>JAOWBW010000172.1:135875-529385 GCA_026119855.1 Campanula takesimana
CTTCCTAAAACTCTCAAGAGATCTCTTTGTGACCAAGCATGGTGCGCATGCTGCTCATGCGCTGAATCCATGCGCGCCGGCAATGCGCATGCCTTTGTGCGCGGACACACACCTGGTGGTTCCGGGCTCCTCATCTCCTGATCTCTCATTCTAGAAAGCTTGGAAAACGCTTAAAAATGCACGCTTATTAAAAATGCTGAGGGTGTGCACAAACGACAAAATAAGCACACTCAGCAAAACCCAATTGGTGGAGACACGCTTCAAAGAAAATATCTCAAGTGAAGACAGCTGTCAACCTTCTAGAAGAAGCTTTTGAATTTGGTCTTCATGCTCAGTCTCCAACGGCTCTATATACCTGCGCACACCACATATATGTGCAGGTCATCATCTTTGATCAGAGCCCCAACGGCTATAAAGGACAGCTGCGCGCCAATCACGTTGTGCCAGCTCATTGTCCTTGCTCAGAGCTCCAACGGCTATATTCAAGCTCTCAGCTATAAATAGCCTGCTCATCTTCATTTCCAAGCTGCGCCTTTGGATTTAGCTCTTTTCATCGGCTCTTGATCATCATCTTTGATCAAGCTCCTCTTGTTGCCATTATGCTTCAGAGCTCGAGTTTCATGCTTCACTGAAAAACTATGAAGATCTGAAGACTGCTGCTTAGTTTTTCCAGATTCTTGAACAGCCTTCAAGATCTTCAAACCTTCAAAACTCCTGCTCATATCACAAGCCTATATCACCAGAATTCTTGGTGCTCTTCATCTTTCATATTCATAGAGCCCAGAATTTCTATCACACACACACCTCTTGGAGCTTTGATCATTTTGATCTAACTTCTTGAGATACACCAGTTTAGTCTAGGATTTGTTCTTCATAGATAATAGATCTTGAGTTAGTATTGAGCTCAAATGTTGTAATTTGTAATACTCTCTCATATAATAAGATCTCCATTAGAAATCCAAGACTAACCATCTTGGTAGGGATGTAGATCTTTCACCGATCGAACCTCTCCAAATAGCGTGTTCATTACTTCTTGCATATTCCCTGCTTAACCTTTTATGAACTGCTTTGTTGATCTTTCAGATTGCCACTCTTTGATGTTGTAATTGTTATTGCTCATTTGCCTTAGAATCCCATTTTGCGCCACTCTTTAGCCTCATACTCAGCGCGTGCGTTTTTATCTCTGCGCAGTATACCCTGCGCAGAGCTGCTTTAAATTTCCGCTGTGCATTTCACACTCTTACCGCGCGCTATACTTAGCCAAAATAAGAGTTGTGCGCATCTGCCATTGATTTGCAAAAGGGTTTGAAAAGAATTTAAAAACGCTATTCACCCCCCCCCCCTCTAGCATTTTTCATACCCTTGTTGCCCCTTTGGGACCAACAAGTGGTATCAGAGCAAACACCTTCATAAAACTTATTTCTGTTTTTTCAAGCTTAACAGCTTGGGTTGCCGATTCAATATGGCTTCAAAAATCTAGGGCAATGGCTAACTTTTCACTTATTCCTGCGCCTGCTCAAACCTCAGATCAAATTCAGAAAGTTCTCCAAACTTGGTGGATCCTTAAGCAAACCTCCTATTCTCTCTCATAGAGACTCAAAGAAAGATGACTTGGTTTACTGCAGAAAGCCCAAGACATTACGCTTCAATGCCTTCTTCAAAATTTGAGTACAAGAAAAGCAACCCTGCGCACAAAAGCATCAAAGCAGTGCAGAATGGTTGATGAAGAGAACTGCGCAGAGAAGGAGCTAAGGACTCGGAGACTTGGCACTGAAGACAACTATGCTGACCCTGAGGATGGACTACTCTGCTTAGTGGCAAATGCTGACAATGATTCAAAAGTCATTTCTGAAATGGAACCTGAGCACGTGCCAAGGACAATCAAAGAAAGATCCCTTCACTCAGTGGAAACAGGACACCTTCACAAAGCAGACAGAATGACAAGCACCTATCTGCCAGAGCCAACTTGACAGAAGCTGCATCATCACCAACTCCGCAGCCGCGCAAGGAATCTCTCAAAGTGTGCTGATCTTAAAAGATAACTCTGGCTGTAGAGCGCAAGTTAATGTTTCAACAAGCAGAAAAGATCTACTTCACTGCGCTTTCTCAAGCTCAGTTGATATCGACAGTGGATTCTAGACACTACTAGAGATGTCAACACTCTTAAAAGGTGCGCACGAAGGAAGAGATCACTCAGTAATATATGGTGACACAACAAAGGGCACATAATTGGATTTGGACTAATCATAAAAGATTAAGTCTCAAGCAACCTGCTCTCCATATCACAATTATGAGATAAAGTTCTGGAATGCCATATCACTTCACGCTATGTTCACATCAAAAATGGCGTTTTTGGACTAACTTTGCTCACAAGGACTCGTAAGACCAATTTCTAATCTATTTGATCTTACCGCTCTATAATTTCTATTACTAATCCTTGTTTTGTAGGCAATAAGCTTAAGTGAAAGCAGCTAGCAATGGTATAAGCACCATGCCAGCTTAGTGTAGGAGCCTGAGCAGTTTTCCTCCAGCAAGATTGCTCCAATGTCAAAACGCTTACATCCGCTTCACCTCATATGTTTGGACCGCTCACTACCAGCGAACTCGTTTGAGGACCAACCAGTGCTGTGTTATCTCTAATGATATCCTGGCTCTTCTCTCTCTTCTAAATCTCCCAAACATAGAAGACATCAATAGAGTTCGAGATACTTCATGGAACAGAATTTATGAAGCAAACGATGTCGCTCAATATTCGTGAGAACCAACAAGAACCAACAAATGGTATTCTTCACAATTTCTCTGCTGCTGGAGTTCCGCAACAAATGGCGTTGTGGAAAGAATTCGCTTGTTGATTGAGGATGGATAGACAATGATAGTAGACAGTACTTCTAAATGTATTTATGGGAATAAGCTGTCATCGATGCATGCTTTACTAAGAATAAGATTCCTCATCAACAAAGCCTACATCTATACTCCTACATCTATGGAGAAAGAGAAAGCGCCCCACATTGCTTTCCTTCAAGTTCTTTGGCTGCAAACGCTATTGAGGTAAAATTCGACGCCTAAGAAGATGAAGGTATTTTCGTTGGGTATGCCAATCAGTCTATAAGCTTTTCATGATCTTAATAAGATAAATCTCTAGTCATTTTAGTATCTGTACATACTACATTTTGATAAGCATTCTCTCCTTGAGGCACATTTGGCTCCCAATGATTCTGATGACTCTGCTGAGCTTTTTAGACAGGTGCGCAGTAATTCTATTCCTGCGCAGGACATAGATCAAGCAGATTCAGAATCAGTCCATCTCATGCGCATACTATAAATGCTGCGCCTGAAGTTGCAACTCCTGATGCGCAAACACCTCCTTCTGCGCATGATGTTTCTCCACTTCAACAAATCACCTTTAAATGATCGTGATGCTGAAGCAAATGAAATTCCCATTGATCTTCGTATTCCTATCATCACAATATAGGGATTCACACATCGAGAGCATCAAACTTTGCGGTGTAGCATTCGTTTATCTCTCATGTCGAATCAAAGAAGATTGATAGAGTGCTCCATGTTTTAAGATGGATCGATGCTATGCATGAAGTGCAAGAAAAGCCCATCCAATATTTAGCGCTTCAATGGGTGTTCGGAACAAGATGGATAAGAATGAAAGCATCATAGAATCAAAGCAAGAAAGCTTTGTATGGTCTTAAGCAAACTCCAAGAGCATGGTACAATACGCTATCAAAATTCCTACTAGAGAAAGGCTTCAAGTGCGGTAAAATCGATATAACTCTTTTTATTGCTAAGTATAATGATCATTCTTTACTTGTTCAAATTTATGTCGATGATATTATATTTGGTTCTACTAATGAGTTACTTTGTAAGCGCTTTGAAAAGCAAATGAAAAGCAAGTTTGAAATAAGCATGATGGGAGAACTCACATTCTTCCTCGGACTTCAAATCAAGCAATTGAATGATAGCATCTTCGCCAAGCAAGTCAAGTACACTAGGGACTTAATCAAGAAGTTTGGACTTGAGTGCTAAAGCATACGACACTCCAATAGCCACAAGCAACAAATTTAACAGACTTAAAAGGTAAAGTTGATCAGACTATATCAAGGTATGATTAACTCTCCTTTATCTTCTGATAGCTGGCCAAGATATTATGTTGACTGGATATGTGCGCACTATCACGCTAATTCTTCTGAAGCATACATAACTGCTGTAAAAAGTATTAGATATATTTTTAGCTCTGTTAACCTTGGACTTTGTACACCAAGATTCGACTTTAAACTTGTAGGTTATTCAGATGCGGACTACGCAGCGTGCACAATTGACAGGTAGAGCACAAGTGGAACTTGTCATTTCCTTGGAAATCGACTTGTAGCATGGGCAAGCAAGAGACAAGCTGCTGTGTCCATCTCCACTACTGAAGCAGAATATATTGCTGCTGAAAGCTGCTGCTGCCAAATCTTATGGATGAAGCAACAACCTGTGGACTATGGGATTCATGAGTAGAATTATCCAATTCTCTGCGATAATATGTCCACCATAGCAGTTTTTCAATCCTACCAAGCACTATTATCAAGCTCATCACATCTAATATCATCTCCTCAAGAATTAACAAGTGATCTCTTGAAAGGAGAATGGGTATGCTTAATCTTAGCTAACTTGTCCACATGATTTATTATACTAATGTATTTGCTTGATAAAGTGTGCAAAATAGGTTAAGTTTCATGCGCCCTATGCAACTTCTGCGCAAAACAACTGTCTGCGCATGAAACTACTGTTCTGAGATTTACAGAATCTCTGCGCTATCAATACACTGCGCATGACTATCCATGCGCAAATCATCGAGGACCGCATATAAGTGTTCTATTCATTAGATTTTGCACATAGGTCCTTGACTGAAAAGTCAACGCTGAGTCACAAGGGTACTTGTGTAATTCAAATTTTTCCCGCGCTTTTATTTTTTGAATTTTTTGGGAAATTACTTTTTTACCCTTGCGCATGTCCCATTGTCATTTAATGCAAACTGCAATTAATGATAGCGCATCTCACGTATGTCTGCTCACCATTTAATGAGGAAGGTGATGCGACAGCTGTCAGCCTCTTTTCGCTGACACACGCGCGCGCAAAGACTGCGCACGCGCATTCCCCATTCGGCCACGTCACTCTGCTAACGTGCGCCCGTCCTTTCACTGACTCACCATTTATGAGGAAGTCGACTTGACAGTGACCGGCTTAGGACTTCACAAGCACACGCGCGCATAGGCCTGCGCACGCGTGTTTCCCTTTTGTGACACGTGGTATTACTATCCTGCGCCACTGCACATTTTCTCAAACTTTTATTAGCTATCGTGCGCCTAACTTCTCCTTCCCTACTTAAACCGTATCTCTCTCTACTTCTCTCTTCCCTCTAAATTTTATCACTCTCTTTCTAACCTCTGCTCTAAACCCTCATCTCTCATTTCCTATTCGTTATCTTCAACCTCAACCTTCCTTCTTTTCTAAACCATTTCAATGGCTCCTAAGAAAACTAAAACTCAACCAGAAATCATCATCTCCGACTCTTCTTCGCACTCTGGAAACTCTCACGAAGAGGAAGTAGAACGACAATCAAGGCATCCCACCGTCAAAGACATGGTATGTTTCACTATAACTTCTTATTTTTCCTGCCATTGTTGTTCTTGGAGGTCTCAAGACTCCCTTTTTCGATTTCTCCCTTATTTACTGATCATTTTTTAAATCGATCGTTGTGTTGTGTTCGTATTTGACTGATCTATTCTTTCATGTAGTTTATTTCATGATCAATGGTCGTTACATGTGTTTTTCGTCAGTTTCTGAGCTTCGTAACTTCCTTAGCAGACGAACCGTTTTTCTGAATTTCTGGGTTTGTTTTAATGTCGTTGACCATACTTTTTACATGGTTGACTTCGTCCTGTTCACGCCGTCATTTCGATGTATTTTTGTTGAATTTTGTCAAATTTTGTTTTTCTGTATTCTTGGGTGTTCTTCATGCTCTTAAATATTTCTTTTTATATATATTTTATTTAAGTCTATTATTCACCCCCCTTATCTTTATGCTCTGCGCATAAGTTTCCTGCGCATATAGCTATATCTATTTCTCTGCGCACACTTCTTTACTAATATTTATTTTCTGTGTGCACGATCCCTCTGCGTATCCATTCTTATTTATTGCGCACCCTCTACTTTCTGCGCATAATTTTTTTTTTCATGGAACTTGTGCCTAGGTATATCTGCATTACTTGCATATGCGCACAGCTCCATAATCAATAGTTTGTCTAATTCTATCTATTGTTTTACGCAGGGACACGTTTATTTCATTCTGGGTTGGGAACTTATTCAAGCTGATCTCTCTTTAGATGCGATTGGTCGTCATCTGCTTCATCTTCTCAGCACCTCCGGCATTCTTCCATTATTCACTCTTGAGCAATTCTTCATAGTGCCTGCTCTGTTAGATGAATTCTTCAGGACAGCAAGAGTTGTTCCTGCACAACTTGAAGGCAAGACAACATAAATGATCATGGCCACCGTTCAGCGCTGTGATATAATGGTTCACCCCAATCACATTCGCAGCCTCCTAAACTTCAATATTGATAGTTCTTCAGTCAACTATGATGAGGCTCATCAAAATGCACTTGCACAGAAGCTCATTGGCATCCCTTCTCTCAACAAGAAGTGGCCAATGTATAACCGAAAGGAATTTGGTGAGGTGATGTATCACCTATGCACCCTAATTGGAGACTCCCTCAACTGCAAGAATGGAAATAATGGACATTTCATCTCTAAGCAGTGGGAATACTGCGCAGCCATCTTCAACGAAGATCAACTAGACTGGCCGCAGATAATCTTCAATGAGATTGTGAAGGGGATGACCAGCTATGAAAAGAAGCTGAACGCAGGAAAGACCAAATACCGAACTCACTGCAGACTGCTAACCAAACTCCTATTGACTTATGGTGAACTGACCACCTATGTTGAAGAAAAGTCAATCAAGAAGCAGTCTTGCGACGCAAAGTACTATTCCAGAGTACACCTCCAGAATTTGCGCAGTGAGATAGGTAACGCCGATTACTATGAAATCTGGCTGTCTGATGCCGCTCCCAACAAGGAACCCTGGATAGGCCCAATTCCTGTGGTCAAATCCAAGAAGAGTGCAGGACGATCTACAACTGATGCTGCGCAAGAGACCGCAGAAGAAGCGTACAATCGCAAGGGGAAGGGCATTGCTCCGCCCAGTAGCAACAAGCTCAAGGATATTCCTTTGGTTCAATCCACCAAAGGGATTTCTTTCAAAGAGGCTGATCCTTCCAGCAATCCAGCTCCTGCTCCCTCAAAGCCAACCACAATGAAGCGCAAGGCTGCTTTCCGTGGTGATTCAGATGATGATGCTGTTGAGGGGGAGCAGATGGACAAAGACTCTCAAGAAGCCATCCCCAGTGCTGATATCGCACATATCTCTTCTCGTCTCAAGCAGAAGGTGCGCAGCAGCGCTAAAGGATTGAAAAATCGCCGCACTAGTTCCGCAGCCACCGACAGCAGTGATTCTTCTCCAGTTCAACCTCCATCTTCACCACCTGAGACTCCTCCTACCTCTTCAGCTGAGCTGCGCCAGATCTGCAGAGCTTGCATTCTGTTCAAGCGAATCAAGTCGCTACGCAGCTGCATCTTAATCAACTCCTTACTGCTCAAACTGCTTTATTATATCGTCTTGATATGCAGCGTTTGGAGATTGATACCATTAAGGGGGAGAAAGCTGCCAAAGAAGAAGCAAAGGCAAAGGAAAGCACGGAGAGTGCTAAAGCAAAGGCAAGTCCATCTGAGCCTGCGCAAGAAAAAGTTCCTATCACTTTGGAACATCTTATCCTGGACTCCCTGAAATCCATCAGCGCTCAGCTAGAAAATGTCAGCGCACAACTCAAAAATGTGTGCACCTTTGGAGCGCTTGATGGTGGACTCAGGGACATTCTGAAGAAGCTCAAGAAAACCCTTGCAGATGGGTTACATAGAGGATTTGATGACCTTCAAGCTCAGATGGAGGCTCAAATAGAGAGGATTGAACAAGGAGGCTCTGCGCATAATATTAAAGAAGTGCGTCGATGCATTGCTAAGTCCATGACAGATTTTTCTTTGGCGTTCAACGACAAATTTGACTACGCAATGTTAGACATTCAAGCAAGCGTCAACACTCAGCGCCTCCATACCGACTCAAGATTAGAAGCTACGCAAACTGCCATCCTGACGGACAGCAGAGCAAGGTTCAGAGAGCTAGTGGATGACAACGCTGATATGCGCAGAGGAATGAACATTTATGTTGGAAAAGCTGTGGAGTTCCAGGACAAATTTCAAAATTTAAAGGTGGAACTCATGAACAAATTCAACGGTCTTCAGAATGAGATGCGCGAAGCCCTGCAACGGATCAACTTAGATTAGATTTCCTCTGTAAGTATTTTGTTATTTTTTTTGGAACCTTTTTGATTCTCGTTGCGCATTATGTTTTTTTTTTATGCGCTTTTATTTTGTGCGCTTCTGTTTTTGTGCGCACCTCTTTTGATTTTCCTCTTTAAAACTTGTAATCTGTAACAGTCAATCCTTCAAAGTTTTAATGAGAAGAATGCATCATAAAGCTTTCACAAAAATCTTGTTCAATTCAAATCATTCGTTTGTGGAACATTGAATGCATTATTACTTAAACTCATGCGCACAATCTTAACTGCTCATGTCTTCTACGCATGATGTTTAAACATTCAGTTTAAACACATACTTAAAAGTTCATCTCACATTATTTGTATGCTCTGAATGACATTTCTATCTTTCCTATCTTGTAAGTTTTTAATCTTTTGGATAGATTAGAAATCTATAGCACTGGCTAGTGTGTGCATTGACTTGAGGCATGATTTACCATTCTCATTCTTATGGACATGTTATTATCAAGTACAATGAATTGCCTTTGCTATAGTAGGTAATGACATCATCATTTAGGGGGAGATTGTTGGGTATGCTTATCACTTAACCCTCCTACATTTGTTAGAATTGATTGATACCATCACCTATAAGTATTTTTTTGGACTTTAGGACCTCATGTAAAGAAGTTTATAACTTCAATTTTTAGCTAAGTCCTTTTTATAGTATAGGCTTAGATGATAGGACTTGAAGCTTTAAAGATCGAAGATTACCTAAGCAAGGACTCGTTTCGCTACGCAGAATGTTCTCTGCGCAGGTCGCCACTGCGCATAGATATCTTGTGCAGCCCTTGACCCTACTCAATTTTCAAGATCTTTCTTCCTAAAAATCTCAAGAGATCTCTTTGTGACCAAGCATGGTGCGCATGCTGCTCATGCGCTGAATCCATGCGCGCCGGCAATGCGCATGCCTTTGTGCGCAGACACAACCTTGGTCAAGCTCCTCATCTCCTGATCTCTCATTCTAGAAAGCTTGGAAAACGCTTAGAAAATGCACGCTTATTAAAATGCTGAGGGTGTGCACAAACAACAAAATAAGCACACTCAGCAAAACCATTGGTGGAGACACGCTTCAAAAAAAAATATCTCAAGTGAAGACAGCTGTCAACCTTCTAGAAGAAGCTTTTGAATTTGGTCTTCATGCTCAGTCTCCAACGGCTCTATATACCTGCGCACCAATCATATTGTGCCAGGTCATCATCTTTGATCAGAGCCCCAACGGCTATAAAGGACAGCTGCGCGCCAATCACCTTGTGCCAGCTCATTGTCCTTGCTCAGAGCTCCAACGGCTATATTCAAGCTCTCAGCTATAAATAGCCTGCTCATCTTCATTTCCAAGCTGCCTTTGGATTTAGCCCTTTTCATCGGCTCTTGATCATCATCTTTGATCAAGCTCCTCTTGTTGGCCATTATGCTTCAGAGCTCGAGTTTCATGCTTCACTGAAAAACTATGAAGATCTGAAGACTGCTGCATAGTATTTCCAGATTCTTTAGAACAGCCTTCAAGATCTTCAAACCTTCAAAACTCCTGCTCATATCACAAAGCCTATATCACCAGAATTCTTGGTGCTCTTCATCTTTCATATTCATAGAGCCCAGAATTTCTATCACACACACACCTCTTGGAGCTTTGATCATTTTGATCTAACTTCTTGAGATACACCGGTTTAGTCTAGGATTTGTTCTTCATAGATAATAGATCTTGAGTTAGTATTGAGCTCAAATGTTGTAATTTGTAATACTCTCTCATATAATAAGATCTCCATTAGAAATCCAAGACTAACCATCTTGGTAGAGGATGTAGATCTTTCATCGATCGAACCTCTCCAATAGCATGTTCATTACTTATTGCATATTCCCTGCTTAACCTTTTATGAACTGCTTTGTTTGATCTTTCAGATTGCCACTCTTTGATGTTGTAATTGTTATTGCTCATTTGCCTTAGAATCCCATTTTGCGCCACTCTTTAGCCTCATACTCAGCGCGTGCGTTTTTATCTCTGCGCAGTATACCCTGCGCAGAGCTGCTTTAAATTTCCACTGTGCATTTCACACTCTTACCGCGCGCTATACTTAGCCAAAATAAGAGTTGTGCGCATCTGCCATTGATTTGCAAAAGGGTTTGAAAAGAATTTAAAAACTCTATTCACCCCCCCCCCTCTAGCATTTTTCATACCCTTGTTGCCCATTTGGGACCAACAGGGGGAATAGTAAAGATTCTTTATCATTTTGGGCAGTCTCAAGTAATGTGAAACATACGAAAAGGGAAATAAGTCTCAAGTGACATGAAACGGAGGGAGTATTGAGTTTATTTACTTATCAAACTTAAAGATTGTTTATCTCAAATCTTGTAAATCAAGCTAGATTATTAATTCTAGAACACTTTTGGTAATAATAGTTTCCTTTTTTGCATTAGATTTTCCTATTAAAATTAGTTTTCCTTTAATAAGATTAGGACTTTAAATTATTCTTCCTTGTAACCATATATATATATATATATATATATATATATATATATATATATATATATATATATATATATATATATATTATATATATATATATATATATATATATATACACACATACATACCTCATGTATCATAATAAAATTGAGTCATTCACTACAACTCTTCTCTCTAACATGTGTGATTGACTTGGTATCAGAGCTGCTCTACACGTGCAGACCCAACGGCCCACGATGAACCCTCCACGCCATCCGTGACAACCCGACCAACCAGTCCACGTTGTAAGCCATTTGGCAATGCCCGGCTACACGTGAGGGGGCGTGTAAGAGAACATGATCCTACAACGGGAACAAACTAGCCTTGCCTATAACATATAACAATCCCGAGCTACTCCCCTTAGTACCAATTGATTTTAAAGTGGAACCTCAGACTTTATCATGGTATCAGAGCTATATGATCCATAATGAGACTTCTCCACCAAAACACGCCCCTCGCTTCTGCCACCCACCTTCAAAACTACTACTCCCCCACATCACACCACCACCCTCGGCAACCACCCTTCTTGCTGAAATAACCCTAACAACACCACCCTCCTTGCCGAAATCACCGTAACTCCACCACAAATCTTCTGACCCACACCACCATTGGTACACACCTTCTTCAACCACCATCCTCTATTTCCAAAACCCTTCTTGGCCACATCCGACAGCCAGCTATGTTACCACCACTGCCACACCTGATGCCTCTATTGTCACCACAACTCACGCTACACCAACATCAACAACTGTACCCACAACTATACTCCCTTGAACCCATTAACCGAAGCCATCAGTCTGCAACCCTACTTTAAATCAAGTCAAAACCTTCCTCATCCTCGGACATGCATCAACCCCAACTATCGACGCATGGTGCTTTCTCCATGTAACATGTCTTCACAACTGCAACCCCAGTTGTTCCCAAAACTGTAAACACAACAGAACCCAGAACCCATTCCCCACAAATGCCTGATTCCCAAAATCGCAAACCCTAACCCCTCTACTTTGGCATCCTCCGAAAACTTCGGCCTTCCCTCAACTCTCGTCACCATCAGTGGTGAACCAAAAACCCCATCGCCGATGAGATTTAAACACCATAACCCTGTCAGTGCGATGTAAAAACCCAAACCCCATCATTGTGACGTGAAAATCCATGTAACGACCCCAAAATCACCATAATTTTCTTAACTTATGGAACTTTTATGTGCATTTTATGTGTTAGAAAATATTTTTATGACTTGCATATATTATTTGAGCATATGAGTTAGTTAAAGTGTTAGTAGAAATTTTGTTAAAAGGAATAAATGAGTTAGTTGAAACTTTAGGCTCCAAAGTGTAACTTTAAAGTTCAGGGGCTTATTTGCTCAAAAGGAAAGTAGAGTGACCTAAATAAAAAAATGGGTAAAAAAATCTTCAATATAAAGCCATCCTTATCTCCCTCTCTCTACATTGTATATACACACACAGAGAGAGTAAACTTTTACTCCCTCTGGTTCATGAACATTCACGGTAAGTTTCATCCTATTTTAATTTAATTCTTTTTATTTACTTATCCTTTTTAAAAACTAATTATATAAAAATGATCAGGGCATTGAGTAGGTCATTTCTAACCGAACAAAACATATTTATGCGATACTTTTTCCGGAAATAGGTAAGTTACTAATTCCCCTTAAATAGTAAAATGGTCATATATTTGCTATATGTGTGATATGTGGTGAAATTATTGTGAAAAGAATTTATTTGTGATACTTGTTTATTTGGGACAAAGGGAGTATAATTATACTGGGTAAGTGACTTGGTTTGTATGCAAGGATGTATATGGAGTATGTTTATATTCTGAGAATATTAGTATAAGTGTTTGAAAGTATACTCCTACTTGTGGGACGGTAAAATATTAACTTGAGTTAAATGTTAAAGAAGTATATTATAAAAATTATACTATTATTCTTGGGACGGGGAAATGAATGAAAGTATCCTTAAATGAGTATATTAGTATATTAGAAAAATTATATTTATACTTGTGGAACGGTTGAACGAAAGGAGTATAGTTTGTTCAAGTTCTGGCCTGGCGGGTGTGTTGGGCGGCCGCCCAAATAGGGCGTGCGGCCGCACACTTATCTGGAAGATTTTTGTCTTGAGACAGAGTGTTTTGGGCGGCCGCACAGTCTGGTGTGGGCGACCGCCCAGGGCTGCTGAAAAGTTTGAGTTGTTTAAATCCAAGTGAATTAGAGTTAAATCTTGGTCTAGGTCTTAGGTGATATCCTAGAGTACCTAGAGGGTTGTTGTGGAACACCCTAGTGTTTGAAATTGGTTCCTTTGTGAACAAATGTGTTAGGGAATATGAATAAATGTTATATGGGGTATTGTTGAACATCTTTTGATGTGGTTTGGATTGGTTCATATTTGTGATGTGTTTGGCTTGATTCCTTATTTTAGAATCATTGCCCGGTTGTTGTTGTTTAGCAAGTATTCATTACTGTGCTTCTTATGGAAAGTCCAGCTGGTCTTGTTGTGGAGTCAGGAAATGGGAGAATTATAGTGGTACAAGTAAGTTCACTATAAGGTTTTCCATTGGTACCTTCTGTGTCAGGCGGTGGGAGAATTATAGTGGCACACAAGCCAAGTTCACTATAAGGTGTCCACTGTGCCTTCTCTGTTTCCCCAGTCCAGATTGGCCTTGGATGGGATGAATTTCTTCCTTTGGTGAGTATTTGGGTTATGACTTTGTGTCATATTTCCCTCTCTGGTTACTTTGGTTCTATTGGTTATGGTTTGGTTTTCGGGATCCCGGCTTCAGCTATTTATGCTACTCAGATGGTATTCTCAGATGGTATTCTCAGATGGTTATGTTATTTCGGTAAACCTTGGATTGGTATTCTCGTAGGAGTGTTTACTCCTACACTATGTGTTGTATGATGAGTTGGTCGTTATTTCCAACCGGTATGGGACGGTTGGCGATAGGGAGCCTCTCATGTTATGTGCTATATGCTATATGATTATTTGTTGATATTGTTTCTTTATGATTATCATATCAGCATGTAACGTAGTTGCATTTTAGTAGCTTACTGAGATTCATTCTCACCCCTTATTTGTTTACTGTTTTAGATAAAGGCGAGTACAGGGAATAGGACACTTTGGCACGGGAGGACGTTAAAGTGGTAAGAGTTGGATTTGTTTTATAAAGGTTACATTACATAGATGTAATACCTTTTGGGTAGAGTTTCCTTGACTTTATCATCTTGTAACACCTATATTTTGGATAATGTCGGTGTTTGTACATTTGTATAAAAGTTTGTAAGCCTTTGGACTAAATACTTTCGTTTGTGAAAGTTGTTTGAAAAGTTTGTTTGAAAGTTAGTGGAAGTCTTTGAACTTCAAATATGGATTATGTTAAGCTTTATGAAAGTATATTTCGAAAAAATATTCTAAAAGTGTTTTATGACGTCTTCCACTCGTGTTCCGAGCGTGGGGCCAAGTAGGACCACGGGTCTGGGGCGCGACAATCCAAACCCCGTCATTGTGACGTAAAACCCAAACCCTTTATTGCGATGTAAAATTCAATATCACACATATGGGGTGCAACACCTACCTGTACAAGGTAAGACCACGTACCCAATCCGACACGAGGGGTGCAACTCTTACTTGTACAAAGTGACGTACAAGGTGACACCACATGATCCACCTTGAAACCCTTGCCAAACCCAACACGACAAGAAAACCACCACATGCGGCCTAGGCTCATGAACTGCTAATACCATCCCATCATTGGCTTCCTTCACCACCCAAAGAACCACCACCCTCAGCATAACTATGTTAGCCAACCAACCATATGTGCCCACAACTTTTCTAACAACTGAATCCCCAAGGTAGCATCAAGCTCCACCAACAAGCAACCACACTACATAAGAAACCACATACACGTCCAGGAATACATCCATCTCCTTCCGCTTCATCAAACCTCGTCTCATCAATCTGTAAGATTGGACTTATCAAATGATCGTCCATATTGCACGGGCATATTAGGATTGTTATATTAAATCAAGTGTGTATTTTATTTTGTCTACTTACCAAACTTAGAGATTGTGTATATCAATTAGGAGATACAAATCTTGTAAACCAAGCTAGATTATTCTAAAACACTCTTTGTAATACTAGTTTCTTTTTTTGTATTAGGTTTTATTAGTTTTCCTTATTAGATTAGAACTCTAGATAATTCTTCCTTGTAACTCTATATATATGTACTTCATGAATCATAATTAAATTTAGTCATTCACTACGACTCTTCTCTTTTCCATATGTGATTGACTTCGTCTAACACTCCTATATTCTAATACTTTTGTGAGGTCATAATTAAAATTTTGTGAACATTTTCTAATCTATATATATAATATAGGAGAGTTTTTATGAGTTCCCACAATAAGCCACATGGAATTCCATGTCATAATTCCATGTGGAATTCTACTTATCACCATCCAATAAGCTTGCGACAATTATGTTGACATTGCATCATAGTTTTAATTTCAAATTGCCTAAAATATAGAACAAAAACTATTCTTCAATTTAAGTCATTTAAAATAAATAATTTATGTATGCATTACATTTACTTAAATTATACAATGACTTGACATAAGTATAAAAAAAGCTACCAAAATCCTATTTCGGGCGGGACAGAGGGAGTATCATTTTTCTATTATGTTAGATCAGTTTTTAGTTTGCTTAAGTAAAAGATAGTTTTAGATTAAAAAAATATAAAATAAATAACTAATAAAAGAATATTGTTTTATAAAATAAACAAGAATGCTAGACCGACTGAATTTGTAATTCATTATGCGATATAGAAAAGTGTCTAAGACATGTTTAGGTATCATGGCTCGCGACGACATTAGTGATGGAGAAGATATTTTATTTAAGAGACGGAGAGATGTGAGATAGGGAAATTCGGGGCTCGACTTTGACGGCCGGTTTGTGGAAGATGAGGAAGGTGGGTATTTTATTTTTTTTTAGTGATTATTAAAAATTTATGTTAAAGCTTTTTATTTAAGTGAAAAGCTATCTAGGCTTGCTAATCTCAGAATTTACACTTTTACGTCATCGTATTTGTGGTATTTCCTCATTAAATTTAGTTGTATTTTAATATATGTCATCATTTATAATTTTAAATTAATTAACTTTTTATGCTCCGTCGAATATCGACGGGCTACTTACTACTAGTAATATTAATACAAGTAGAAGTATAGTTAAAACAAAGGAAAGGAAAATGGAAACGTCAAGAGGACAGGAGGCCAAAAAAGAAAAAATGGTCGGAAGTGGGCGGCCAAACAAAGTGGTGGGAGAACAATATAATTGGAAGGCTACTCCTCTCTCTCTAGACGTGTCCAATTCTCCACCGAACCGGCTAACCGGCGGTTAACCGGCCGGTCAAAACCGGTCAAAACCGGCCAACCGTTTCGGATGTTAACCGGATGGGGCCGGTCCGGTTAAGGTTAGACATTACACAAACCGGTAAACCGGAGGTTATAACCGTCGGTTAAGTAACCGGTCTAACCGGCGGTTAGACCGGCGGTTAACGGTTAAACCGTTTTTCCAGAAATGCCAGTGTGGCCCCTCCCAACGGCTAGTTGACCAGAAAGGCATGAAAGTTATCCCATACTCTCTTTAATTGCAAAAGAAGTCTTAGCCGCTCCCGCTTCAACGGTGGCGGTCGAATCGGCATTTAGCGTGGGAGGAAATGTTTTGGATCCAAGACGTTCCCAACTAACGGTTGATAATTTGGAAAATCAACTCTTACTTGGTGATTGGATTAGAGCGGAAAAGAGAGAGCAAGATATGCCTTATGAAGAGGATATACAAGATCCACGATATCAATACGACTTGGAAGGGTCTACGGGAAGTTCGGAAGGGGAAGGCAATTAGAAAGTTTTTTTATTTTTTTAATGTTTACAATAGTTTTATTTTAGTTTCATTGTAATAGTTAAGTTGAGGTAAAGGTTCCATTATGTCCTCCCTTAATTATAAAAGGGCAAGGTTTGGTTGTCCCCCTCTTTGTAATTTTAATTTTAATTAATAAAATTTAAGGGTACCGTCCCTTTTTTTAGTTAACTTTCTCTACAATATAAATCTTTCTCTACAATCAAACATCCCCAAGTTTATTACTTTTTTCGTTAACTTTCTAACGAAATGGCTTCCAATTCAAACAATGAGAGGGTGGGACAATTTACTATTATGGGGAGGCATTTTACAATCAAACATCCCCAAGTTTATTACTTTTTTCGTTAACTTTTTTCGTTATTTTCATATTTCCAGTCAGATTTTTAACGATTCCAGTTACTTTGTAAGGACTTCAGCCAGTTTATTCAAATTTTCCGTTAGTTTTTTGACATTTTCAGTTAAATTTCCAAATTTCAAGTCACTTTTTTACATTTTCAGTTTTTTTTTTTAAAAAAAAAAAAAGGTTAAAAATTAGGCGGTTTAACCGGTTTAACCGGGTTAACCGGTTAACCGCCTAACCTTAACCGTTATATCCGGTTAGCCGGGCCGGTTCCGGTTGGTTCTATGTTAAATTTCTAACCGCCGGTTATAACCGGTTAACCGGCGGTTAACCGGATTGGACACGTCTCTCTCTCTCTCTCTCTCTCTTCATATAGATATTTATTGTCCAATATTGATATACTGTTCCACTTTTTTTTGTTGTTATTTGAAATGAATTTGAAGAACAATTTAAATTATTTTTTATTATTTTAATGATTTTTTTGAAAGATTTTAATAAAATTTCAAAATTTATTAATAATACATCATTACGAATATAATAATATTTAATTCTCTTTAAAATAATTTAAAATACCTTCAATTCACCGCTCAAATTTAATTTTTAATAACTTAATTGTTAAAAAAAAAAAAAAACAATCTGTTAAAAAAACCGTTTACTTTTCTCTCCCATCCTCTCTAACTTCTTCCCTCACATCCATTATCAAATTTGATTATACTTGATTCAATGTCACACTTTTTAATTGTTATTTTGACAATTAAGAAATGTGAAATTAGGATTCCTTTTTCATATTTGTTAGTTTAAATTAAGTTCTAGTTTTAGAATAAAATGGAGAAAATGATGATGGGGTTGTTCTACATATTTACATATTTAAGAAGATATTTGGTTCACTTTATGCACAATCAAGGTATGTGATTTTTGGATGATTTTTATGTTATTTTCTCTCCCCGTTAAGAGACCCAATCTTTCAGCCCATACATTGTCAAATAGAGTCTACAATGGAAGATTAAAGGTGCTGGAAGACTAAATGTATGAGCTGAAAGATTGGGTCTCTTTCGGATCATATTTGCAATAGATTTCAAACTCATTCACAATCACATTTGTTCTCGTCCTCAAGATATTTTTAATTTAGATTGTATTATTAAGTATTGGAATGAGTCTCTACATATTGTGGAGAACCTTCTCATTTACTCATGTTCATGCAATTTCTTAATCCAGTTTATTTATAAGAGTGTTTTAACTACTTGTATGAGTTATCGTCTCCAAACTCTTCCAAACCTTTCTGCCATTTTATCTTCTCCCTTTTCATTTATCATTTAGATTGTTTTAAATCTCTTAATTTAGACATTAGTTATTGATTCATTCAATGATTAATGTTTAAATTAATAGAATTTTTTTTGTTTTTTATTTATAAATGGATTGGTGTTATTCATAATTTTCATGGATTTCATGGAGAGGAGATTTCTTCCATCCAATCCCAATTTTCCCAACGTCGATCAATCAACTCGCTACAAAAATAATTTGGTATCCAATCTTTTTCATATCTTAAAGTCTTTGCCTTACATCTTGTTGTACTGTTTGTTTTCTCTCATTTGTCGAGAGTCATTGTCTTCTCTCCTTTGTTGTAGCCTGTACCTTCTCTCTTTGTTGAGAGCCTTGTATTTTATTTCGATTCATTGTTGCAATACTTGTGATGTTTGGTTGGACATTTTTTGCCTACCCAAATGCATTACTTTGTCAGGTCTTCAAAGCCAAATATTATCCGTTCGAGGGATTTCTGAATACCAATGTTAGGCCGTGTCCAAGTGTAAACTTGCAAAAGCATTTGCGTGTCCCAAGTCATTGTTCATAAGGGCTTTGGTTGAAGATTTGGTTAGGAATAAACGTGTCTAAAGATGTCAGGTTTTTTTATTGTGGCGGATAGATTGACAATTACTTGTTTTTGTAAAAATCTTTATCTTTGGGATGAGTCTCCTACCGTTGTGGAGCACCATCGTATAAGTATGAGTTTCGAGAGAAAAAGGTAGGTATATTTTTCTACAGAAGATGGTCACTGTTCAATCTCTATTATGTCTTAGCGGCTTTCTAAAGATAAATTTCATTTTCGATCCATTTTATTTTCAAGTTTATTCACTTTTATTATTATATTTTAGATAAACAAACTATATTGTATTTTGAAAAATCTACCAAATTGAAAAAAAAAAAAAAAAAAAAAAAAAAAGGTTAAGTGTATTGCTAAAACTAAAAGTGAAAAATAACAGTTGGAGCATAAGATGGAGCGGACCGAGTTTGACCAGTCAAGAGAAGATCAAGTCAAATAAAGATAGAATCAATAAGATATATCTTACCTTATTTATTAGATGTAGTTTAGGAATTGAATACAAGTTACTTTATTTAGTTGATGTATTTTAGGAAGATGAGTATTCCTCAAGAATAGGGTTTAGGCTTTAGTATAAATATAGGGTTAAGTTATTGTAAATCTTTGAGAGTGAATAAACACAAATATATTATCATACTCCACTCCGCCATATTCTTAACATGGTATCAGAGCCTCCGGTATGGGGGGCCTGATTAACCAATATGCTTCCGCGACGAAAGTCCGATTGTTGCCATGAATCGGTGACATGACGGAGACGATGAATATGACGGGAGTAGCCCATGGAAGCCTCTTCGTGGCACCGATTGTGCACGACAAACACGTTGAGGAGGGACCCGTTCATGACGACCTTGTTCCTTTGTGGCACAGAATGTGCAAGACGAACACAAGGGAGAACGACCTGAAGCCAAGAAACCGACATCGGCGAAGGTGTTTCCAAAGATGTCGGCGGCGGATTAAGATTTGTGTCGGTGAAGAAACCCTAATGATTTGATACAACCGAATATGAAATCGACCGGAGTTGGTGCTCGAAATTGATGTCTGCCTAACTCCTGGGAATTTGCACTAGATTGACGACCAGAACGCTGCAAGAGTGCAGCATGACGAAGATGACGAAGAAGACAAGAGAATTTTGGGCAAACTGACGAGCAACTTGACGGTTGACTTGTTAAAGACAGTTGTGCTGTCAACCGAAGACAACCGAACCACACGGCGATCCCGGTGGTTTTGGCGGTGGTACATGACTAAATTCTGACAGGTTCGAAAAGAATGGCGTTCCTGGCAGCTATTGACTAGCGAGTTACGCACTTGATTGGTCTGGCGAGTCCTATACACATTGATGAAGATGAAGAAATTTTCTGACGATTAAAAAAAAAAAAAGGGACGATGACAGAAACTGGTGGTGGTTCACCGGATTTTTGATAAAGGCGACGTCAACTTCAACCAATAATGCAGCCAAGGACGACCGGCGTCGACTGATTGACAAAAGGACAGATCGAAAAAAACTGGGCTGCTGGACGTAGGCACTTGACAGGACAGTTGACAGACCAGTTGTGAGCACAGATGGAGCGTCAAGTGGACTGACGATGAAAAAAAAGAGGCTGATTTTTTTTCCTCCCCGTTTTGATTATCGTATTGGCAAGTTGGGTATCTACGTTGTAGATCCTCCAATTTGAGGGGGGGAGTTGGAGCATAAGATGGAGCGGACCGCGTGGAGCGGACCGAGTTTGACCAGTCAAGAGAAGATCAAGTCAAATAAAGATAGAATCAATAAGATATATCTTACCTTATTTATTAGATGTAGTTTAGGAATTGAATACATGTTACTTTATTTAGTTGATGTATTTTAGGAAGAGGAGTATTCCTCAAGAATAGGGTTTAGGCTTTAGTATAAATATAGGGTTAAGTTATTGTAAATCTTTGAGAGTGAATAAACACAAATATATTATCATACTCCTCTCCACCATATTCTTAACAATAACTAAAGGTATAATAAATGAAAATGTCAGTTTGCTTTTTTTATTCATCATAAAATAGGTGTTACATTTACAAATAATGAAATAGTCTACTCAAATGAATGTCCAAATTTTATTTTTTAAGAAAATTTTTGAAAATCTCTAAATAATGAAATAGTCTACTCAAATGAATGTCCAAATTTTATTTTTTTAAGAGAAATTTTGAAAATCTCTAGATTCATATAAATTCTTGTAGTCCTATTCCAAACATTTAGTTTTGCAAGTATAAAGAGACTAGTGAAATTTTTTGATAATAAACATTTAGGGACAAAAAATTTTCAAAAAAAAATAATAATTCATTTTGGGACATTTTTTTTTTTTTTTTTAAAAAAATAACATTCATTTAGAGATAGAGAGAGAGTATTATTTATCAGGATACAAATAAAGTACAAATAAATAAAACATAATCTTCAAAAATTGAACAATTTTCACACTGATTAAGAAAGGGATGGAGCATAGTTATAAATACCGTCCCGGCAAGCGTACCGGTTTTGTCATTGGGACGGGACGTACAGGTACCGGAACGTACCGGTGTACCGTACCGGATTTAGCGCACTTTTCAGCAATTTTTATGATAATCTGAAAAAATGCTTTTTTTTCTTAGATTTTCACAATTAAGCCTGGTAATACCACCCCCTTTGATATATTTTTATGATAATCTGAAAAAATGCTTTTTTTTTCTTAGATTTTCACAATTAAGCCTGATAATCTGAAAAAATATTTTTTTTTGCGTACCGCCGGTTCATACATCTCGGCCGGTTCAGGGCGGTTCAGACCGGTTTGACCGGTTCCGAGCGGTACGAAAACTGGGACGGAATTTACCTTGATGCGTACCGGTTTTTGACTGGTACGGGACGTACCGGCCGGTACGGACCGGTACGGGACGATATTTATAACTATGGGATGGAGTACTAATTTATTATTTCCCTCCATCATTTTCATTTATGCAGTACTCCCTCTGTCTCATAATAGATGTCGTTTTGAACTGTTTCACACATATTAAAAAATGTCATTAATGCACCTGAAGAAGTCTCAAATACCCCTAAAATAATTCAACTACTTGGGTAATTAAATGGTTAGGTAAGAGATAGTTCACTATCATTATTAAGGGTATAATTGGTATATAGCATTAAAAAACTTTGAAAATAATGAAACGACAATTATTATGAGACAAAAATTAACTCTCAAAATGACATCTATTTTGAGACGGAGGGAGTGTTAAAAAAAAAAAAAAAAAAAAAAAAAGTGATTGGAATGATGAAGTAACGTTGGATCGACCTTTCAAAAAAGACTAATGGACCGAATAATTGAATCCGGTCACGGTTTTCATTTCTTGGCTTTTCAAAAAAGTCTAATGGGCCTTAAAATTATTTGGCTATAGGGCGGGCCTAGATTTAGATTTTTTTCCAAATGATGGGCCTAAAACTAGTTCCAAAGCTAAGCAATCTTAGCCAACAAATTATAAACAATATACTCCCACGGTCTCGTTCATACTTATTGCTACTAAAAAGTGAGTGCACATGAATTAAGAAAATATATTAGAAAAGTTAGTATTATGAGTGGGTAGGAGAGAGAAAATAAGTTAGTGAATAGTTTTTTTGAACGTGTAGGAGAGAGAAAATTTAACAATTTAGGTACGCAGCAATGAGTAAGGGGAGCTTAAAATAGAATAAGTAGCGATAAGCTTGGGATGGAGTACACATACATACATACCTAAACGTATTACTTGTTTTTAAAGACTAATTTGGTCACTATTTGGTCACACACACACTCATTTTGGTCACTATTCGTTCAGAAAACACTCATTTTGATCATTAATCGGTCACAAATACTCATTTTAGTCTCTATTCGGCCACAAAACACTCATTTTAATCACTATTCGGTCACAAACACTTATTTTAATCACTATTCGTTCACAAACACTCATTTTTATTGATTTATAATGACTAAGTACTTCTTAACATACCTAAACGTATTGTTTGTTTTTAAAGACTAAATAGGCAGAACTGGAAGGTTAACTTGTATGTAACATGCATCTGACATGGAAGGCTTAGACGCAAGAAAAACCAAGGATAAGATGAGGTGAACCTAAGATGGATTTTACCTACTTTAATATACTCCCTCCGGTCCAAAATAACTGTCACCTTTGAGCTAAAATTTTGGTCCAAAATAACTGTCACTTTTGAGCTAAATGTCCTTCTTACCCTTGCATTGAAACTTGTTCTCTTTTATTAATTGTTTTAATGTGAGACATTAATATAGTAAAGATGCACACTTAATAGGGATAAAATTGACACTTTTGTCACTAAATCATGGTAATAATTTATTTCTTTAAGAATTGTGCAAAAGCAAAAAAAGACAGTTATTTTGGACCGGATGAAGTACTATATATATAAGTATAGATTCCTACTCCATCGGTTACAACCCCAGTCAAACATTTAAGGGCCTGGAAGTTTTTAATTGAGAGTTTTGAATTATTACAGCTCTAAAAATATGCCTTTTCCTTTCCTAATGTTTTTTTTATAAAAAAAAAAAACCCAAACCTGCTTTTCTCTCCCCCACCCTGATGTAAACGCAACGGAATAGTAACAAGAATTGATCTACGAACAATTCTTTTGCAAGGATTAAGGAATCCCAAACAAGAAATCAGCAAGAAATCTTGAAAACCAAAAGGTTTAACTAATATTGCAATTGCAATTGCAATTCAATTTTTAATTGAGAATAATCTAATTTTCGGAATACAACCTTAGGCCTATTTTATAGTGCCCATAAAACTTGAATAACAATCCTAAACCTTCTAGAATTAACCCTAACCTATATAGTAACCTAATAGGACTTAAAAATAGCAAAATAACTCTTAATCCTACTCTAAAAGCTTCTTTAAATGACCTATCAAAAATAATGACGAAAATAACAAATAAAATAAAAACTAATTTAAACTAAATTCTAAATAATAATTAAAATACTCATACAATTATAATATTTGATATAATCAAATATTCGTATTGCATCATTCACCACCGCTTCAAAAGAACTCGTCCTCGAGTTCGTTCTTGCAATTTGAAGTCTTCCGCTCCACTTGAAGAGATATTTAGAATAAACACGTTCCTTCCCAAGCTTCAAGGAATCGTCCACTTGTTGACACGATGTCGTCTCCTTGCACGTGGTGAGATAAGCCACAGTAAACAGAACTCTAATGGACTGGGAATTCACCATTGTTTCACCCAAGAGCCTTATCGAATTAGTAATGCAGTCTACTGGAATTGAAGCAAATAATGGACAAAGTCCAGGTCCGGGCGGGTCAGTAACCTTTATGTTATCTTTAATCTATTGCAGCAAAATTGTGACATTGGTTTAGTTGCCAATTTTTATGTTATCTTTAATCTATTGCAGCAAAATTGTGGTACATTTTGAAAAAAAAAAAGTGTTACATTTGAAGAAAAAAAAGTGTTGCATTTCGTTATAATAAGTGTTACTTCATTGATTTTTTTTGTAGGATTTGTGGTGTTTTGTTGATTATTGAATATCGACATTTTTCTTATCAAAATAAAAAAAAATTGGGGATAGTGAAACTAGTTTTGGAGTGGGTAATTCATCAAGAACGAGTTAAGAAACAAAATTTGTGATCAATTTATGAATGATTGTCTTTTATGTTTCATTGAAAAAAAAATTGCTTCGAGAAGTTACGGAGGAAGATGTTATCAATGTTTTCAAGCTATGAAAGGCGCGCCAGACAAATTTGATCTAGATAATTGTATATTTTTTTCCCTTATGAGCCGATTGTATCTGAAGTTATGTATTGTAACGTAATTGCGTTACGAAAATTTTTTGTTTGAACTTATGTAGTGTAAATTGTGCACCCTTTGGTTGAAAATTCGAGGTCCGCCACTGGGTAAATGGTTTACTAACCAAAGTCGATATTGTATACCGTATACTAACCAATTAGACAAAAATGATACGGTACTACTTGTCAAAAAGTTCGGTATACCGATTTCTTTATACCAATTATAATTGGTACGGTTGGTATACGACTTCTTTAAGGTTAGAAAAAGAAAAGAACAGTAAAAAAAATATAAAAACTAAAAAAAAACGGTGTTTTTTCTGGAAAAAAAGAAAAGAGAATATTTTTTTGGGTCATTGGTCGCTGCCACGTGGCAGATTTTGAGTGAAGCATGGGTTATGATCCTATACTTCGCGGAAAATGTTATACACAAGTCATGAATCGACCCGTCTCTTATATGAGACGGATCTAAGAGTTCTCACGAGAGCCACTCGCAAATTATTGGAGTGTGGGGGCGCGCAGATATTATGCATACCACTCCAAAGTTATAATGCCACCACCACACCACATTTTTAAAAGTAAGCATGAGGGCTATGCATCCAATAATGCAACGAATCTTTATAACTGCCCAAACATTTATTTATAAAATTTGTTTTTAGTTGCTAGTAGTATATCTATAAAATTGCACTAAAACCATTTATTCTCAGAATGACAATTATTTGCTTTAATATGAAACTTGAAATTACAATTTTTACAGTGAAAAATTGTTTAATCTGCACCATGTAGTAAAAATAATTATTTTTACTTTAAATGATCGTAAAATTTTGTCATGGTGTTAAATTAAATATTAAAATGATATGAAAAAAATATTTTTTTAGGATAAAAAGAATACTTCTTCACTCTCATAATAAAGAACACAATTTTATAGATGTCCCAATGATAACTACTCATAATAGAAATTAGACATTTGTATTCCATGGAATCTTCTCTACCTCACTTTCTCTCTCTTATCTAACTGTTCATACTCACAACACACATTTTACTATTAATATTTATATATATATATATTATCTTTAATTCTACGCCCCTTATATTGTTGGTCACTGGCGGACCCACCCTGGACAATTATCCCCTTTAGTTTCTTCAAATTTACAAATATACCACTAGAAAATTTTGACAATATTGTTTATACCCTCAATAATTAAAACTTTGCCCACTTTAAATTATAAAAAAATGACACTATATTAAAATGTTGCCCTCTTATAAATTAAAATTAGGTAGGACATTATATTATGTGACTTTTAAAACAATTTTGCCCTTTTTAAAAAAATTATGGGTTCTTCAAAGGGTTATTCAGTGAGAGTTTTTTAGTGAACGGATGGACAGATTGGATGGATGTTATGAGAAGTGCTACCAAGTATATAGTTCGAAGACGTTTGAAGCTTAAATTTTCTGAGGTATTTTCAGCAGCCACAACCAAATTCGAGGTCGAATTTTTTCTAAGAAGAGAAGAATGATGCAGTATGATTTAGACCTCGAACAAGCAAGCACGACCGTGCCAGTTTCCCATACACGACCGTGCTCGGCAATTTCTGGGATTATGCTTTACGTTAAGATGTGTTTGAGAAAGACGAATTTAAGTAGGGTTATTTATGTCTTTGTTATCAAATATTATTAGGGTTTTATTAGGGTTTTATTTAGGTAGTGTTTAGTTATTCTAGGAAGTTCTTGGCCAACAAGTTAATGAGTCTATTTATTAGTTTCTACTGTAATAGTTTTAGCAGACTTTGATTTTGATTAATAATAAAAAGATAATTTTCTATGTGCAATTATTGAGGGTTTCAATCCTGTCTTGTTTCAATTCCGTTCGGTCTTAATTCTCATATCCAAAGTTCCGTCTTGTTTTGCTATAATAATGTTCATTAAAACTACACAATTTTTTTTATCTTTTTAATTTTCAATATAATCCCTCTTAATCATGTTAAGATAATAATGCTTTATATGAAATAAATTTTAAAGTAGATACGGAATTGCTTATATGAATTAAAATATATTATTTACTTAAATGCCACTTATTTATTTTGTATGCAAATTAAATTTCTTCATTTATGTTTAATAATTGTATGTTTTAAACAATGAAATTTCTATCAACGTATAAATCTATAAATTTTGAGTTATGAATGTATTAAACTATTAATTAATAATTTATTCATACATCAATAAAAGTAAATGCTGCTATATTTTTTGTTTATATTAAATGCTATTATGCTAGATAATTTACAATATTATTACTCCCTATGTCCCTAAATGAATGTCCAAAATTATTTTTTAGAGACATATTGTTGCTATTTATTTCCTAAACATTTAATTTATATGGAAAAATATATGGAAAAATTTCTGGAAAAAAATCATTTAGAGACAATTATTTTCAAAATAGATATTCATTTTGAAATAGATGTAGTAGTATTTATTACTTTCAAATATTAATGTAAGTGATGAATTTACTAACAATTATTTTTTCCTGTATAGTAAACTAAAAATGTTGAATAATAGTATGTTGGTAAGATCATAAAATCTATATTAATATTATCGACATCACGTCAAATATTTACACGTTTCTTAGTTGTATAAGAAAAATAAATAAAAGGTCATGTACTCACATATGATTTGATTATTTTATTATGACCAGTAAAAGCTAAAATAGAAATTTAAAAATAAAATCTATATAATATTTAAAACCAAAATCATTTTGAGGCCTCTCAAAGAGCCATGTGGAATTCTTACGTGGAAAGCCACATGTCTTTATTCTATTGGTCGGCTTGATTGTGATTCTTTTTTTAAAAAAAAAATGATTAAACTTTTTGAAGACTAAAATTCAAATTTAAGAATACAGCCGGCTATTTTTTTAGGTAAATCACTCTGTTAACTAAATGTTTGTTCCTTATCATTAAAAGGAGAAAGCCAACTGGTGATAATTTTTTATGTTCTATTTTTGAAATCACAATCATATATAGATTTGTTATTAAAGTCAAAAGGCGGGTGAGATGTACTTTTTAAAGGCAAATTAAAACAAATCAAGAAGAAGATTTATTTAGAGATTTTATGAGTTAAACAAATTTTTGAATCACTTAACAAGATTTTAACGGATTCAAATATGAAATCTTTTAGATTTAAAAGTTGATATCAAAATTCAAATTTAAATTTCAAATTCGATTTTAAGAATTCAAAATTGTTTTGCAGACATACAAGATTTATCTTTTAGGCTAGATTAAGGTAAATTCGAATTAAAAATTTGGTGTGATAGGCGTAATACATGCGATTTTTACTAAAGTAACAGATTAATATGAAAAAATATTCTGCATATAGATAAGCCTTATTTTGGAAAAAAATCAATAATCTTTCCTGATTTTAGAAGCAATATTACGTTTCTAATTTTAAATAAAGTAAGATATATATTCTTTAACTAAATCTAAGGAATTGATATACAATCATTGATATAAAAATCATAATTATAAAATCATTAACCTGCGCCAACTGCCTCATTTTATTTCTCACGCAGCTTGCTTCTTTTCCAACCAAGGTATTTTCTGAGTTCAGTATTTTGTGTGTGTTTTTTTTTTTTTTTTTTTTTTTTAACAATCTCGAAGCTTATCTCTCATGTAGGAATTGTTTTTTTTTTCTCATCCTCTATGGTTTTTAATTCAAAGATTAATACGAGTCTTCAAATTGCTTCTCCATTAATCCCAGAAACAGAGTCTTTGTTTTCACTTTTGTCTTCCCCAATCTTAAAAATAAAGTTTATTTTGTGTGTTCTTTTTCTTCTTTTCTTTTTTTATTTTTTTTTATTTTTACAATCTCGAAGCTTATCTCTCATGTAGGAATTGGTTCTTTTTTCTCAGCCTCTATGGTTTTTAATTCAAGGATTAATACGAGTCTTCAAATTGCTTCTCCATTAATCCCAGAAACAGAGTCTTTGTTTTCACTTTTGTCTTCCCCAATCTTAAAAATAAAGTTTATTTTGTGTGTTCTTTTTTTCTTTTCTTTTTTTTTTTTTTAATTTTTACAATCTCGAAGCTTATCTCTCATGTAGGAATTGGTTCTTTTTTCTCAGACTCTATGGTTTTTAATTCAAGGATTAATACGAGTCTTCAAATTGCTTCTCCATTAATCCCAGAAACAGAGTCTTTGTTTTCACTTTAGTCCCATTTTATAAAGCAAACCTAAATAATTTGAAAAAAAAAATCTAGCTTAACCCATAAACAAGAACCACTGCAACTTGAAAAAACTAACCCAATTCCTAAACGATTTTTTTAGCAAGAAATTTAAAAGATTAAGTTGTTTAAAAAGAAAAATGAAAGCTTTCATCCATATTTCATTCAATGGCCAGACACAAAGATAAACATATATAGATGTTTAAATGGTCTTCTGATACCAGTTTATAAATTGATTAGTCTATGTATGTGTGTGTTAAATGATATGCTTTTTCAATGATCTTACCTTAGCAATAAAACTGAAACTACGCTCCTTTTTTCCCACAGCCTTTTACATTCTTATTTTGTGCAGTTTGCCAAGCTATTCTACCATCTGGGAGGTCAGAATCTTCATCGAATCGGATCATTGATTCCCAAAGAAGGAACTCCTCCACAATTCGCTCAACTATATATTTATGATACTGAAAACGAAGTTTCTAACAGAATAAAAGCTATCAGGTATGTTTCTTTCGTAATGTATTATATCATGGCATTAGTTTGCGTATATAAATTGTGAGAATATCTACTAATTTTAAATTGCTTGCTTTAAAATGAACAGTAAACAGAGGATGTCAGACTTTGACAACTCCATTGTAGCGGACTTAAGAAAAAATGGTTGATGAAAACAACACGTATGCAAAGATTTACAGAATAGCTGCAGAGCAAATTTCATTGAGAGATTCGAGTGAGGTAAGGCTGCGACTGATAGGAAAGCGATCTAAAGATGGACGAATGTATAATTTGCCAACTACTTCAGAAGTGGCAGCTCTTATCGAGGGTGATATTGAAGATGCACCTGATGTGAGAGACATCATGGTTGAGAAAAGGTGTGGTGACTTAAAACAAATACACGAGTTCAACCCGTGTTATCTTCCTTTCAGTACCCGCTGCTGTTTGTTTATGGGGAAGATGGATACTATACCGATATTCCTAGGAATATGCCTCCTATGTCAAAGCGACCCAATCTTTCTTTGAAAGAGTTCTTATCATTCCGACTACAGGAGAGGTCTACAGAGGGACCCCAAATTATGAGAAGTGGAAGACTACTCCAGCAGTTCATGGTTGATTCATACATAATGATGGATACACAGAGGCTTCAGTGGATTCGTCACAATCAACCCGCTCTTCGTGTTGAATCTTACCGGAAACTATCAGATGCAGTTTCGAGAGGAGATATCGATCCATCATCTGCAGGTAGGCGGGTTGTGTTGCCATCAACTTACACCGGATGACAGCGTTGGATGACTCAAAATTTCCAGGATGCATTAGCTATTTGCAGGTGGACATGATATCTGTCACTCTTTATCACGTTTACTTGCAATCCAAAGTGGCCAGAGATTACGAGATTTGTTCAGAAGGAGGGGCTAAGACCAGAAGATAGGGCCGATATTATATGTCGGGTTTTTAAGATGAAGCTTGACGAATTAGTAACAGATTTGAAGGAAAAGAAATTTTTGGCGAGCCTACTGCACGTAAGTCTAAGTTTACCGTTTTTTTTCTTCGTTTTTTTCTTTTTGGTAATTGTCATCAACTTCATTACTCTTATATCAATAAATTTATAAAACAATATCCTTATAAAAATTAAAAACAGTTTTGTTAATTCATCAAGCATGATTCAATAAGAATTTTTAATGTGTTTTACATGCAGTCATATCCACGTTGAAGCAGTTTCTAATGTAATTGCAGTAGTACTTTATCTCTCTCCATCTCCAAGTGTAATATAACCCATATATGCATGTCTATGAACTTTAAGATTGCGGCTTTACTTTTTCCCTAAACTTATTAGTTAGTATACCTATTTCAGTGATATGGAAGGGAATAATATAGATAGACAGGATTGAAAACCTTCATTACCCTGCTATAGATTGAATTGGTTGTAGCGAGAAATAGAGTTGGGAAATTGAATTGAAGGGATTTGATTGTCGTGATATCCAAATGTAACTGATGTTTATTAGTTAACCTCATTATGTAGATTTTATTAAGATTTTAAATTTTAAATTTTAACAATTATTCTAAGTGTAATCAAATTTATCAAAAGGTTCAGTTGTTCTAGGACGGATGATATATATAATTATTTAATTTTTATGTGAAAATAATTTTATTTCTTCCTATGCTTATTTGATACAGTTGTTTACACTGTGGAGTTTCAAAAGCGAGGTCTTCCCCATGCTCATATTCTTCTTTTTCTCAAAAGTAAGGACCGAGCAGGAACAGCCGAAAATGTCGACAAGTGGATATGTGTTGAGATTCCCGATAAAGAAACTAATCCTGAATTGTACGAGGCTGTAAAAGAATATATGGTACATGGTCCTTGTAGTGCTGCTAACCCAAAGTCCCCTTGTATGGAAAATAAAAGGTGCTCAAAGAACTTCCCTAAAACCTTTAATGAAGGAACATCCATTGATGAGAATGGATATCATGTTTATCGGAGGAGAGACACCGGTGCCAATGTAGAAAAAGGTGGAGTTTTGCTTGATAATAGGTATATTGTGCCTTATAATGCTGAGTTGTTGTTGAAGTATCCGGCTCACATCAACGTGTAATATTGTAATCAAAGCAAATCCATAAAGTACTTATTCAAGTATATCAGCAAGGGAAGTGACAGAATAGGGGTAAAGTTTTGCGTCGATGATGAAGTGAAACATTACATGGATTGCAGATATGTTTCTGCATGTGAGGCGATGTGGAGAATATTTGTATTTGATCTACATTACAGGACACCCCCTGTTGAGCGCTTATCTTTCCATTTAGAAGGAGACCAGGTCATCCCTTTCAAAGACGGTGATTATCTTTCGGATGTTGTGGGTAAGCCTACTGTTAGTCAATCACAATTTTTACAGTGGATGAAGATCAATTGTGAAAATTCAGAGGCTCGACGTTACAAGTATCATGAGTTCCCAAATCATTTTGTTTGGGATAAGACAAAGCGAGAATGGCGTCCTAGAAAGAAAGGCACATCAATAGGACGGATTTATCATGTCCCCATCAATACTGGAGATATATACTATGTGAGGCTGATGTTAAATCATATTCCTGGTGCTACATGTTATGATGATTTGAAAACCGTATATAACAAAGTGCACGATGATTACAAAGCGGCGTGTTATGCTCTAGGATTGTTAGATGATGATAAAAAGTATGTGGATGGAATAAAAGAAGCAAGTGAATGGGGGTCACCGGATTATTTAAGAAGACTATTCACGGTGCTTCTACTATCTAATAGTATGTCGAGGCCACAAGATGTCTGGAATCAAACTTGGCAAGTACTATCGGATGATATCATTTACAAGCATCAGAAGAATTTTAACAATCCTGGTAAAACTTTTTTTATGTTTGATTTAATTTTTTAATGAAATATATTAAAGTTTATATGATTTGTAACGTTTTTTATATTATTTTTTAAAATGATGTAAATTAATTATATTTTGATTATTTTTTTAATATGAATCTTTTCATGTTGCAGGGCTGAAACTAAGTGACGATCAAGTAAAAAATTTAGCATTGGCTGAAATTGATAAGTTACTGGCAACAAATTGCAGTGGTCTCTGAAATTTTAAAGACATGCCTCAACCAAGCACTTCTGTCATTTCTGATGCGGAGAATATGCTAATATTAGATGAAATGTCATATGACGTTGAGGAGATGCAAGCTGAGCACTCCAGATTACATGAATGTTTGAATGAGGAACAAAGGATGGTTTATGAAAAGATTATGTCTGCTGTTGATATAGGTGATGGTGGAGTGTTCTTTTTGTACGGGTATGGTGGCATGGGAAGACGTTCATATGGAAGACTTTGTGCTAGGCATTGCGAAGCAGGAGGGACATAGTTCTTCCGGTTGCTTCTATCGGTATTGCTTCCTCGCTTCTTCCAAGGGGTAGGACTGCTCACTCCAGATTTGGCATACCTATTCAGGTGGGCGAAAGCTCAACTTGCAGCAAGATTAAACCTGGTTCTGATGTGTGTGGTCTCCTAAAGAAAACGAAGCTCATAATTTGGGATGAGGCTCCAATGACCCACAAGCACTGCTTTGAAGCTCTTGATAGGAGCTTGAGGGACATTATGCGTACTTCTGCTGGTCGATGCTCTGATAAACCCTTTGGTGGATTAGTTGTTGTGTTTGGAGGAGATTTCAGGCAAATATTGCCTGTTGTGCCTAAAGGAAGCCGACATGATATTGTACATGCTGCCATTAGTTCATCTAAACTTTGGAATTCTTGTGAGGTTCTAAAATTGACAAAAAATATGAGATTGCAGGTAAATCATCTTTTATTAAACTTTAATATTTTACATTTCTCTATTGCAGTAATTAAAATTTTTCTATCTAATTCATTGTCTAAATATATGTAGGTCGGTTCCTCTTCCTCTTCTGATGCTATGGAGATCAAAAAATTTGCTGAATGGATACTAAGGGTAGGAGATGGTGATGTCGGTGAAGAAAATGATGGAGAAGTTGACATTAAATTACCAGATGATATTTTGATTACGGATACATCTGATCCTATTGCAACTATTGTTCAAAACACGTATCCTGACATATTACATAATATGGGTATTGATGGTTTTTTTCAGGATAGAGCAATTTTGGCACCAACTAATGAGATAGTAGATACTATCAATGATTATATGATGTCACTGTTGCCCGTGAAGAAGTATTGTATATGAGTTCAGATAGCATCAGCAAGGAGGACGGAGATATTGCTGGCCACGAGGATGTATTTTCTGTTGAGTTTCTTAATACGATTAAATGCTCGGGCTTGCCGAACCATTCCATACGTCTGAAGGTTGGGTGTATAGTCATGCTACTCAGAAACATTGATCAAGCTTCGGAATTATGTAACGGAACGTGACTGATAGTTACAAATCTAGGAAAACATATAGTTGAAGCAAGAATGCTCTCTGGAAAGAATACTGGCATGAAGGTGTTTGTGCCTAGAATGATGTTGAGCCCATCCGATTTGACAAAATTCCCAGTTAAATTTCAACTTAGACAGTTCCCATTGAATGTTTGCTTCGCTATGACTATAAATAAGAGTCAGGGACAGTCTCTTTCTCATGTAGGGTTACCTTCCTCGACCTGTTTTCAGTCACGGGCAGTTGTATGTGGCAATCTCGAGAGTTACAAGCAAAAAGGGTCTCAAAGTTCTGATTTGTGAAAAGGACGGTCAAACGAGCGATGTAACCACTAATGTGGTCTATAAAGAATTTTTTCACAAATTATGAGGTAATTCTAAATTTATAAATATTTATACTTGCAATGATTCATTTAATAGACATAACTTTAATGAGTGTATTGGTTTGTAGGTATCAAATTCAAGTTTATGTCGTTGCTGCTAAATGAGTTGTATAGTAACTATGTTGTTACTTTTGTTTGCTGTCTCCAATCTCTCAAAGTTTACACTGAGGTAACGTCATGCGCACATGGGTCTGGAGAAGATGCAAAAAAGGAATTGGAAGTACTTTGGTGGAGGGTAAAGACTTCTGTAACATTATTGACCTACTTGAAATCAAAAGCGAGGATAATGAATGTTCCCTACTTGGCTCTTACGTCGTGTGGCATCAAACAATTGGAGGGTACAGGGTTCGTTGACAGGAATGGCACACCATTGGTTATGCGTTTTTAGTGTTGCATTCAGTTTAATAGTTAACTTAATGGTGTGTTTATTTAAGAGATTATAATATTTCATTATTTCATTCAGTTTGTTAGTTAATCGAACCGTTTCATCCGTCTTTAATAAAAAAAATCAGTATGACAGCCTATTTTATTATTTTCACTAGTTTGTTTTCATTATCTACTGTACATCAAGTTTTTTTTTTTTATAATTAGTACCTACACATAGCTGGATGGAATTTTCATTATCATTCTCTTTGGATTTTATCTGATCATCCTTAGATTTTGTGGATTACAAAGGTGAACCATTTTAACATATTCCCACTATATTATCATTCTCTTTGGTTTTTTTTATTTTTTTTTATTTTTTTTACTAACTGTCTTGTATCTGACCACAGGAGTGTAGCATTTTTCAGTATAGCTCATAAATCAGAGTTCCCCTTCAGCATAGCCTTGATAATTATTGAGTTTACTTATAATTTATATATGTATGAGATGTTTAGACAAATTACTCGTAAGTTCTTTCAGACCCTTTGTCTGTTTTCCTGTATTTGGTTTGATGAATCTGAGCCCTGGACCTATAACCATAACCAAGCTTCTGTGGCATCAATTGCAACACAAATCATTCAGGGTATCTTATCCCAGAAACAAAAAAGAGGTCCACTATTTGGGGTTTAATATTCGCTTTCTCTTTAACCATCTCTAAGTTTTGTATGATTATAGAAGAGTCTTGGTTGTTTCTATGGTCTATACTGTAAAGTGGGCTGTCAAACATGCCGATCAATGTCTCTGGTATTCTCTGTTGTAAAAAAGCTAATTTACCATAAAGGGGGGGGGGGGGGGAGAAGGAAATGGGTATAGCTGCACTTGCACTTGAGCTTAGAATTTTAAGCTTGCTCTATATAACTATTATCTTTGTCAATATTGTTTTACAGTAATATGTGATGGTGTTACTGAAAAAATGGCAGGCGCAAAGAGGAAGCAAAGAATGAGTTGAATGTATTTTGGGTGATGACAGTGTCTCCTTCATATCTTGCTATTTTTGATTATTTCTGGTGTGGCTCTACAAAGTAGTAGTTACGTTTCTGTTTGATAGTTCCCACACCTAACACTTGCAATTTCTACAGGCTCTGGGATCATCTACAATCAAATATAAATTTGTATGTACAACCTGGGAAAGATTGTCAAGATGAAGCGGCAAAACTGAAATCAGCATCTGGGGACCAGGTTGAAAGGACTAACTCTCGCCCCTTGGATTCTGAACCAGAGAAAGAAGTTTCTTATAAAATATCCAAGCGTCGACACACTAAAGAGTGGAACGGATTGGTGGGAGATGCACATGAACCCCCTCCTCTTCGTAGTGCAGTGAGTGATTGCCAACATCTATAGATGGGAGGAGGGAACTAATCAAAGTATTGGATTTTATCTGATCATAGGGACGGGGGGGGGGGGTATTTTTTTTATTCGTAGCATTCCTATGCTCCCGTCGAATCTCGACGGGTTACTGACTAGTTAGTGTAGAAGGAAAATCAAAAGATTTTTTTTAATTTAAATGAACAATTCATTATCAAAAAAGGCAAGTATTTTGAAGAAAAATAATATCATGATCATAATTAATTAGAGTTTTAATTAGGAATGTAGTGGATATAAGTAAAATTATAGTGTATATATCATCTCCCCTAGATATTTCATTAATTCCATAAATATCAAAGGATAACTAGTGGGTAACCCGTGCTTTACACGCGAAACTAATTTACTATTTTTTCGTATTTTATTTTTTTATGTTTTTACTTAATAAAGTAACATAATAATTTTTTGTAATATAATTATATTGTATATGAATTAAAATGTTTGCTTACAAATTTAGAAAAATTGTGTTAATTTTCTAATTTTGTTGTAATAATTATGATAGTTGAAATTTGAATATAAATATAAATTATTATCATTATGAATTAACTTTTAATTTTATAGATAATTGACTTGATAATATTAGATATTGTTCAAGAATGATTTTATATATACACATTATGATTATTAAATATAAAAGTTTATAATGTACATCTAATGTGTTAGTATAATAATTTTATTATGTCTTAAATAAATAATTTTTCTAGTTATAGTAACTAATAGCGTATCCATCATCTTAACTAATACAATTATTAAATAATAATTTAAATAACTATTATAATTACCTAATATTATTAATTATATTTGCTAACATATATAATAACTATTCTTATTCACTAATAATATTAATAGTAATAATTAACCTATATAGTAATTATTATGATTAATTAATACTCCCTCTGTCCTATCGTCAGAGTCATACATTGTTTGCGCACACTTATTAAAAAACAATAGAAAATTAGTAGACATTGCAAGTGGGTTGAGGGTATAATTGTCCAAAATAATACTCATTCTTTTTCATTATTTATCATTTTAGGAAAGAGACTCTTACTCTGGGACGTATAAAAATAGAAAGTAGGACTCTTACTCTCGGACGAAGTGAGTACTATTAATAGTAAATATTACTCCCTCTGTCCCGGAGTAAGAGTCCTACCTCTCATTTGCATGGAGATTAAGAATTGGTGGAAGTAATGTAAGTGTTGTGAGTGTAAAAGTAAAGTGAGAGAGAAAATGAGTGAGAAAAATAGTAAGTTGATTGGTGTTGTGAGTATAAAATTAAAGTATGAGTGGGATGAATAGTAAAGATTCTTTGTCATTTTAGGAATGTGACTCTTACTCTGGGACGTACAAAAATAGAAAGTAGGACTCTTACTCTAGGGCGGAGGGAATAATGTATATTGTATAATGATTAACTAATACAATTAATAATGATAGTTAACCCATATAGTAATTATTATTATTAAATAATTATACTATTAAAAGTAATAGTTAATATATATTGCAACTATTATGATTACTAATACTATTAATAGTAATTTTCAATTTATTCAATAGTTAATTATAAAAGTTAATTATAATAATAATTAACTATTAATAGTCAACTATTATTTGTTTAGCATTATTAGCTAATAGTATTAATTACTATATAAGGTAACTATTATAGTAACTATTACTAATAATAGTAATAATTAACTATAATTTACTATAGTTACCTATTACCAATAATAGTAATAGTTAACTATAATATTCCCTCCGTCTCACTATGTTTGGCCACATTTTTATTTTTGTTTGTCTCATTTTGTTTGGCCACTTAAAAAACTAATGTAAAATTATACATTATTTTCCTATTATACCCTTCGTTAAGTTTAACATCTTGCAAGCTAATTAATACTCTCTCCGTTCCGTGTAAGTTGCAACATGGAAGGGGAAGCACAAAAATTAAGAAATGAGAATAATGAGTGGTTGGGAGGAAGAGAGAGAATGAGTGGAGAATAATGAGTGGTTGGGAGGAAGAGAGAGAATGAGTGAAAGATTATAAAAGTAATAAAGAGTTTCCTTATTTGGCATTGTTGCAACTTAAGTGGAATGCCCAAAATGGCAAGTTGTTGCAACTTACCCTAGTTAGTATAAAAACAAGACACAGATTCTCATGTGCATACTATTAAAGAAGGGTATACTAGGAATTATAGAAACTGAACAAGTCATTAATTAAGGTATCTTAAACTACAAAATTTTGTCTTGTGGCCAAACATAGTGAGACGGAGGGAGTAGTAAACTATAATAGTTACCCTATATAGTAACTAATTAACTTATACTATTAGCTAATAGAAAACAATGAAAAGTCACTTATTTATGAGGATAGTGTAGATGTGGCATCATCAAATTCAAGTTTTTCAATGACTTATCCACATGTCAACACCTTAGCCCTTCTCACCAACTTATAATATATATATATATATATATATATATATATATATATAGAGAGAGAGAGAGAGAGAGAGAGAGAGATTTTGTCAATTTATTAAATTTGTAGTGGATGAGTAAAATATGTAGTGGCAATAAGGAAAAACGTGTTTTACACGCGTTTTAGTGTAAAACGTGTTTTTCTTATGCGGAGTGACATTTTTGTAAATAAGGGGAACGTTACTTAAAAGATGCGGTGGCATTGCTGTAAATAACTGGAACTTATAAAACTCATCAAGCACTTTTTAACACTACAAGAGGCATTTTGTAATACTACATGAGGTACTTTTTAATACTAGGGCAGACACTTGTTTTAGAACTAAAAAAAAACTCGACAGACACTTACAAAAACTTACCATACACTTTTTTATACTGTAGGAGACACTTTGCAATACTACATGAGGCACTTTTTAGTATTAGGGCAGACACTTGTTTTGAAAATTTTAAAAACCCACCAAACACTTGTTGACAATGTAAAAGGCATTTTTCAATAATCCAAGAGCCACTTTGTAATAGTAAGACAAGCAGTCTTAAAACTACAACTAAAAGTGTCTCGAATGTATAAAAGTGTCTGCTTGAATATTTATAAGTGTAATATTACAACAGGCACTTTGTAATATTAGAGAAGACACATGATAATATTAAAGAATGCAATCGGGAAAAACACGTTTTTCCTTAGATTAGTGTAAAACGCGTTTTTCACAAGAACGACCCCTCCCTTATTAATATTAGTAATAATAGTTAAGTGTAATAGTTATTATATAAAGCAACTATTATTAACAATAATTTTAAATAATTAGAATAGTTACAATATATTATAACTATTACTATTATTATTATTATTATTTTTACTATTATTAATATTAGTTATTATATATAGTAACTATTACTTTTACTTATTATTTACGATAAAAGTTATTCCCCTCTCTCAGGGTTAGAGTCATACTTTCTATTTTGGTACATCCTAGAGTAAGAGACTCTTTCCTAAAATGGCAAAGAATCTTTACTATTCATATAGCTGACGCAACTCCGTACCAACGTCTCACCACTCATTCTCTCTCATACTTTACTCTTATACTCACAATACCAATCAATTTACTATTCTCTCCCACTCATTCTCTCACTTACTTTATTTTTATACTCAAAACACTTTAATCACTTCCACAGTTTCTTATTCTCCATGCATTTGAGAGGTAGGACTCTTACTCTGGGACGGAGGGAGCGCTACTTAGGTAACCATTATCTTTTAAATTACAAAAAATCTTGAGAAAAACATGTTCTACACTAACACTAGTGTATAACGTGTTTTTAAAAAAGCGGAGAACGCAGTGAGAAGGCGCGGTGGCATTGATGTAAATATTAAGGATATTAGAATCCTTCTATAGTTAGAATTGTGTATTTCCTAGACATTGTATTATTTACTTTCCTATTAGGATTACTATTTCCTTTTCCTTATGTAATTTAGAATAGTCTAGAATAGCTTGGAGAGTACTCCATCCTCCTGTATAAATACCCTACTCATATGATCAATAATACTTGAGTCATTCATACAATATTATTTGAGTCTCTCATATCAATTATCTCTCTCCATGTATGATTGGCTCCGACTATCTCTTTCTCTAATCCTTGACATGGTATCAGAGCTATGATCCATGAAGGGACTTCTCCACCAAAACATATGAGCCGCCCCATACTATCTCCACCACAAAAGCTTCCGCCAACCACCATGCAAAACCACCACGGCTAAACTTTCCCCAACCTTACCGCCATATTACCACCACTGAAAACCAAAACAATCCGGCCAAAACAATATTATGGGACTTCTCCACCAAAACCCTATAAGTCGCCTCATATTATCTCCACCACAAAAGCTTCCGCCAACCACCATACTAAACCACCACGGGAAGACTTTCCCCACCCTTGCCGCCATATCATCACCACCAAAACCAAGAAACTCCGGTCAAAACTCTATTTTTATTTGCTGCAGTATATCACCACCACCAAAAACCCCTTCCGCTCCACCAATTTGTTTTTTTTTCTGCCATCTTTCCACCAAACCAATATCCAACCGTCTCCCTACTACCTCTATAATTTATCCCACCACTCATGAACCTTTTTTTTTCCCAATCTCCTTTTGGCTATCAGCACCAATTGTCAAACACAAAACCCAATTACACCCGCAGCCCCCACCACCAAAATTGATCAGTCCACTTTCTCCACTACCAAATCTTTTTTTCCCAATCACTTTTGCCTTAGTAGCAACCAATATTGCCTTAGTAGCAACCAACTTTGCCTTTGTAGCAACCAACTTTTGCCTTAGTAACAATCACTTTTGCCTTAGTAGCAACCAATTTTACCTTTGTAGCAATCAACTTTGCCTTTGTAGCAACCAACTTTTGCCTTAGTAGCAATCACTTTTGCCTTAGTAGCAACCAACTTTGCCTTTGTAGCAACCAACTTTTGCCTTAGTAGCAATCATTTTTGCCTTAGTAGCAACCAATCTTTTGCCTTTCTAGCAGCAACTCCGCCTTTGTAGCGACTAAACACATAAAACCGTCTCGCGACATAAAAGTGCCAAAGACCGTCTCGCGACATAAAAGTTCCAAAGACCGTCTCGCAACGTAAAAGTGCCAAATACCGTCTTGCGACGACATCAAATCAACTCGCTTCATCAATCCGGTTCATCTCATTACTTTCAAGATTGGACTCTCCTATCGGTCCTCCATCTTGCAGGAGCATATTAAGGATATTAGAATCCTTCTATAGTTAGAATTGTATATTTCCTAGACATTGTATTATTTACTTTCCTATTAGGATTACTATTTCCTTTTCCTTATGTAATTTAGAATAGTCTAGAATGAGTCCAAATCCTCTGTATCACTTTGTGTGCCACTTCATGTGCCACAAGTGATCTAATGGCTAACAATTGTTAAGAGTGGTATTATTGTAATATTATGCAAACATGTGAACGGTTAGATTAGAAGTGGTACATGGAGTGGCACACAAAAGTGGTACAGGAGATCTCGACTCAGTCTAGAATAGTTTGGAGAGTACTCCATCCTATTGTATAAATACCCTACTCATATGATCAATAATACTTGAGTCATTCATACAATATTATTTGAGTCTCTCATATCAATTATCTCTCTCCATGTGTGATTGGCTCCGACTATCTCTTTCTCTAATCCTTGACAGTAAATAACTGGAACTCATGAAAACTCACCAGACACTTTTTGAAACTGTATGAGGCATTTTTCAATCTTACAGCAGACATATTTTAACACTAGAGCAGGCACATGTTTTGACACTACCAAGACATGTTTAGACACTTATAAAAGTGTATGAGCAGGCATTTATTTTACATTTGTTATAATACAAGAGGCATTTTCTAATGCTATAAGAGGCAAAAAATAATTCAGAGCAGACACTTACTTGGAACTTGTAAAAAAAAAAAAAAAAATCAACAGGCATGTTTTAAAATTCAAGCAGACACATATAAAAATGTCTGCTAAATATTAGAAGTGTCTGCTAGAGTTTTAAAACATGCATGCTGTTTTTTTTTTTTCAAGTGCAAAAAAAAAAAGTGTCTTCTCTAAGGTAAAAAAGTGTCTGCTGTGAAAGTCCAAAAAAAAAAGTGTCTGCTTTAGGGTAAAAAGAGTGCCTGCTGTAAAAATATTGAAAAGTGCCTCCTACATTATCGGAAAATGCCTGCCCAATAACCCTTCTATGTGGAAAACACGTTTTACATTAAGGCTAGTGTAAAACGCGTTTTTCACAGGAACGACTCTTTAAATTACTATTTAAGCTCATAATTACTACTCCCTCCGTCCCGGACTAAGGTTATTAGTTTGACTTTACACGGAGATTAAGAAAAAGTAAATGTTGTGAGTATGAAAAGTAAAATATGAGAAAGTATGAGAGATAAAGTGTGTAGAAAGTTTTTTTTTTTGTGAGAATGACAAGTGGGTCCCATTGTTCATTTTAGGTAATAAAGCAACTAAGAACCTTAGTCTAGGACAAACCAAAAAGGAAAGTAAGAATCTTAGTATGGGACGGAGGGAGTATAATGTTAACTATAACTAAAACATTATTTTCTCAATCGATCAAGAGTAAAAAATGACATCATTATGGGACAAACGAAGTAAATTTTTAAAAAATTTATAAAGATATTCTTAACTAATACTAGTAACCAATCTTAATATTTATTTTATAATATAGTAACTAAAACTATTTCCATTATTATTAAAAAATCACAAGTAAATTTATATATATCTCTAAATATATTTATATTTATTTAAAATATTTAATAATTATATAATGTTACTACAAATATTCACACACAAAAGAAAACACGGGCACGGATTAATCCCTAGTCTTCTCGAAAAGTGGAGGAAATAGCGAAAGTTATGTGGATCCCAATGAAATGAAAATACTCCCTCCGTCCCCATTTACATTACAAAAAAGAGGTTTTGCACAAAAATTAAGAAAATGATTGTAAAGTTGATGTGTTGTGAGTGTAGATAGTTGAGTGGGAGAGAGAAAGTGGGGTAGAAAAAAATAAGTGGATAGTTGTTGTGAGTATGACAAGTGGGTCTCACTATTAGAAAAGTAATAAAAACTTTCCTTTTTGAGATTTTGTAAAGTAAATGGAGACACCTAAAATGACATTTTTTGTAAGGTAAATAGGGACGGAGGGAGTAGGTAATAAGCATCGTTAATTTAATAAGGTGCATCGGAAAATGTGATGGATTAGATAATTAAAAGGTGAGCCGGCCGACATGGATCTAAAACCACGAATCTGTAGCACTCACGTGGCGTGGGACCACTTTTAGTAACAGATTCACCTCACATGCGGTCCACCTTCCACCTACCATTACCCCACCCCCATCAATCCGTCTATTTGGATTCATGTGCCACATTAAAATATACTAATGGGTAACTAATTTGCTATTTTTTTATGTATTTTTTTTATATTTTTATTTAATAAAGTAGCATAACAGTTTTTTATAATATAAATATATGACGAAAACTTATATGCGACCGTCTCACGCCGTGAGACGGGCGCCACCCCCTCCCCTTTTCTCAAAAGCCAGCTGTTGTAAAAAAAAAAAAAAAACTTTCAAAAATTTTAGAATGCTACATCTTGAGATTTTGAAGTCAAAAAATATATTTAAAAATACCGTTGTGTTCGTCTCAATGAGACGAACAAAACTACATAGGTCATGATATGGTTTGATTTAAAAAAAAATGTTTTTTAACACAAAAAAAATTGGGTTGTTCGTCTCCTGAGATGTAACACTTTCTTATGAATAAAGTAACAGTTTAGTTTTTAAAAAGTAACACTTTATTTGTAAGATGAAATAGCAGTTTCGAAAAATAATATAAATAGTTTTTGTGGTTAGAAAAAATAACAATTGAATGTAACACAGTGCATATATGATTGTAATATGTTATATAGATGAATGTAACAGTTTTATAGGTTAAATGTTACATTTTTTTTAAAAAAAAAAAGAGTAAAAAATCATATATATAATCGTTTTTGCATTTCAATTGAATGTAAAAAACCCTAGAAAAGTGTTACAATTGAGAAAAAAAGGTTACATTCATTTATTATAAAATGTACATTAGTTTAGTTATCAATCTTATGTTATCTTTAATTTAATTCAGAAAAATTGTGATAAATTTTTGAAAGAAAAAAAAGTGTTACATATGATAAAAAAAAGTGTTACATTTTGTTATAACAAGTGTTACTTTAGTTGGGAGGAAAAAGGGTGGGTGGGGAAAAATCGGCAGAAAAAAAAAAAAAGGGTCGGCGCCTGTGAGCCGTCGCACAGCGTGAGACGGTCTCACAGGAGACCGCCTCTAAATATATTGTATATGAAATTTTTTTAATTATAGTTAACTAAAATAGTAAACATCATCTTAACTAAAACCATTAATAGTAAAAATTAATCTATATAATAATATCAAAAACTAATATTATTAATAATACTTATTAATATTTATAGTAACTATTATAATTAACTAATACTATTAATAATAATGTTAACCTATATAGTAACTACTATGATTAACTAATACTATTAATAGTAAAAATTAATATATATTATAATTGTTATGATTAACTAATACTATTAATAGTAATAGTTAATTTATAAAGTAACCATTATAGTTAACTTGTATAGTAACTATTATTGTCAATTATACTATTAATAGTAATAGTTATATATTATAGTAACCATTATAGTTAAGTAATACAATTAATAGTAATAGTTAACTACTATAATAACTATTATAGTTAACTAATACTATTAATAGTAATAGTTAACTTGTATAGTAACTATTATAGTTAACTATTACTATTAATAGTAATAGTTAATAGTTAACTTGTATAGTAACTATTATAGTTAACTATTACTATTAATAGTAATAGTTAACTCATATCATAACTATTATTATGAGCTAATAGTATTAGCTAATAATGAGAATATCAAAAGTCACAAACATTTAGGATAGTGATGATGTGGCTTCACACAAATGAAGTTTTAACATATGTTTGTCTATGTGTCAAAACCATAGCCATCCTCACCAACTTTATATATATATATATATATATATATATATATATATATATATATTCTCATTTCAATTTCAAAATATGAAAAAAAAAAAAAGTTTTAGTTATTTAGATACCAATAATCTTCTGGTATAATAATAATAATACTCACTCCGGTCCAAAATAACTGTCTTTTTTTGCATTTGCACAACTCTTAAGAAATGTAATAATTATCATGATTTAGTGACAAAAGTTCCAACTTTACCCCTATTAAGTGTGCAACTTTCTTACATTAATGTCTCACGCTAAGATAATTAATAAAAGAAAACAAGTTTCAATGAAAGGATAAAGAAGACATTTAGCTCAAAAGTGACAATTATTCTGGACCAAAATTTTGGTCCAAAAGTGACAGTTATTTTGGACCGGAGGAAGTATTTTTTATGGCAAGAGGACTACTAAATATGTAGAGCAAATGTCATTCGCTATAATATGTTACAACTATTTAGAAAAGATTAAATATTCATTTTAGGACAAAGAATATACATCATTATATTAATATTGTAGTATTTTTAAATAAGAATGACCAATTTACTTTCTCTATTTCTAAATATAAGTCATTTAAATTTTTTTAATGCAAAATAAATCAAATGTAGTTGTAGTAATGATAAAATTAAGTATTCTAAAATTTTAGCTTTCTAATTGATGTCATTAGATTTTTTTTTTTATGTTAAGTTAGTATCTTTTGAAATACCATTTTACCTGATTTTTTTTTTATCGGACATTCAATAGATCAACTTGAGATAAAGAAATTAGTAATTAATGTGTTGTTAATGTGTACAGATAAAAGAGAAAAGTCATTAAAATGACTTATAATTTAAAACAAATTAAAATGGCTTACAATTGAGAACGGAGGGTTGTTTATGAAAGATGTGGTCTCGAAGGTTGAACAATCTAAATTTAATTAACTACATAATCGTAGTTTCCTTCTTCTTATGTCACAATATTTTTAATCTTAAATTTTAAAATGTGAATTTACATCTGAAAATGTATAAATTCAAAATAAAATACGTTTAAAATAAAAGACCGATTTCTAAACTTGTTTCCATTGAAATGATTCTTTTTTCAATTGTTTTCATAATTGAAACTAACACACCAATCTAATTACTTTCTTTTCTGTGACACTCATGCATGTGATTTTCTTCTTATTATTTTTTTTTTCCAAATTACTTGCGACTAATGCCTTATGTTTAATGACTCAATGTTGTTGGAACTTGGGTTATGAAAGATGAAAAACCAAAAATTAAAGGTGTTTATATCGGAAAATAGAAATCTCAATGTTTTGGAGAATTTTGAGCGTGTGCGCTAAAATGAGCGTAATTTTTAATTCCGGATGAACCACAGATCACAGAACATATCAAATCGAAGCTCTTTTCGAGATGAATAAAAGTCATCTGGCATAAGCCCATGATACACGTCTTTGAAAGTAATAAAGATCGAATTTTAGAAACCAAACGAGCTACTGAACTTTTTATAAATTAATATTATAATTTTAATATTCTTTATAGTTTATTTATTTTTGGATATTATCAATAATAACTGTCAGATAGTTTTAACTGCCAAACAGTTTTGTTTGGAAAGTTATGACTCTTCAAGATTAATTTTGAAGGGTTATAATTGGTTAAGATTCAAATGCCAGCCGCCCTATGTAAAGACTACCAGATTGTGTTTGTGGACACATAAAATTTTCATCTTCTTCCACCCTTCTACCTCCTGAAAGCGTTCTCTAAATTCGGTCAGGATAATTTCTTTTGCAATAACTTGTTCCAAAAAGTTGTATCCCCAAGATAGATGTCTTAGACTGCAACACAAGCGGGGGCGAATTTTTGTCTTAAGACGCCGCAACACAGGCATCTATTCATCAATCTGTGATGTTCAGGTTTCAATTTATTTAATTGTACATTTTTAATTTCATAAAAATTATTATTATGCTGTTTATAGAGAATGAGAACAAATATTAGATTGATCCTAACAAATGTGTGCAAAAAATGGTTAGTCCAAAATCAAAGTAGGCATCAATCATCATCAAACATACTGAGGTATTGAATCAACTCAACTCATCAATCCAGCTAAGGCTATAAGATGCAAAATTTAAGATGAGAGCAACAATATAAAAGGGTTGGACTCCTGTGAGACCGTCTCACGGTGTGAGACGGCTCACAGCCAAGCGGAGCGAGTCAACTTTTTTTTTTTTGCTCTCCAACATTTTCCCTACTATTTTTTTGTTTGCCAACAAAAGTAACACCTTTTTATAAAGAAATGTAACAATTTTTTCTCATATGTAACACTTTTTTTTTTCATAAATGTACCACAATTTTAATAAAATAGATTAAAGATAACATGAGATTGACAACTAAACTAATGTTACATTTTATAATAAATGAATGTAACATTTTTTTTCTCAATTGTAACACTTTTCTAGGTTTTACATTCAATTGAAATGCTAAAAACGATTATATACATAAAAAAATTTCTCTTGTTTCAAAGAAAAAAAAAGTAACATTTACTCTATAAAATTGTTACATTCATCTATATAGCAAATTACAATCATATATGCATTGTGTTACACTTCAATTATTACTTTTTCTAACCACAAAATCTATTTATTTTTTTTGCAAAACTGTTGTTACATCTTACAATAAAGTGTTAATTTTTAAAGACTGAACTGTTACTTTTTTCAGAACAAAGTGTTACTCCCTCCGGCCACAAATATAAGCAAAAGTAACTAAAATCACACTTATTAAGAAAGTAGTTAAATTTAGTTAATTATCTTGATTTTATAATAAAAATATATAAAAATTACTAATATATCCTCATATTAAATGTGTAATAAATGTACATTTGTATTTGAAAATGAGAAATTAATTAAGGGTATTTTTGGTAAAAGAGTATTAAATACAGTTACATTTAATGTCTTTTGTATTGAAACCCAACTTTTTTGCTTATATTTAGCTACAAAAAAAGCCCAACATTTTTGCTTATATTTGTGTCCGGAGGGAGTACATCTCAGGATACGAGCAGTCCAATTTTTTTTTTTGTGTTAAAAAGTATGTTTTTTTTTTAAATAAATCAAACCATATCATGACCTATCTAGTTTTGTTCGTCTCGTTGAGAGAACACAACAGTTTTTTTTTTTTTTTTACTTCAAAATCTCAAGATATAGCATTTTAAAATTATTGGGGTTTTTTTCTTTTAAAAGACGTCACGTGTCGCGCGCTAGGAGGGCAAGTAGGACAGCTGGACGGGTCCCTGGGCATGATCTATGGGCGTCGCCCAAGTTTTTGCCACAATATAATCCCCCATTTCAACACAAAATTACTTAAATTTTTAATAGATGCACCGCAATATTTCAGAAACTCACCGAATCAGGCTTTTAAAGATATTAGGGGCTTTTAAAGAAACGTAATACTATGCTCATAGTTTCCAAGAATTTGTGTCATTTTGATTTACTTGATCAATTTAATTAATTTGATCATATAAATTTAATATTTTCATTATAAAATTCTACAACTTGTTACTACTTTGTCATTAATATATTAATTAAAATTTTATAATAATATATTATAAAGTTTTTAAAGCTATTAATCAAAATCCTTTCAAATCGACCAAAAAATTGATGTAATTTATTTTTCTAAGATGTAGAAGAACACCGATCCAGAGTAAGAGTCATAGTTTACATTAGTTGTGCATGCTTAAGGAAACAAAATAAAATGGGTAAATATTGCAAGTAGATTGATTATATAATTATCAAAAACACTATTTATAAGGCACGTAGGCAAAACGCAATTTGGCAAGTGTTGGTTTATATTTTTGTGTGTAATTATAGGAGATTAAAAGGATAAAGTTATCTGAAACACTATTCCTCTTTTCCCATCATTTGTAGGGATGACAATCTATCCGAACCCGCTCCGTATCCGGGACAGTCCGCATCGCAGCGGGGCGGGTTTGGTAGTCTTTTCAAAACCCGGCGGGTTGCGGGGCGGGTTTGGTTACACACCCCAACCTGCGGGGGCCCGCCCCGTATACTAATATATGCAGTAAATTACTATAAATGTGTCGAAATTGTATACTTTGGGTGTGAATGAGATGGTTGAAATTATTAGATTGGACTTAAATTTGATACAATGTTGTTATTGTATGTTGTTGGGCTGTTGCACTCTTTAAAGGCTGGGCTAAAGCCCAAAAAATTGTGATTATGAACTATACGGGGCGGGGAGGATACGGGTTCACTAGTTGGCGGGGCGGAGCGGGTTCGGTATAAGGGGAGTTCCTTGAGGGCGGGTACGGTTTTGGTCAAACCCGCCCCTTATCCGCCAAGTTGCCATCTCTAATCATTTGTCATTTTGGAAAAGTAACTCTTACTCTGGAACGTACCAAAATAAACAGTAAACTCTAACTATGGAGGGAGGGAGTATTATATAAGAGTAGGTTTTGGGGGAAACTAATTACTCCGTAAGTTATAAAAAATCTACTTTTTAACCCTTAAACCCTATAAAGGAACTAGTTTCTCCCGAAATTTTCTAATTACATAATAATTTATTTTAAAGTACTTTACACTGTTTTTATTTATTTTTATTTTTTTTTCAGGAGTCATGTTTGATCATTTCGCACAATAAATTGGATAAAGGAAGGAACTTTTATCTAGTGAATATAATTGTTGTAAACGTGGGACATTCGGAAAAAAAAATTTGGGGAGACTGTCAAGTTTTAATATTTAATAAAGAAAAGTAAAATACAAAATTTTGGGAAAACTAATATCTCCTTAAATTATAAAAAAAATATTTTTTAAACTGTTGAATTTTCTGTAATTTAGGGAGAAACTGATTTCCTCCATAAACTACTCCAAGTAAACTATTTATTCTAAAGATGTTACTCTCTCTCTATTAATAAATAATATTCAAATTTTATTTTTAAAAGATATTTGCAAAATTGTTACTCCTTTCCTCTTTTCAAATAAATTTTAAAAAAATATTTTGAGATAATTTTTTTTAATGACAAAAGAGTGTAAAGAAAATTACTCCCTCTGTCCAGAAAGATAGTCAATCTTTTTTCGTTGTTAATTTGAAAGAACTTTGAGCAATAATTAAAGCTACTTTTAATTATTCTAATGAAAATTCAAAAATTGTTAATGATACACCATTATAAATACTATTAATACTAATTTTTATATTCATATTAAAATAAGTAAAAATAGTTTTAATTATTGTTCAAAGTTTTTCATAGTAACAACGAAAAAAAGAGTGACTATCTTTTCTTTGAGAGCGAGTATTATTTTACGAGTCGTTCTGACGTAGAATGCGTTCTACACTAGCGTTAGTGTAGAACGTGTTCCACAAAGAAGGGTTCTTGGGCAAAAGAAGGGTTATGAGGTAGGCACTTTCTGATACTGTAGGAAACACTTTTCAATATTTTTACAGCAGACACTTTTTTTACCCTAAAGCAGACATTTTTTTTGGGACTTTCACAGCAGACACTTTTTTTACCTTAGAGTATGCATTTTTTTTGGCACTTGTAAAAAAAAAAAAAAACTCATCAGGCATGTTTTAAAATTCAAGCAGGCACTTCTAATATTCAGCAAACATGTTTAAATGTGTCTGCTTGAATTTTAAAACATGCCTGTGATATTTTTTTTTTCAAGTTCCAAATAAGTGCCTGCTTTGAATTATTTTGTGCCTCTTATAGCATTAGAAAATGTCTCTTGTATTATAACAAGAGAAAATTACCACCTAATCCCCCATTCTAACTGAAATTACCATCTAATCCAAGGCCATATTTCCATTTACCATCTAGTCCAAGCTAATTTTCATATTTACCACCTAGTCCATTAACATTATTAAATCACGAAACTACCCTAATATAAATAAAACCCCACCCCCCCTCCTCCCTTTCACGCACACACGCACGCCCCCACTCTCTCTCTAAGCCCGGCGACCCAGACCTCCCCGTCACCACCGGCGACCTTTCTCCCGTCACCACCGGCGACCCCACCCCTAACCCCGGCGACCCACACCTCCCCTAGCCCCGACGACCTTTCTCCCGTCACCGGCGTAACCTTTCTTCTCCCCTAAACCCGGCAACCACTTCCCTCCCCACCTCCGGCAACCCACCCCTCCTCTAACACCGCCGACGACTCCCCTCCTCCTCCCCCATCTCCGGTAAGGTGATAGTGAGTGAGGGTAACTTTTTGAGGATCTCGTCAGTCTTTTTTCGACGACCATATCTCCCTCTACGGTGAATATTTTTCAGATCCCAACGGTCACTATGTGCGCCTAGGTGTCTCGAACCTGCTCCAGAAATTTGAAGACGATCCAACGGTTGATGAATCCGAATTTGATTTTTTCTGGTCTAGATCGGGAAAGTGACGGGATGCGATTTTGCTTCGGTTTTTTTGCCTTTTGGCCGGAATTTTCCCAGGATTTCTTGCTCTTGGCCGGCGCCTAGGTTTAGGGTAGGTGTGGCCATGACTAGGAAGGGTATTGGTACAGCTTTATTTGGTGTGGAAGGTGTAAATGGGAGCTCAAATCCCTAATTTGCAAGGAGGGGGGTCAATTGGTTTTGGGGATGCCTCTAATCCATCAACATTAAGTGGGGCTATTGCCATGGGGATTAAGGAGGCCATTTCACAAGGTTTGCAAGGAATAAACTTTGGTTTTTCTTCAAAGGCGGCTATGGCAGGACAAGGTAACAATTGTAAGCTTGATTTTTGGATCAATTTGTTTGCTAAGTTCACAGTTATTATTGTAGAGTACGGTGCGATGATTTAATAGATTGATTTGGTTTGGTTAGTTCACAGTTGTTGTTCGAACAAGTGCAAACTTGTTCTCAAAACAAGTGTGAACTTGTTTTTGGAATAAGTGCGAACTTGTTCTTAGAACAATTGAGTTCAAGAAGTGAAGAAGAATTACAGGGATTAGTTGGAATGGGGAAGAAATTGTTGCTTGAGGTATGTGAGAAACCTGGTACAAATTGTATTTTTTTTCTTTGATCAATCCAATGAATTTTATCTTCACCCGCTGTACTAGTTGTATAATTGGCTTTTCTGGTGTAATTTGAAATGAAGAAGCCATTGTTGGATATTTTCATGCTGTGTTTTTTATTTTGTATGTGATTTTATGTAAATTGATTTTCACTTTATGCCTTCCATTATGGAAACTGGTTAGTTGATTTTATATAAATTGTTTTGAACAAGAACAATTGGGAACTTGTTTTTGTAACAATTGCGAACTTGTTCTTAGAACCGGTTAGTTAATTTTAACTCTGTAAATTGATATTGAAGTTGTTGATTGTGACTTAATATTGGCCTTGTCATTGTTTGTCTTTAAACTCCAATAGAATCTCTATTCCTTTGTCATCTTTGAAAGAATTAATTGTGGTTATTAAATGAGGGCCATCATAACCAGTCTTTGATTTGAAGATTGATTGGTTCAGTATGCTGTGACTTCTTGATTCTTAGCATAGACTTTGGTTATGGTAATTGAGGTGAGTAGTATGGGTGTAAATGGTTCGGTTTGGTTCGGTCTCGGTCATTTTAGAGACCGAACTACCAGTCATCGGTTTGGGAAATGAGAGTACAACTGTGAATTTGTTATTGGAACAATTGCGAACTTACAATTGCGAGCTAACATTTTGCGAACTTAAACTTACAATTGTGAACTTGTTAGAAGAAGTGCGAACTTACAATTGCGAACTTGTTTTTTGGAACAAGTGCGAACTTGTTATAGAAACAATTGCGAACTTACAATTGCGAACTTGATTTTGGAACAAGTGCGAACTTGTTATTGAAACAATTGCGAACTTGTTCTTGGAACAATTGCGAACTTGTTTTTGGAACAAGTACGAACTTGTTCTTGGAACAAGTGCGAACTTACAATTGCGAACTTACAACTGTGAACTTTTTCTTTTAAACAAATAGTAATTTTTTTTTATAAATGTGAATTTGTTCTTGGAACAAGTGCGAACTTACAATTGCAAAACTTGTTTTTGAAATAATTGCGAACTTACAATTGCAAACTTACAATTGCGAACTTACAACTATGAACTTGTTCTTGAAAAAAAATAGTTTTTTTTTTTTTAATGTTTGAATTTGTTCTTGGAATAACTGTAAACTTGTTTTAGAACAATTGTGAACTTGTTCTTAAACAACTGTGAACTTACTGATTAGTTCACAGTTGTTTGGTCGCCGGAGTTGGTGGTCGCCGGATTCGATTGTGTTCTTAGTAGTTTTGTTGACAACTGTGAACTTACTGATTAGTTCACAGTTGTTTGGTCGCCGGAAATGGTGGCCAGAAAATGGTCGCCGGAAAATGTTGGCCGGAGGTGGTCGCCGGAAATGGTGGCCGGAATATGGTCGCCCGAAAATGGTGGTCGGAGGTGGTCACCGGAAAACGGTGGCCGGAAAATGGCCGCCGGAAATGGTGGCCGAAAATTTTTGCCGGAAAAGGTCGCCGGAAAATTTACCGGAAAATGGTGGCCGGAAATGGTCGCCGGAAAATGGTGGCCGGAAAATATTGCCGGAAAAGGTGCCGGAAAAGGTGGCCGGAAAAGGTGGCCGGAAAAAGGTGGCCGGAGGTGGTGGTCGGCCGGAGGTGGTGGCCGGTCGGTCAAAGTTGTTGACCGGTGAGAAGGTGAAAGGTTGAGGAGGGAGGGGTAATCATGTAATTTCCAGTCATTTAGTAAGGGCATTCATGCCCTTTTAATATCCCTTGGACTAGGTGGTAATATTGAAAATACCTTGGACTAGGTGGTAATTTAGATTCTAATGAGGGACTAAATGGGAGTTGCCCCTTGTAACAAATGTAAAATTCAAAACAAACACTTCTTAAAATTCAAGCAGACATTTCTAAGTTCAAAGTATACACTTTTATAAGTGCCTGCTGAGAGTGTTTTTTTTTTTTTTTAACAAGTCCAAATAAATGCATGCTCTAATGTTAAAATAAATGCCTGTTATGGGCATTATTTGCACCTGTTCTATGCATCAAAATGTCTAAACATGCATTGGTAGTGTCAAAACATGTGCCTGCTTTAGTGTTAAAATCTGCCTGCTGTAATATTGAAAAATGCCTCCTACAGTTTCGAAAAGTGATTGGTGAGTTTTCATGAGTTCCAGTTATTTATATCAATATCACCGCGCCTTCTCACAGTGTTCCGCTTATTTTTAAATCTGTCACACCGTTTTTTAAAAATACGTTCTACACCGGCGTTACTACTGTATAATAACACGTTTTTCTGAAGATTTTCAGTTTCATCCCTCACACACTCACCTTGGCCTTCACAAAGTTGATAAGAAATGAGTCTATAAATAGTGACCCCAAATCCAGCAACAAAAATCACCCCCCTTTGAACGCACCAACCTTTGAGATTTCATAGCAGAGTTTCTCTCCGGTCTATGCAGCAAAAGGGAAGATCTTTCAATCGAAGATCGAGATCGTTTTCCAGATCTCGCATCGCCATTGAAGGCTCATAATTTTACACACCTTCAATTTCAATTCCAAAATCTCCATTCACTTTAATTTATTCCCATCTACTCCACATTCAATTTTTAATTAAAACGTTGTTTGTTTGCTTAATTTAATCAATGGCTGCAGTACAAGGTGACTATGACTGAATACCTTATCCGTTTTTTTTTTTTTTTTTGATGATCGGAAAGTTTATGCTATAAAATTTGTTTGCATTGTTGTTGTTTATGATAAATTAGTTGAAGAACGTGAGATCCAGAAAAATTATTGGATGGAACACACTGTTGACCTTACTGTTGAGGCTATGATGCTCGATTCTCAAGCCTCTGATCTTGACAAAGAAGAACGCCCTGAGGTACTAACTTTAGATTACTCTAATCTTCTTTTTTTTTTTTTTTTTTTTTTTTTTTTGTGTGTGTGTGTGTGTGCGCCTGGAATTGTTAAGCTGATTTTTGAATTTAAATTTGCGTTATTTGATTACATTTTGTTATTTTGGATTGCGTATGTTCATGATGATCCTCATGAGAAATGATGGAACAGATGGAGTTGTGAATTTCCCAAATTGTCGTAACATGTACAAAAAAAAATGATACTCACTCCGTCCCAAAATGATCTTCCTATTTGCCATTTTTCATGTCCCAAAAAGTTCTTCTCATTTCTCCAATTTAAGCTTAAAAGTGCATAAACAAAACATGACCAATGAAACAAGTGTTCATATCCTTAAAAAGTTTGAATAGTCAAACAAGAAGATCATTTTGGGACGGAGGGAGTATATGGGACTATCTTTCCGGGACGAATGGAGTATTGTACTAGCAAAGCACAAAGATTAAACACATTCCTTAAAAATGTTGATAAGTGAAATGCGACATTTGTTATGGGACGGATGGAGTAGTTGGTTGTAGATGATACACTTCGTAAAAGCATTCAGTTTGTATTTACTGAAGAGGCTGTGACAGTGAATGATCTTGACTAATAAACTGTTTCACTTAATCCTCTTAAATCTTAATTGATTAAATCCGCCTCAATGACCTTGACAGTGAATGATCTTGACTAATAAGCAGTGATATTGAATGATCTTTACTATTAAAAAATGAAATAGTTGTACCGTACAAATTTGATCAGACTGAATCACCCTCAACAAAGTAGAAACATATTTTGGTTGCAGATGAATGTTTTTTTGAGACCTCATCGAATACATGATCCATTCAGGTACTCTCCCTACTCCCTCCATATGAAGGGAAGTATGTTGTTGAATTAGGAGCTGGCATTGGTCGTTTTACTGGTGAATTAGCTCAAAAGGCGGGCGAGGTTCTTGCGATTGACTTCATTGAAAGTGCGATTAAGAAGGTCTATATCCTTATGAATCCACTCCCCGCTCTTAGCTATATTTTTTTTTTCTTTAAAGAACTCATATATGTTCTGTATTTGGTGGTTTGCAGAACGAAAGCATTAATGGGCATCATAAAAATGTCAAATTTTTGTGTGCTGATGTCACCTCCCCAGACCTGCAAATTCCAGCTGAATCAGTTGACTTTGTATTCTCAAACTGGCTGCTCATGTATCTTTCTGATGAGGAGGTAAAATTTCTTAAATCCGTCTGTTCTTAAATAACCTATCCATAATTCATGTTGCAGTATGATAACTAGACAAATTCAATCATATTGTGTTTATTCAAAAAGGAGCCTAATGATTTGCTTCCTGTTCAAAAGATATGGTGAACCATATGATATTTAATTCTAAATATGAATGTCATTCAATTAGAAGCTACAAGTATTCCTTGCCTAAAGGGTCCAACATTTGTCTATGCCCTAAGAAATTCCTTAGTTCTCAATAACTGTGTAAGCTATGGCAACCTGTACCCTGTCCCTAAATTAGGCTTTGCAACAATTACCAAACAGCTTTACAACATGCCAAAGCTATTATATCATACTTATCTACTAGTTCTGACCTACGATGATGCTCGCATGCCACAATCAGATGTAATTTTTTCACCAACATGATGGTTCTCTCTTGTAATTTTGGTTTTCTCTCTACACATGATAACCTAGGGTGCCTTCTTAAGGTTGTTAATTTAAATTTGAGTCAGGGATGAGTTTTGGCTTAAAGTATTAGTTTTGCGATCCAGCAACCTCCCTACCCCCCAAAAAATTAGAGGATGATAAAGAGAGTCAATATTTGATAAGTCTATAAATTAAGGTTATAGTAGAATGCTTTTAGTTGGTAATAATTGCAAAAATACATCAGTCTATCCAAAGTAACTTACAAGTGGAGTAAAAGCTGGAAGGTATGGAGATTTAAGGCGTAGCTTTTCAAAGTGGACTCTTTAAGTGAAACGTCCCAAAATGAAATGCTGGATTCTTTTTATGGAATGGAAAGAGTGCTATATATTAGATAGTGATTCTAGTGATTGTTTTGTTTACATATCCACCAGCCATTGAATTAACTGCTGAATGCTCTGATTATTTCTATGTTCTAGCTACTCAGGATCTTTTTCCACTTGTTGCAGGTTGAAAATGTTGCTAAAAGGTTTGCCAAGTGGCTGAAGGTTGGTGGATATATTTTCTTCAGAGAGTCATGCTTCCATCAATCTGGAGACCATAAGCGAAAAAGCAACCCGACTCACTACCGTGAACCCAGATTTTATACTAAGGTTTGAACTTCAATCAATCTCTCATGGTGCATAATTTCTTTATGTTCATTTGGTTTTCCTTTTCCAAACGAAACGCACGTGCACAGACATGTATGCGTTCTTGCTGCAAGCAATTTGCAGTATGAGTCCTTGAATATCCATGTATACACTGCTTTTATGTTCACAACTATGGAGTTTTAGCTTAGCAGAAAATACTTACCATTTAATAAACTATGTAAGAACTTGGGTCGATCTGAGTGTATACAGATATGTCTTTGCTTCGAAACATCTCCTTTCAGCCGAATTATGTCTCAAGTTGCATAGCTGATGAATATTGTTTTTGATTGGACTGAGCCAGATGAGTGGTTTCATATTACCATATAGATGGGGTTAAATTAGCCTTTTTACTACAGAACACTGCAATTTATTTTTATTTTTAATTTTATTGTTTCATAATTCAGTTGTATAATGAGTTTAATCATCCTAAAAGGGTATAGGTGGATATTGGCCGTTCACAAGAGAAATATATCTCTTATGTTCATTTGTACTACACATACTTGGATTATTGTTAGCCGACGCCAAATCATTTTGGGACTAAGGCTTTTTTTTTATTTTTTTTATTTTATACTTGGATTATTGATTTCAATCTTTTTGGCACCGTTCGTGACATATCCGTATATTTTTCATCCTTGTTTTATTATTGCCGTCAAATCACTAAATGGTATAATCTGGTTTGAAGGCATCAAGATTATGTATTAGAAAGACCAAACTGTTCATGTACTCACCCTTTTTGTGATTGATATTTTGTTGTAGCTTTTCAAAGATGTTCGTACAGAAGATGGATCTGGTAACTCCTATGAGCTCTCGCTTATTGGTTGCAAATGCATTGGAGCTTACGTGAAAAACAAGAAGAACCAAAATCAGGTAATAAAATATGTCGCCAACACATTTTCAATTTCTTTCTTTTCTCTGTCACACTCACTCAACAACTGAATTCCATCATGCTCTTTATTTGATGCAGATTTGCTGGATATGGCAGAAAGTCGTTTCAGACGATGACGGAGATTTTCAGCAGTTTTTGGATAATGTCCAATACAAAAGTAATGGCATATTGCGTTATGAGCGAATCTTCGGAAATGGCTATGTGAGCACAGGAGGATTTGGTATGCCACTTAAGTATATATACTTGCGCATTATCGGGTCCCATTTTTAACCCAAAAAGTAAAACAAAAATTACCTGACCAATATATTATGAAATGGAATAGCATGTCCGCTTGTGTGTGTGTGTGTGTGTGTGTGTGTGTGTGTTCATATAAGTTTAATGAGTTTCACACTTTTTTCCTAAAGATTACCACTTTCCTTGGCTTCTTCCAATTGATGAGTGAATTTATGATCTTGAGCAGATACTACAAAGGAATTTGTTGAAAGACTAGATCTTAAGCCTGGCCAGAAGGTCCTAGATGTGGGATGTGGAATTGGGGGAGGTGACTTCTATATGTCCGAAGACTTTGATGTACATGTTGTTGGCATCGATCTTTCTGTAAATATGATTTCATTTGCTCTTGAACGGGCGATTGGTCGACAATGTTCCGTTGAATTTGAGGTTGCTGATTGCACCAAGAAAGTCTATCCAGATGAATCATTTGATGTAATCTACAGCCGAGACACCATACTCCACATTCAAGTAAGAATTTCTCTTCTTCATCCGTTAAGTCAAATGCTACACTTATTATGGGACGGAGGGAGTAGCTTGAGTTTAAGGCTCCAATAAAAAGTGTTATATCCAAATTTCTGAGAATGAAATGAATTAAATGAATGAAAGAGATTCTTACTTAAAAATACTCATGAATGTTTGACAAGGCATTGGGATTGTCTAGTGTTTTCTATACAATACGTAATGACGAAAATAAAAAAGCATGGAGTTTAAGAATAATTCAAAATTGCAGTTTCTTTTCAGCAAGTTCTAGATTTTACCCACTGCAATTATAATCAAATCTACATTCAAATTTAACAGCCATCTCTTTCTCCTAGATATCTTTTCGCTCTCTTTACCTGAATCTAAATGATCAAAATATGCTTCCGAAAAAACTGATTGAAACTGAATGGTGTTATTTCAGGATAAACCCGCATTGTTCAAATCCTTCTACAAATGGTTGAAGCCTGGAGGCAAAGTTCTCATTAGTGATTACTGCAGAAAAGCTGGAAAACCGTCAGAGGACTTTGCTGCATACATTCAACAAAGAGGATATGATCTACATGATGTAGAAACATACGGACAGGTATTAATTCAATCGTGAAATACCCTATTAGCATGTTCAGTAGTCGTAAATAACTGGCTTCTTTTTACGCGTACTTCACACAACACACAGATGCTGAGAGACGCTGGCTTTGATGAGGTCATTGCTGAGGACCGAACTGATCAGGTGTGTATTAGATCTCAGTTTTGCCATGCTGTACAGCATTATAACTGTTTTTTTTTTTTTTGGGAATCTAATCTGAAGTTTCCTTGTTTTTTTAGTTCTTGAAGGTCCTTCAGAAGGAGCTGAATCAAGTTGAGAAGGATAAGGAAGAATTCATCCAGGACTTCTCGGAAGTAAGTCCCTAACTATAGTTATATACACATGTATGTGTGTGTGTGTGTGTGTATATATGTATACATATACATGAAGATATACATGCGGGCGCACACACACACGTATATACTCCTTCCGTCCCACCTCAAATTGCAAAATTTTGACCAAAATGGTCAACTTACTTGCATTTTGACCAAGAATGTATAGAATATTTGATAATCATAATGAACATCTAAAATATGTAATTAATCATCTGCAGGCGGACTACAATGACATAGTAGGAGGTTGGAAGGCAAAGCTGGTTCGCAGTTCTGGTGGAGAACAGAGATGGGGATTGTTCATTGCCTACAAGAAGTAATTTACAAACTTCATCGTTTTGGCAGTTGAATAAAGTTGTGTGATTTAGGCCGTCGATTTGTTGAATAATTCTCGAGTTCTGGACTCTTGTTAGGGGCTCTGATGTACTCAGACAACCTAGTTATTTATGTCTTGTTCTGTCTCATTTGTTTTTATGATTTAAGAACAATCTCAATTATGAGTGTATTATGAATTGTGTCGAAAGAAAAGCCTTTTCGGGCTACAACTAGTAACAGAATTCCTGGAAATTTGGTATATTACTGACGATGGTTTGCGTCGTCAGAGTATAATCTGAGTGTTTTTACTTTGTCTGAATGAATCATCACTGGGCACAGAGAGTAAAGTAACCCTCGATTAAAATGAAATGCTCCCTCTCTCCCAGAAAGAAAGTTTGTCCCATTTTGACTTATTATTATGGTCAACACAAATGGAACTATGTAATTGATAATTCGTTTAATGATTTACGAATAACAATTTTTATAATTTCATCGTGATCACTAGATTGACAAAGTCAACGTTTACATGTGTTGACAAAAAAATGTCAAATTAATACAAACTTTCCGTGATAGAGTGAGTTCTTAAATGAACTTGAGAGACATAATTGGAATCCTCAGTATATTGGTCATTGACAATATACATCAATATAGTTATACAAACTGAATCTTGTTGACAAAAAAACTGTTTATCTATTTACATATTGCTACATACAGTAAGTTACAGCTGTATTAAAAAAGACCCCTCCGTCCCAAAATGAATGACCGAATTTGCTCTTAAAGCCCTTGGAAGATGTGAAAACAGAAAAGGGAATTAGCGTCATTCTGTCTGCGCATGATTATTGAACATTAACAAATAATACCCCCAAGAGAGGGGCACAATTGAAACCCTGCATTGCATATACATGAAAAATTTGATCAGGTAACATTTTCAAGAAGAAAATTTTCAAATCAATGATATACTACTCTATGAAAAAAAGATAAAGCTGAAAGCATAATGATTCGCAGATTTCAAAACCATATTATTATAAGAACATTATCATACAAAACCGGGGGGGGGGTGGGGGGGGGGGGGGTGGGGTGGGGTCGATTTGCTTATACAAACATCGCAGATTTCAAAACTATTATTATAAGAACATGATCATACAAAACCGGGGGGGAGGGGGGGGGGGGGTCGATTTGTTTATATAACAAATAGAGAGAAGGCCACAACTACAATAACAGTAATAAGGAGAAGACAGCGAAAAACAACAAACAACAAAAGGCAACAACAACAACAAAAAGAACAATAACAAGGAGAAGAGACCAATAATAATAACAAGGCAACAACAAGAACGAATCCAACGTGAAGTCAATAGCAACAATGAATACGCAACAACGATAAGAATGCAATAACAAGATGAGAATACAACAACGACAATGAGAAGGTGGCAACAAAAAGTGACCATTGAGTTATATCCTCAGTATACTCATAATACTCCCTCCGTCCCAAAACGATCTTCACGTTTGACTATTCAAACTTTTTAAAGATATAAACACTTCCTTCACTAGCGATGTTTTGTTTATGCACTTTTAAGAATAAATTGTAGAAATGAGAAACACTTTATGGGACAATGAAAAATGACAAACAAGAAGATCATTTTGGGACGGAGGGAGTATATCAAAGAACAAAAATAAAACTTCATGAAATCACTAACCTGCCAACTTTACCGACTGACGAACATGCCGTACCTGCTACATATCTTCATCTCCCGTTTTGTCCGTACATGAATTGTGGAATCCTCTATTAATAGATTTCCTTATTTCTGGACTCAACTTGAACATCAAAAACAAATCATGAGCAAATATAAAAACAAATCAACCATTGCAAAAAACTTTACATGTGCAAAGAGTTAAGTTTACACAGCGTAGAAGCGAATGAATACTACGGATATGTTGATTGTATGTACAATACCGAATTGATTCAATAGGCAATTCAAGGAAAATGGAAGCGAAAGGAAAAACTTCAACTTTCGGGAAAATATAAGAAACGGTCAATCATCAATTATATTAATCAAAATCAAGGCCTAAACTGATTTACTAATTTCCTTATTACTATATTATATTAGTCAATAGTTTTTTTTTTTTTTTGGAAAGAATTATACCAGTCAGTAGTTAAAAGAAACACATCCTAACTAAACTATACTCCCTCCAACCCAAAACAACTTGCACTAATTTCTTTTTTGGGTGTCTCATTAGTAAAGTCGCATTTCCTAAAATGTCCAGCTTCTATTGTGTTTTCTTTCACCCTACCCCACTTGTCATACTCACATACTTCAATTGTGGGTTCCACTCTCAAATTATCATACTCACAACCACTTTTTCACTCACAATACTTTTTGAACATATATATTCTCTCCTTAACAATGGCTAATGAAATGAACATATATATTCTGGCTTAATTTAGCAAAACAAATTAGTTTTTTCTGGCCATTTTATTTTGCCAACCATCATGCAAAATAATGAACAACAACGAAAAAAAAGTTAGTGGAAGACAAATAATCAAAATGAAGGAGAGCCTTGGCGCACTGGTTAAGGTGTTGCCGTGTGACCTGGAGGTCACGGGCTCAAATCCTGGAAGCAGCCTCTTGCATATATGCAAGGTAAGGTTGCAAGGTAAGGTTTGCCTACAATTCACCCTTGTTGGTGGGGACACTCTCTATGTAGGGTTGCCCTTTAAGACAAACAATCAAAACGAAATCTTATGAAATCACTACCATCGCAACCTTACCAATGAACATCTTATACCTTCTTCATCTTCCACTTTGGGTCTTGCGGACTACTTCATTGGTTGCTTTGTTTACTTGGGATCTCAATTTGAAAAATATTAACAGATCATGCACAATTATAAAACAAAATGAATTATCACAAAAAGTGTTGGGAATTTAGTGGTACCCCGTTGCAATTAAGATTAAGAACACAATACCCACAAGCACAAATATGAGAGAATCACACACAAAGAACACAAGAATTGTTTGTCCGGTTCGTTCAACACATGAACTACGTCCGGGGGCAATTGCCAAGTCAATATATAATTAAATACTCTTTAATATGGTGCTACAATGTGTTCTAGGCCGAAACTATGCTTATATAGGTGTACAAGGAAGCCCTAAGTCGGTTTGGAAGAGATTGCATCAAAATAGGAAACAATGACAAAAAAACTGGTTCTGTCCTGTCAGGCGGGCGAGCGCCCGGTCCCAAGGCGGGCGAGCGCCCGCTTCACCAGATTTCAGCCCTCCGTTTTTATGTTGCATGGGCGACTGCACAACCTTCCGTAGCAGCTTGTTTCCTCCTCCTTGAACTACTCTTGACCTCTACCAACTCCCCATGTCTTAGACTCCTTCTCTCTTATAGTTTAGGATTCTAATCCCAACAAAAAGCAGGGCCGGTCCGTTGGAACTTGGGCCCAAACCTAGCTATTCGTATGGGGCCCAAATTTTTTCAACCCCGATAAGCGGCGGTTCGATGACGTTCTCAAGTATGTACTACTATCTATTTATATGCGAGGTCTCTTTTTTTTCATCTTACCTTAGGTTTTAACGATTTAGGACTAACAAACCCTAAAGCCGTAAACTAAAAACATGACTTGGGGAATTTATTGGACAAAAAATTTGACACTTATAAAGTAGATTAATATTGTACATATATTAGTCAATATTTGTTATTATCTTTTATTTAGATATACTCCCTCCGTCCCATTTTAAGAGTAAAAAAATGGGTCGGTTCAAGAATTAAAGAAAAGGTGATGTGTTGTGAATGTTGATAGTTGGGTAAGAGAGAGAAAGTGGGGTAGATAAGAGTTAGTGGCTAATTGTTATGAGTATGACATGTAGGACCCACTTTCTATTTTAGGATTTTAACTCTTAAAATGGGACACCCTTTAAGGAAATTTTTGACTCTTAAAATGGACAGAGGGGGTATTGATTTTATCCCTATATAGAGATTAGTAGTAGGACTCTTGTACTATTATATATAGGAAAATGAAAGACTAAGTTGGGTCTTCAAATTCATAGTGGGATTCTTCTCTTTGCCGTGTATCTCTCTTGGCAGTCATCTTTTTCTCTATGCTATTCTCCTTCTCAATCGACTCTTCTCGTCTTATTGGTATCAAGCCACCGATCCATGGTGGCCTGATTACTTCCGTTTTCGCATCGTTTTTGTAATATTTTTTGTCTTCTCTTTATTCTCTCTATTTTACTATTTCCTTTTAAAAAAATCTTTATTTCTTAAAATCAATGGATGGTTTTTGGTATGATCCTCTTTCAAGCTTTGAAACATTACCATCATCCTATGATATTTGTCAGTTATGTAACGGTCTTAGTCATACCGCAATGGATTGCTTGCGTCGTTTTGAACCAAATAACACCGTTCATCCTGCTTCTTTGTTTTCTTTATCAGATTGGTTATATTTAGAACAAAATGAATACTTAGATTCAAATGATTATTCTTCCGTCATACATGAACCATTAATTGACGTTAATGAGCCATCTCTTTCTCCTTTCTTTTCAGCTTCTAATTGGTATGTTGATCATCTCCTAAATCAACTCCATTGTCTTCAAAGTATTCCCAATCAATCTTTGACAAATTACTTTTCTGAAGCGAAATATTTTTCCTATGCTCTTACTCGAGCCGGTAGTCCAATCTCTGAAATCGATCTCATTGATTTTCTTGTTAATGGACTTGATCCATTATTCAACAAATCTGTTAAATATTATTACTTTCGAAAACCACAAATCTCTTTAGATTTTCTTTTTGATTACCTTGTGGATGAGGAAAAACGGCGTAGGAAATCATCTTTTTCATCTTCAAGGGAGGCGAGCACACCATCGGCTACTCAGGGATACAAAAATGATGTTTTCACAGATGCTATATTTGGTAAGCATCTTGGTTCAGCGGCCCACACTCTCTTTCCCTCTGTTGGGCCATCTTGCTTCAACCCATCTCAATTTATTAGCCCAAGCCAATCTGGAAGATGTTTGCCTGTGTCAAAGAATTTGTCAACAGATACACGCTCGGGTCCTATTCCTCAGGACTTCTCGGATTTCACTATAGCAGGCCTGTCACATGCTGAGAACATTTCCCCAGCTATGCCATCCAAGCAGCCGACCGCCAAGCACCCAACCAGTTTCTTGTTCTCCTACAATACCTGGTAACTCTCTCCCTTACTTGGGCCCATCTGCTAGTAGCCCATCTTTATCTTCTTCTAGCGCATGTTCTCTAAGGAGCAGCCCCGTCCACTCCTCACTACATGTTCTTGTGGCACCCTCACTATTTGGCCTGATTGCAAATCATCATTCTAAAGACAAAATTGAATTTTTAACAACTGATGCTCATATTGATTTTTCAATACATTTAAACGATCACCACTTTCAAGAAGTTCTCAGTGTTATTCAAGACAAATACTCATATGAAGATGAGTTCTACCCTCTCTATCCTCCGAAGGAGCTGCTATACATGCCTTGTCAAGAACATCTCTATCTTACGTTATTATTCAACATTAACCATCTGCTATCGGTCTTTTGAGAGGGGGTACTGGTATCAGAGCCACCGATTTATGGTGGCTTGATTGCTTTCGCTGCTCTATGGGCCCTCTGTCAACTCTCTTCTACAAGGCCAACTCTCTCCTGTCTTCTACAAGGTGCCCACGTGCTCAACCCTCGACCTTCTCTCTGGGTCACACGTGAGGAGTGTGTTAGACAATTATTCCACATGTACTGATGTAGCGTGACACTACAATAAGAGTAAAGTCTATGACGACTTTGAACAATCGTCGTAGAATCGCAGCGGAAAATCAACCCCTAAGAAAACCCTAAGGAATTCTTGAAACAAAACGAAGAATTCAAAGAAATCTTCAAACAAGCCAAACTTCAAGGTAAAAACCCTAAAATTGCAAAGCAATTAAAATTCAATAATAATCAACATATTTTCGGATTACATAATTAGGCCTATTTTATAGTGCCCATAAGACTTGAAAAAGAAGTTAAAACCTACTAAAATTACTCCTAGTAACCTAATATGACTCAAAAACTAGTAAATCAACTCAAAATCTAACCAACCTAGAACCCTCTAAAATCATCTTACCAAAATTAATGACGAAAATACAACTGGAAATACTAATAAAAATATTAACTAAATCCTAACTAAAAAGAAAATACCAATATAATTATAATGTTTGATATAATTATATTTTCGTCCCGCATCATTCACCCCCACTTGAAAAGAACTCGTCCACGAGTTCATTCTGGAAGTTTGAAGTCGACCATGCCACATGAATAAATATGTAGAATAAACCCGTGCTTTGCCAATCTTCAATAACTCGGGAACGTCGCGATGCAATAGGCGAAACACTCCTGGTCTGGGCGGGTGCTTGACGGGGTGCGGTCGGACCTCATCAACAGGCTGGGCACGGTCGTGCGTTTCAGTCAACACGGTCGTGCAAATTTGTTCACCTTCTTCCATCTTGTCCCCGAAGATGTGCACGGCCGAGGCAGGAACTATGCACGGCCGAGCAAGGCTTGATCCGGACAGGTCTTGAAAACTGTCCGGGCGGATCGGAGGTAAAAGACCCACTGTTTCTGCCGTCACCACCACTTCAAAGAGTGGCTCTTCTGATTTCTGTTCTGGAGCAATCTCTCCACCCACGGAAAAAGAATTATTGCTAATCTTTTCTCCTTTGAAATCCTCATCAACACGATCAATCGGATTTTGATCAATGGGTCCATCGATATGAGTTTCCCCAATTGAAACAAAATCGGTGCCTCCGGTTGGCGGAACAGGTTCGATACGAACTGCCGCTCGTTGCCTTCGGACTTCACCACCAAGCCGCAAATCCTGGAAAAATTTTCTTGACAGCGCACCGCGTTCTTTTTCTAATAATCGACACCGGATCTGCATAGAATATTTGATTTCACGCCAATATTGACGCTCAGCCCAAGATCGTGCTCTACATTCCCTGTCTCGAGCATAGCTTTCCTCGAACCGATATTTCCTCAACTCTCCCCAGATTCGTGCAGTCTGGTTGTCTGTGTTGTCCCCGTTGTTGCCAGCCATCGCTGAATCTTCCAAGGATCACCCCTTGTCTGATACCAACTGATGTAGCGTGATGCTACAATAAGAGTAAAGTCTATGACGACTTTGAACAATCGTCGTAGAATCGCAGCGGAAAATCAACCCCTAAGGAATTCTTGAAACAAAACGAAGAATTCAAAGAAATCTTCAAACAAGCCAAAAGGCTTCAAGGTAACAACCCCAAAATTGCAAAGCAATTAAAATTCAATAATAATCAACATATTTTCGGATTACATAATTAGGCCTATTTTATAGTGCCCATAAGACTTGAAAAAGAAGTTAAAACCTACTAAAATTACTCCTAACTTATATAGTAACCTAATATGACTCAAAAACTAGTAAATCAACTCAAAATCTAACCTAGAACCCTCTAAAATCATCTTACCAAAATTAATGACGAAAATACAACTGGAAATACTAATAAAAATATTAACTAAATCCTAACTAAAAAGAAAATACCAATATAATTATAATGTTTGATATGATTATATTTTCGTCCCGCATCATGTACTAAAGAGTGAAACATGGACCGATAAATAGATTTGAGGAGCTACTACACCAATTGGTTTTAAGGTGGAACCTCCAACATAGTCCATTGCTGGCCCAGTTCAGCCTATGCTCACACTTGTGCCTCTCACTACTATTTCTTACCTTATCTCTAATTCTAAGAGAATTTAGTAGTAAAACGTTTGGGATTTGCACTTGTATTGGGGTGGTAAATAGATTGGCTTGATAGTTAGAGTCAAAAGATTAGAAAAATAATATTTTAATAAAGTTTTAACCATAATTGCTAAGGATTCAAAGAAACATCACAATAAATTTTCTTTATAATTACAAAAAAAAAAAAAAAGAAGGGAAAATTATGTTTTCGTCCATTGTACTTTAAGGTGTGTTTCATAACTTCTTCATCTTATCCCGTTAGCAATATGTAACGACGTTAAGGCTCCGTTTGTTTGGAGGAAAACATTTTCCCCATTTTCCGGTGTTTAATATGTAACGACGTTAAGGCTCCGTTTGTTTGGAGGAAAACATTTTCCGGAAAATATTTTCCCCATTTTCCGGTGTTTGTTAAACACCGGAAAATGGGGAAAATGTTTTCCAGGAAATGGTTTTCCTCCATTCCTAAGGAAAACGTTTTCCTTACCACCACCTAAGGAAAACGTTTTCCCGAAAATGCTAACACTTCAATTGTTGTTTTAACTCTAATTTTTATTTTACGAAAATTATTTTTTAAATATACTCAGTTAATTAAAAAATGTCTAAAAATATTTTATTTTTATGAATATTTTGCAATATGTTAAATTATTAACTTTAGTCCATTATAATTATAAAACTACATTTCCATTACTTTATTATTGTAATTGGAGATAATGACTAATTTATTGATTATTTCTTTTTAATATATACTCTAGGTGATCAAAATTAATGTATCTAAAAAAGTTTTTCGGAAAGCATTTTCTTAAAATTCACCAAACAGTGGAAATTACATTTTCCGGAAAACATTTTCCAAGAAATCGTTTTTCGGAAAACATTTTCCAAGAAATCGTTTTCCGGAAGTTATTTTCCGCGAAACAAACGGAGCCTAAGTTTTGGGTATAAGATAACACCGTTTTTCTGGTACGATGGTAAAAATGAAAAAAAAAAAAAAAAAGTTCGATGGTAAAAGTGAAACACGCCCCAAAGTACAATGGACAAAAACGGAGTTTACCCCCCAAAAAAACAAATAAATATTTTTTTCAAATTAAAGTGATAAATATATAGAATTAATTAATTTTTAAATGTAGAAAACTCACACTTGCATCTGATAGAGCCTATAACATTGAGAGAAAAGGAAATCAAAAATGGGAGAATAGCATGAATGGTCATTCCTTGTAAAAGGTACTACCTCCATCTGTAAGTGTATTTCTAAATTTTATTTAAGAGACATTCTACAAATGTTCCCTTTTTAAACAATTAAATGGCAAAGATGCATAAATACACTTGTTATACACTTGCTAAACAATTATTTTTGCAAGTATAAAGTGACTAGCAAAAAAATTGGCAAAAAACTATATAGGGACATTTTTTTTTTTTTTCACAAAATCGTCATTCATTTTGGGACCAAAAAATTTGAAATGGACATTCATTTAGGGATGGAGGAGGGAGTAGAATAAGAAAAAAAAAAATAGATGAAAAAAAAGATGATGAAGAAGACGACGACGAATAAAAAAAACACAACTACAATACCATCACATCAACAACGAGAAGTCACCGCCAAGAAAAAATATTATCAACAGTAACAACATAAACAACGAGAAGACACTAATAAGAAAAAGATTAACAACTATAAAAACAACGACGACAAAGCAAAATCAAAAAGGCAATGAAAAGGCCAAAACATAAACAAACTAAACAACTATAATAACAACAACAATAAAGAAGGCAACAACGTGAAGAAAAGAACAACAATGAGATGGCAACAAGAACAATAACAACAATACCAATCACATCAACAATAAGAAGTCACCAACCAGAAGAAAATTATCAACAATAACAACATTAACAACGAGAAGGCACTGATAAGAAAAAGATTAAGTATAACAACAACAATGACAACGCAAAATCAAAAATAAAAATAAAATAATAAATAAACAAGAAACAATGAGAAGGCACGAAAAGTAGAGACCATAGCAAAACAACGACACAACAATAATGACAAAAAGACAACAATAAGAGAAAATAACAACAATAAGAGAAAAAAGTAAAAACAAGAAGATAACAACAATAAATAATAAGTAAAATAAAATAACAAGGCAATAACAACAAAAATGCATCAAAAACACAACATGGTAATAATGACAACAGAGTACGATAGCAACTATAAAAATAGACCAACAACAACAAGAAGGCAACAACTACAACCACCAACAAAAACGATAATAATAATGACTATGCAGCAACAACAACAATATAGAAAACAACAATATATGGAAGCAACAACAACAATAATGACGAGAATCAAAAAAAAAAAAAACACAATAACAACAACAAGAATGCAACAAGAATATGAACAACGAGAATGCAAAAATAACAAAAATAAAATTGTAGGAGGGTAGTCCTACGAGGTTGTATTAGGGTTTCGTGAGGTGGTAGAAGAGTATTCTAGGTAGGGAGGCGTTACACAGATCACTGGAGAGTAATAGAGAGGAGGAGCGAGAATAGGAACTAGAAGGGTTCCGGGGAGAGACAAGTACTGCGGAACTTGGTCTCGTAGAGAGAGAAAGAGTATGTGATATGGTATGATCAACCCTTGTTGATGCAAATGAATCCCTTGTGGGGTATTTATAAGCATAATGAGCAAAGATCATGTGCAAGGCTCATGCACTCCAAGGTGTCATGACCATCCCGCAGTTCTCTCGTATAAACCCAACTAGGCCACATGTAACCCTACGATTGGGCCACGTGGCGATCTTCCTATTCTAGCCTCCAATCCTCGGCGATCCCAATTGATAGAAGACTCCCCCGACCTTATCTGATCGTGGGAAGTATTTAGAGGATACTAACCCGCATATCGCGGGAGAGAATGTGCGTCCGCGGGACAGAGATGTACCCGCGGGAGAGATAGATGAATCTGCGGAGCAAATATGCATGGGAGAGAATGTGCGTCCGCAGGACAGAGATATACCGCGGGAGAGATAGATGAATCCGCGGAGCAGAGATGCATCCGCGGGAGAGAAGGGTGCATCTGCGAGACAGAGATGTACCCCCGGGAGAGATAGATGAATCCGCGGAGCAGAGAAGCATCCGCGGGAGAGAAAGGTACTTCTGCAGGACAGAGATGTGCCCGCGAGAGAGATAAATGAATCCGCGGAGCAGAGGTGCATCCGCAGGAGAGAAAGGTGCATCTGCGGGACAGAGATGTACCCGCAAGAGAGATAGATGAATCCGCGGGAAAGAAAGGGACAATGGGAAAAGGGCTACACATGCAAGGCACGTGAGCGCGGGACATGTGTATCCCACAAAAATAAACGACATTAACAACAAAAAGTCACCAAGAAGAACATAATCAACGATAACAACATTTACAACGAGAAAACATTATTAATATGATTAAGATTAACAACGATAACAACAACAACGAGGGAAAAAAAACAAGTACAATGAGAATGCAACAATAACAACAATAACAGTAACAACATTAACAACGAGCAGTCACCAAGAACATCTTACACAATAACAACATAAAAAACTAGAAAACAATAATAAGAAAATAATTAACAATGATACCTACCTTAATAACAAGGCAACAATAAGAAAAAGAATATAAACAACGGCGAGTAACCAACAAAAAAACAATAGTGAGAAGACAACAAAAGTAAAGACCATGAAAACAACAAGAACACAACAATAATAAGAAGAAGACAAAACGAGAAATCAGCAATAACAATAAAAAGGTAACCATAAAAAGAAAACAACAAGAAAAAAAAAGCTAACAACAAGGCAACAAGAAAAAAAAAGAATGCAACAATAGCAATAATAACATGAACAAAGAGAACTAAGAACATCAAACACAATAACATTAACAAACAGAAAGCATTAATAAGAAAGAATATAAAGAATGATAACTACAACAAGAAGAAAAAAAATATAAACAAGGACGAGATACCAATAAAAACACAATGAAAAGGCAACAAAAATAGAGACTATAGAAACAATACATCAAAATGAGACGAAGAAAACAAGAGAAAGCAACAAAAACAAGAAAAAGATAACTATAAGAAGACAACAACAAGAGGACAACTACAACACCAAAAATCTATGGCCAAAAGACATTTTACACCCCAAAGTATCCACCGATTCCCACTTTGCACACTCGTTTGAAAAGTCGGTCTGTTTGGTACCCAAACTTTCAAATCGTCCCACTTTGCACCCTGGCGCTAACGAACGTTAGAAAAATTAACAGAAAGTTAAAAAGTTAACAAAATGCTATAAAAGTTAACATATTAAGTCATTTTGCATGTCAAAGGAGGGCTATTTTAGTCATTTTCATTTTAACTTTTAATTTTCTTTCAATTGTATTTTCACATTATTAGAAAAATATAAAAAATTATTATATCTATTTATTCAACTAATAGATTTATTTTTTAAAAATAAAAATAAGTAGCTTAATGTAATAAAATTTCTTAATAACAATTTTTTTAATATAATATTATCACCATCTCGAGTAAAAAAATCTGATATTATATATATTTTTTAATAAAAAATCCAAAATGTGTTTGCCGATCCCCAAAGTTGTAATTCGATATCTTTATTACATTAAATTATTTATTTTTATGTTTTAAAAATAAATTTATACTTAAATAAATAGATACAATAATTTTTTATATTTTGATAATAGTGTTAAAATATAATTGAAAGAAAATTAAAAGTTAAAATGAGAATGACTAAAATAGCCCTCACTTGATATGCAAATGACCTAATCTATATTAACTTTTATAACATTTTGTTAACTTTCTAACTTTCTGTTAATTTGTCTAACATTCGTTAGTGCCAGGGTGCAAAGTGGGACGATTTGAAAGTTTGGGTACCAAACAGACCGACTTTTCAAACGAGGGTGCAAAGTGGGGATCGATGGATACTTTAGGGGGTAAAACATAATTTGGCCAAAATCCATCCATAAGGCAATAACTACAAGCAACCACAAGAACGAGAACTAGAACAAGAATGCAGCAACAACAATGAGAAAACAGCGACAATAACACCAATGAGAAGATAACAACGAGAAAACAAGAAGAAGGAGATCAAAAACAAGAACGCAAAAGGTGACAACATAAACAACAACGAAATGGGGTAATGTTGTAGATGGTAATTACAACTACAACAACGCACCAAAACAACTCAATCCAATATCAACAACAATGATAAGAAACAACAACAAGAAAACAAAAAGACAAAAAGAGACTAATAACAATGAGAACAAATACAAGAACGCAAAAGACAACAAAAAAACAACAAAATGGCAAAATGTTGTGGATGATAACTACAACTACAACTACTACAATAAAAAAACCTATAATATCAACAACAACGATAATGCAACAATAGCAAGAAAACAAAAGCAATAATGAAAGAGACTAACAACATTGAAAAGGCAATATAAAAAGGGCACAATATAACCAAACACAATTGTAATTAGTAACAACAAGAAGAAGACAACAAGGTGAAGAAACCAACAACAATGAAAATACAACAAGAGCAAGAACAACGATTAAATAATAGCAATGCCAATAACATTAACGAGGAGTTATCAACAAGAACATAATCAACATTAACAACGAGAAGACACTAATAAGAACTAATACAAAAAGGTTAATAATTATAACAACAATAACTACAAGGCAAAATCAAGAAAAAGTATAAAAACAAGAACGAGATACTTACAACAAACTGAATGAGAAAGGCAACAAAAGTGGAGATCAACAAGAAGGACACAACAATGATAACAACACCAATAATTAGATGAAGGCAACAATGAGAAAATATCAAACAATAAGAAGAAAAAGGTAAAAAAGCATAAGACAACAAAAAGGAAAAGAAAACAACAAATGAATAACAACAAAAGCCATTAATACGAATAACACATGGTAATTATAACAACAGGGCAACTATAACGACAAAAAAATAGACCAACAACAAGAAGACATCTATCGACTACAACAAGAACGACTATGCAACAGCAATAGAGAAAGCGACAAAAAGTTGGAAGCAAAAACAACAAATAAAATGCAACAACGACGAGAATCCAAAAACAACAACAATAACAACGAGAATACAAAAAGAAAAAGTACAACGAGAATGCAACAATAACAACAATAGCAATAACAACATCAACAACGAGAAGTCACTGAAAAGAACATCATCATTAACAACATTAACAACGAGAAGACAATAATAAGAATAACAGCGATACCAACAAGGAAACAAGAAAAAGTACAACGAGAATGCAACAATAACATTAAAAACAAGAAGTCACCAAGAAGAACATCATATGCAATAACAACATTATCAACGAGAAAGCATTAATAAGAAAAGTTTAACAATTATAACTACAGCAACAAGGCAACAACAAATATATATATATATATATATATATATATATATATATATATATATATATATATATATATATATAAAGGTGGAAACCACTAACCTTCCAGACCTACGGGTGACGGATAAACTGAGGTTGAACGAAAGCCTACGTATACGTATTTTCAAAAGTCAAAGTTACTGTAGAAAAAGTCAAATTTACTATTCACTATTCATGCGATATTTATTTTGATATTTTTATGTTATTTAGTGTTATTATCTTAATATGCATGCTTTAAAATCGGACCTCTGATCTTTGGTATCAGAGCCTAATATTCAACAAAATTATTTAACTAGCTTAACAATTTACTTATTTGTCCCGAGTCGGTGTGTCACCTAGGTCTAAGTCACGCATTAGGAAGTGTAAGTCGTGCATCCATTAGGTAAGGAAGTGTATCCGAAAAGCAAGACAAATAGTAAATCATGAGTTGGTTAGGTAATTTTACGAATAGAAGGCCTCCTAGAAATCAAGATCCTATGAACGATTATAACATACATATTGAAAATGATAACCATGATAACAATGAAAATGATCAAAATATTTTATCAAAAGAATTTTCTTGGAATACTCAGTCTTTGACTAATTGGAAACCACCTCTTATTTCAAACTCATAAATTTATAAAGACAAAGGAATTTTTAACATAAGATCAAGATTAGCCATTAAAACAAAAGAAACTATTATCCCTTTATTTTCTAATAATCAAACTATGAGTCTATTTTCAAAATCATCTATAAAAAAATACGTATACGTAGGCTTTCGTTCAACCTCAGTTTATCCGTCACCCGTAGGTCTGGAAGGTTAGTGGTTTCAACCTTTCGTAACGTTTTTGTTTTAAATATAATTTGTAACAATTAACTAATAATTTTAGTACTCGAGGCGAGAGTAGTAAACTTACTTGTTTATTGCAAATTGTTGGGAGTACAAGATGGTTGATGAAGAAAGGATGAGTACAAGAGATTTTTAGAGAGATATAGAGAGAATTGAAAACTAATACAAATTTTGCCTGCCTGTTACAATGAGCTATCTAGTCTTTATATACTACTGAATTTTTGTCTTGCAGGTCGACAGGAGGAATCTTCTTTTGAATTTTGTGACCAGTAGGCCAGGGCGACTGAATTATTTGTTGAATTTTGTGACCAGTGGGCCAGGGCGGCTGCTTCTTTTTGAATTATTTGTTGGAGATGCTTTCTTCTTTTTGTGTGGGCCATGGTGACTGAGATGGTGGAGAGATCTTCATCTTTGTGCAGCTTTACAGATCTAATTCTAGATCGTCTGGTTGTGTGTAGAAGTCATCATTGGGTTGTGTATCACCTTCGTTCATGGAGGATGAACTTCCTTCATCGCTAAATTGGACCATTAGTCTTTCAAGATCCGTTGGATTTGTACATTTAGCCATCTGGGACATAATTTGTTGTTTCTTGGCTAGAAACTCTTCATTTTGTTGTGATTGTTTGAGAGGAATTGTTTTGCAATATTCTGGTTTTGAAAGGAAGTATTTTGACACTGCCTCAGAATTGCAATGAGAAATTTCAGTTTTGTCCCACCATTTTGTTTTATATTTACGAATCAAAATTGGTAAAATTGTTTTTTGTACACACTCACACTTTTGTGGTTTCACACACTCACACATTTGTTCTTCTTTTAAATCAAATTCTGTCATAAAAATCCATGGGACTTGGAAATTGTGTCAAAATAAGGCCCAAAGAGGAGTCTGAGAGATCTGTTCTGGGTAAGAAACCTTTGTTGACCATTGGCCGAAGGCTATTTGTACATTTGTTGGGACGATTGATTTGTCTAGTCCGAAAGTTTTCCACCATTGATGAAACCAATAAGGGGTTGGATAGGAAAAATTTGGACAAAAATAAAAGAAATATGAAAGAGAAAAAGATTTGTTTTGTCTAAAATAGGCCCTTGACCAAGCCAAGATGTAATCATAATAATTAAATCTGGCTGAATTGTTTGTATTTAATAAATCTCGAGAGTCATTTGGTTTTTGACCCCAATCAGATAAAGTCAGGAATTTTAAAATCTTGACTTTGCAATAACAAACTTTGGTGTTATCAACATGGTCTGTGGAATATTGAAAAGTGGCGGATTTTGTTTGTGACAGAATGGTTTCATAGTAAAATTGGTTCTTCATAAAATTATCAGGAATATAATTGTGCAACGAAGGTAAAATAAATTGTGATATTTGATAAGGATGCCAATTGTCAGTCATTTCATAGATTTCTGGTTCTAGGACACAAATAAGAGATGCTAGACATCTAAACTATACAGATTCGTTATTAGGAGCTATTGAAACTAGTTTAACAAATAGACCAATTCATTTTAATAGTTATCCAAATTTTACAATTTCTTTAACAGATCCTCACATAATGGACATCCTAACTTTAGATATTTTAACGCATAATTATCGCATGAAAAAAGGATCTCACGTATATGAAATATTTTATAGATTATATTTTAAAGTTATGAATACAGGACTATGTCCTAATGCTTTTAACAGAAACAAAATAGGAGAAACCATTTTTTGGGAAATTGACAAAACAAAAGCTAATATAAATATACCAAAAACAATTAAATGGAATGAAATAACTTTACCCGATAAATGGTCATATCCTGCTAAAACTGTCCCAAGAAAAGAACAAAATCAAACAACTGATATAGAACAAATTACACAATATGAAGATGGATCGGTAGATCTAAAATTCAAAAGAACTCAGTCACTAAGTCGAAACAAAAAATTTAATGTCCAAGCCCCATCTAGGAGATCTACATCAGGAAGATATGAATTCCCACAAAATACTAAATATGAAGATAGTTCTTCACAAAATGAAACTGTTTTTGAAAATGAAACTAATATTAAAATTCCACAACAGACAAACAATACTGGAGCAAATAGAGAAGGAATTAATATCCAACCATACGAAGGAATCAATGCTCAATCTTACGAAGATAGTGAGTTTACCTTAAATATGATAAAAAACAATTTTATTCTAAATAAAAGTATTTAAAGAAAAGACTTTACAAGTAAACACAATGAAGAAAATAGAAAATTATTTTTTCAAATGTATGATACCAATGAACAAAAATTAATAAAAGAAAAATATTACGAATTTTGTGAATTACAAGAAGATCACATACCATTTTTTGATTTCTTAAAGCATGACTACCTATACAAAATAACTACATTGCAGAAAAAACTAAGAAGATGGTACAAAGTAGGACCAGATCTTCTACCGACTCACGAAGTATTCGAAAACGAAAAACCACCTTTAGAAGCCACTTACTTTTGTAAAGACAATATCCAATATGGTGCATACCCCATTGATAAATCTAATCAATTAAATACCGAAGATAAAAAACAAATAGATTTACATTTACAAAATAATTGGACAAACTTATACCTATATACAGTAGGACAACAACTAGATAGAGTTGAAGAAAAAATTGATAATTCTACTAAAAAATTAACCACAATAGGAGAAGATATAGCACAACTAGATGTAGAAATGGGACCTACACCAATACCAACCAAAAATGATGAACATTATAAATCCCAAAGATTTACAGAATATTCAGAATTATATAAAATTAATCCATCAACTAGAAGAAATAAAAATAAAATGTTTACTAAACAAATTCCCCCTCCTAAGAATACTTTGGTAATACCTGAAGTCAAGCCAACACTCCATGATCCCCTAAATGACTTAATGAATAAAATAAAAACACATTTAAAAGTAAAAGAGGAAACAAGTACAAGTACAAATATCCGAATGCTAACAGACTATAATGACAAAACCTCAGAATCAGATATCTTTTCTGATAATGAATATAACTCTACCACAGAATCAGAAGAAGAAGAACACTTGAATACAATTCCAATTCAAACAATGAGACGAGATTTTCACAATTATAAAGATCCTGAAGACTTAGAAATATTAAAAAACCCAACAAAATCATACAATGCAAAAAATATTTATGAATGGAACATTGACGGATTAAGTGAAATGGAAATAATAAATATTACAAAAGAAATTATAATTGTAGGAAATATCTACAAATCTACAAATATTACAGAACGCCAAGCAGTTGAAAACATTATATTAGGATTCACTGGTCAATTAAGAACTTGGTGGGATAAATTACTAGCACACCAAATAAAAACACAAATTTTAGAAGCTATTAAAGCAGACCAAGATGGACATCCAGTATTAGATGAAAATGGAAATCAGACTCCTGCACAATTAATATACTTAATATTTAACATTACAACTCATTTTATAGGAGATATAGATTTATATACTGAAAGAAATTCTGAAATATTACAGAACCTAAAATGCAGAAAATTAGAACAATTTAAATGGTATAAAGAAAATTTTCTTAAAAGAGTTTTTAATCTTGCTGACCCAAATAATTATCATTGGAAAGAAAAATTTATTACTGGACTACCAGGTCTATTTTCAGAAAAAGTAAAAGATACGATAGAACAAAAATACGGACAAATGTCCTATGATAATCTTCCCTATGGAGACTTAATTACTTGTGTAAATATCACAGGATTAAGACTATGTCAAGACCAAAAACTACAAAACAAATTAAAAAAGGAAGCTACTCAAACAAGAAAAGAATTAGGACACTGGTGTGAACAATTTGGTTTTGATAAACTAAAATCTCCATACAAAAAGAAAAATTACACTCAACATAGAAGCCCGTATTACAAAAATAGTACATATAGGAGAAAATATAGAAAAACAAATAAAAACTATCAAAACAATCCCCCTGCTTATTACAATAAAAATAAAAGAGCACATTTTCAGAAAAGATACAACAATAATAAAAATAATTTGTGGGCGGTGTTTGTTTAGGGTGAGGACTAGGAATGATTTGTCGATTGAGTTGAGAAGTTTGTGGGTTTTCTATTTTGAGGGCAGATTTGTAAGTAGCTGTTTTCTGAGAAGATGAAGTTTCCTTTGTGATTGGGGGAGAGAATGGTTTTGCATCTGGGGAAAGAGTAGCAAACCTATTTTCTAATTTTGGTTGAATGGGCATTCTGTCAGGAACGAAGATTGGGAGCTTTGTAAGAGGTCTGATTTGTATGGTTGTTTGTTCTTTCTTGGCCTTTCCTTTGAGTGAAGTTCCTGTAATCATTCTAAACAGGGAGAATTTCAGTATGTAAATATCAATATTCTCGTACGAGACTATTTTAATCTGGCATATGTAGAAAATCCTGAAGATTTGGATAATGATCATTGTAAATACAATTTGTGAGTCTTTTAAAAGTTGAGATTTCATTTTTGATAAGAATTGAAAAAGGCGAGGAAGATTTATTTTCAAAGATTTCTTGTAGATCATGTATATGAAATCTAAGCATTGTGGTTTTGTGAAAAGGGGTTCTTTTGTTAAAGTTTTTGCACTATTTTAGAAGTATTGGTGATTTTTGTAGTAAATAATTTATGTAATTGGAAGTATTTAAATGAATACGATTTCCATTAATAAAAAGGTCCCAAGTTTGTTCCTGTTCTATTTGTGAAATGAGTAAGGTCTCTTTATTTAATTTTTCCAATTCTTGTAATGATTGATTTGAAAAGAGTACGGTTTCTTCATTTATATTTGCCATTGCCTGCAATAAAGATTGTTTTTATTGAATTTAGATCAAATACAAACATATGAAATACATGAAGATACATTTTTAGAGAAAATTATGTAACTTTCTCATTCTTCGAGAAAGAGTCATTGCTTGTTTGAGAATATTTGTTGCGATTCTTTTCTGGTGATAGAAGACTCCGTGGTAATCTATATATTCCTCAAGATCACTAATGAGGAATCGCACATACATAAAATGTATTCTTATTTCATAATTTGTATATGTATGAGGAAAGTCGGTAGATTGAAGATCTCTTAGTTGTCTAGCTAAATGGTTCAAATAATCAATGTTATCATATTGTCCATTAAGCCATCTAGAACGTCTCTCATGTGTATTAGCAATTTGGTTATTTATCTGTGGATAGTCTGCCATGTCCTTGTAGGAATTCCCTAGTTAAGAAATCAGGAATTGAATTGTCTTTGCCTGCAATATGAACGATGTCAAAATCAAATATTGCTAAAAGGGCTTGCCATCTGGCAAAAATTTGTTTTGCCGCTAAATTTTTTACATCCTTTTGTAAAACATCTTTAGCAGCTTTGCAATCTACTTTGACTGTAAATTTTTGATTAAGTAGATCATCTTGAAATTTTGTTATACATAAAACTATAGAAAGAATTTCTTTTTTTATTGTAGAATAATTTGATTGTGTTGTGTTCCATATTCCCGAATAATACCTTATTATTTGGTCTTTCCCATCTATGTTTTGAGTTAATATCCCACCATATCCTATGTCTGAGGCATCAGTGGCTACTGTCTTAGGGGCCTTAGGATCACATATAGTTAGGCATGGCAATCTTTTAACATGTAGTTTGATTTGCTTAATAACATTAGTATGTTCTTTTGTCCATGGTTTTGGATTTGTTTTTAATCTATCAAAGAGTGGTTTACAAATTTGTCTTAATTTAGGAAAGAAATCTGCTATATAATTTAATGAACCTAAGAATCTTTGTAATTGATTTTTATCCTTTATCTCATCTGGGAATTTGTCAGCAAAATCTATAGATCTTTGTATTGGTATTAAAGTATTATTGGTTATCTCATGTCCTAAAAACCTAATCTTTGTTTGATAAAGTTTTATTTTTGTTTTTGATAAAACTAACCCATTTCGTATCATGGTTTTATAAAATATGTTTAAATGTTTGTCATGTTGTTCAAGAGTCTTACTAAATACTAATACATCATCTATATAAACAATAATAAAAGTGTATGGATTAAAAATTTCATTCATTATTTTTTGAAATTCGCTTGGTGCATTTTTTAATCCAAAGGGCATAACATTCCATTCGTATTGTCCAAAGGGTACTGTAAAAGCTGTTTTGTATTTATCTTCTTCTGCTATTTGTATCTGCCAAAATCCTGATTTCATATCAAATTTTGAAAAGATAGACGCATCATGTAATCGTTTTAGTAAATCTTGTTTATTGGGTATTGGATATCTAATCCATTTTAGTGCAGTGTTTAGAGGTTTGTAATTAATAACTAATCTTGGGGCCCCTCTTTCAATTTCTGCATTTTTTGATACATAGAATGCTGAGCATGACCAAGGTGATTTACTTTTCCTAATTAATTTTTTATTGAGTAAATCTTTAATTTCTTTTTTACAATATTCTAATAATTCTTGATTCATTTGTATAGGTCTTGCTTTTGTAGGTATTGTTTGTTCATTAAAATCTTTTTCATATGGTAGTGTTATTACATGTTTTTTCCTTTCCCAAAAAGCTGTGGGTAAATCAGAACATAAGTCTTTTTCAAATTTTTCTAATTTTTTAGAGATTGTCTTTGTTTTGTTGAAGTTGTAATTTTTCTTCAATTTTTATATTTAATAATTCTTCCTTAAGAAATTTCATTTGATTTTGTAAAGTATTTAATTTAGATATATATATATATATATATATATATATATATATATATATCCGTCCCACCTCACTTGACACCCAAGAGGTGGGCACAATAACTAAGGAAAAAGAATAAAATAAAGAAAATGTGTTGTAGAAAATGAAGAGAGAGAATGAGTGGGGTAAAAAGTAGTGTTGGTTGAATAAATTGAGTAGTGGAAAATGAAGAGTGAATGAGTGGTGGGGTAGAGTAAATATAAAATTATAAAAAGTAGGCTATTTTGGGAAGTGTCAATTGAGCTGGGACGGACCAAAGTGGAAATAAGTGTCAAGTGAGCTGGGACGGAGGGAGTATATAGATATATATATACACATGTATATATATACAAACAAAGACGACATACCAACAACAAACAACAATGAGAAAGCACCAAAAGTAGAAAGACAATACCGACATGAAAAAAGAAAACAAGAGAAAGCAACAGCAACAAGAAAAAGATAAGTAACCATAAGAAGATAACAAGAAAACAGAAAAGGTTACCAACAAGACGACTATTAAACACACGCAAGAAAATAATAAAAATATAAAAATTAAAACCTGATAACATCTCGTACCTGGTACATATCTTCTTCGTCTGTTTTTGGGTGTACGTCACATGTGGACTATTCCAAAGATTTCCTTTTTTACTTGTGAAGTAAACTTGAAAAATAATAACAAATCATGCACAATTATAAACTAAAATATAACATAAATATTTAATTAAATAAGCGCAAGAAAAAAATCAAAATAAAACCTTATGAAATTCCAAAATCATCGTCCAATCAACCTCTCATACATGTTATATATCTTCATCTCATGCTTTAGGTGTATATGACATGTGGACGGACAGCTTCAATGATTGTGTTCTTTACTTGTAAATTGAACTTGAAATACAACAAATCATGGACAATATAAAACAATATAAATCATAAAAATATTTATTAATCAAGTGCAAGAAATAAAATCAAAATAAAACCTTACGAAATCAATAACATGACAACCTTATCAACCAATGAACATCTCATACCTTAAATAAACCTTCATCTCCTCTAGCCTTGGGAGTACACGTCTTACTGACTACACTTAAAAAAATTAAAAATATGCAAAAGTATCAAACCATAATGAATAATAACAATAAAATTTATTAAACAAGTCCAAGAAAAAAATAATAAGGCCAAAATATGTTTAGCCCCCCAAAGTATCCACCCATCCCCACTTTGCTACCCAAACCCAATTTTGTCCCAAAGTGACCCTCTAATTTGCCATTTGTCCCAGTTTGACCTATGACCTCCCTTGACCCCTAACGGCGTTAGAAAATTAACGAGAAATGGTCATGTGCATGTCATGTGAGGGTTCTTTTTATCATTTCTTTTGAAAATAGAAGGGTATAAAGGTCCATTTATATTGAGGGTGGCAATTACTTCTCCACCTAACCCCACCATCCTCATCAGTCAACAACCACCACCACCACCACCACCCAAATCCGGCCACCATTACAGCCATATCCTGCCGCCACCACCACCATTTCTCCAAAGTCCAACCACCATCACCATTTCTCCAAAATTCCGACCACCACCATCACCATTTCTCCACCACCACCATCATCAACCTTCATTCACCGCCACCACCACCACCAATTTTCCAGAATCCGGTGACCACCGCCGCCATTTTTCCAGAATCCGGTGACCACCACCACCACCAAAAATCGATCAAGAGATGAAAAATCGATCAAAAATTCAAATCAAGATATGCAGTCCAAAAATCGATCGAAATCAAAGAGTTTCTAACTCAGATCTCAAAAGTTGAAAATCAGATCTCAAAAATTCAAGTCAATATCTGAAAAATCGAAACCCTAATCATTTTAAAATCAAAAATCGAAAATCAAATTGAAAACCAAATCAAATGGAGTAGCAGCAATCGCCTCCAGAGTCGGCGATGAATTCAGCCACGACGGTGAGGACTGCGGAATCGTCGGCGTCGGCAACGTGGAAGAAGAGCCGTTCGACTGGAGAAGGAACGAGAAGGCGGTGGAAGCTTCGTACTTGCTGGGAAGATGAACGAATTTGAGGGCGGGTTGCTGGTTTGGGCTAGGGAGGATGAAGAAGGGAGATGGTGGTTATGGAGGAAGATGAAGAGGGATGAAATGTTGGGTGAAATGGAGGCGGCGCTTAATCTAGTGAAACGGGGTGGGTTTTTTTTTTTCTTTCTTTTTATTTATTTTTGATTAGTTTTATGTTTTTTATTTATGATTTTTAGTAACTCATAATATTTTTATTTATGTTGTCAATGTATTTTTTTATAAAATAACTTTATTATTTTGATAATAATATATAATTTTATTTGATATAAATAAAAAGTCTAATATTTGAAGAGAATAATAAAATAAATATTAATTGAAAGTTAAAAAGAAAATGTCTAAAATACCTCTCATGTGACATGCACATGACCATTTCTCGTTAATTTTTTAACGCCGTTAGGGGTCAAGGGGGGTCATAGGTCAAACTGGGACAAATGGCAAATTAGAGGGTCACTTTGGGACAAAATTGGGTTTGGGTAGCAAAGTGGGAATAGGTGGATACTTTGAGGGGCCAATTGCAATTTGGTTACCTGAGTTTTACAAAATTTTGCAATTGGTTACCAGGTTTGTCAAGGTTGCTATCCGACTCCTAAGTTTACTAAACCGGAGCAATTGGGTGTAAATTCCGTTACCCAGTTAAGAAACTAACAAAATCCCACCATGTGCGATTCACGTGCCTTTTAAATGAGGGTAAAAATGTCACATTTAACCCTTAAATTTGAAACCCAATCCAGATTTCCACTCACCAGTCCCCTCTCCATTTCCCACCCTCGTCTGGTCTCTCTCTCCGGCGTCGCCTCTCCGCCGTCCTTGTCCGCCGTCGCCTCTCCGCCACTTCATCTCTGCCTCTTCGGTTTTATGTTAATCTGTCCCCTCTCTATTTCTCACCCTCGTCTGGTCTCTCTCTCCGGCGTCGCCTCTCCGCCGTCCTTGTCCGCCATCGCCTCTCCGCCACTTCATCTTGTATTGTTGGGGTCGAACCCATTCATTCTGTTCTGGCCATCTCCATCATTTGTCAATTTGTACTACACCTTTTTTTAATTTGAGCTGATTCCTCATCCTCTTCCAAAGTCCCCTGTTATTTTTATTTTTTTTAATTTGATCCCATCCATTTTTCTTATCTCTATATCTATTTTAACTTCTATTTGGGTTCTGGGTTGTTGCAAGATTTGATTTTGAATTTGGAAGCACTTTTTCAATAAAGTAAGTTTTTGTTGTCCCTATTTTAATGGTTACCAATATTGATTTTGATTTGTATTTTCCCATTAATTGTTGATAGCTCATTTTGGCGAAGGAAGTGAAGGAAATTGAGGGCGGCGGTGCTGGAGCTGAGGCTGCGGGCAATATTGAGGAAAGATTGGGAGGGGAGAGGGTTGGTCGGCGGGCAATTTTGAGTTGGGCTACGATTTGGGTTTCCAGAGAACGTCGTTGTTGTAATGGTGATGGGTGGTCGGGATTTGGTGTTAATTGACCGGACTCCGCCGTGAAGTGGCGGGGGATGGGTTGGGTTGTGGAGATAGGGGGTTTTGAGAGGTGGCGCCGTAGGTTTGAATGCTTAGCGGCGGCGGTGAGTGATGCTTTCATGAGCTTCACTCACCGCATGATGTTTGACGCCGACGATGATGAGGTTGCCGGAGTTGCCATGATCGTCAACAAATACAAGTTTCGTAGCAACATATGGACATTCAAAAGCAACAATAACAATTGTGGAGTTACTGAGTGGCGTCCATGGAGGAAAGGAAGGAAGGAGAAGGGGATCTGGGTGGGAACGATCTGGGTTGGAAGTAGTTTTTTTTTTTTTTTTTTTTTTTTTTTTTTAATTTGTTAATATGTAATGTGCCTCTTTTACCCACTCAACTCTTGGCGAAATGACGTATATGCCCCTTAAGATATCACGTGTGTCGCACATGATGTCCATTTTGTTAGTTTCTTAACTGACTAACGGGAATTACACTTGATTGCTCCGGTTCAGCAAGCTCATGAACCCAATCGCAACTTTGACAAACCTGGTAACCAATTGCAAAATTTTGTAAAACTCAGGTAACCAAATTGCAATTGGCCCTACTTTGAGGGGCTAAACATATTTTGGCCAAAAAATAATAATAAAAAAAAAAAAATACGAAATCAGAAACATGACAACGTTATCGACCAATAAACAACTTATACCTACCTGGTACATATCTTCATCTCGCTTTGGGTGTACGTCTTATGGACTACTTCATCAATTGCCTTACTTACTTGATCTATACTTGAAAAGCATCTATAAAAACAAAATAAACCATAAAAGAAAAGTTATAAAACAAGTACAAGAAAAAAAATCAGAATAAAACCTCATGAAATCACAACCTCATCGACCAATGACCATCTCATGCCTTCATCTTATTTGTTACTCCATTGTTTTCTTTATTTCAAGAATTCAACTTGATAAACACTAACAATCATGCAAAATTATTAAACAAGTGCAAGAAAAAAAAATTTCAAAATGAGGTCATGAAATCGCTAACATAACAACCTCATATCTGGTACATATCTTTATCTTCCGCTTTGGGTCCACATGTCTTGTGGACTATTTCACTTATTGCGTCGTTTACATGTGCCCAATTTGAAAAAAAAAAAAAAAAAGAAAAAAAAATACCACAATAAGTAAATATACTCCCTCCATCCCAAAACAACTTGCATCAATTTTGAAATGCACGAGAATTAAGAATGGGACCCACAATTTAAGTATGTGAGTATGACAAGTAGGGTAGAGTGAGAAAAATAAGAAAATATAAATATTTCAGAAAAGTATGGTACACCTAACAAAGAAATCAGTGCAAGTTATTTTGGGACAGAGGGGGTAATGAACTATATAACAAAACAATACTAAAAAGTGCAAGAAAAGAGAAATCAATATACCACAATAAGTAAATCCTTGTAGAATAAAAAGACAAAAAACAAGAAAAAGATACAACAACAATGAGAGGATAACAACGACACGACAACAACACCAAGAACAAAAAAAATAAAAATAATGCAAAAGAAAAATAAAATAAAAAATAAGCAACAAAAAAAACAATGAAAAGGGAAAAATGTTATAGATGATTGCTACAACTACAACATTACATCAATAAAAAAACTCCATTATCAAGGAAAAAGATAAGGCAACAGCAACAAGAAAACAAAAAGGCAATAACAAAAAGAGACAAACGACGACAATAAAACCATAAAAAGCCACAAAATAATCAACACAACTATGATAACAACAACATTGGCAACAATGTGAAAAGACCATGAGAAAGGAACAAAAAATGGAAGCAATAACTATGAGAATTCAAAAAACAAAACAACGAGAAAGCAACAAGAACACGTACAACAAGAATTCAACAATAACAACGGTAAGTAACCAATAAAATAATCACTAATAAAGATTACTAAGGATAACAAGGCAACAAGTACAACAAGAATGCAACAATAGCAATAATAACATTAACAAAGAAAAGTAGCGAAGAAGAACATCAAACCCAATAACAACATTAGCAACGAGAAAGCATTAATAAGAAAAATAAAAAGAATGCTAAGTACAGCAACAAGAAAACCCATATAAACGAGGACAAGATACCGAAAAAAAACAAGAATGAGAAGGCAACAAAAGTAGAGACCAAAGCAACAACAACGCACAACAATAATGAGAAAAAGAAAACAAGAGAAAGCAACAACAACAACAACAACAACAACAAAAAAGTACCTGTAAGAAGACAACAACAAGAAGAAAAAGGTTACAACAAGATGACTACTACAACAATTACAAAAATAAGGCAATAACTACAAGCAACCACAAGAATGAGAATAAGAACAACAAAAATGCAACAACAACAACAATAATATGATAACAACGAAAACAACAACAATGAGAAGACAACAACGACAAGACAAAAACAAGATCAGAAACAAAAACACAAAGGCAACAAAATAAACAATAGCAATAAGATATTATCAAAGAGATGTCACCAAGAAGTACATCACACAATAACAACATTAACAACAAGAAAGCGTTTATAAAAAAAAAAAAATTATAACTCAAACAAGAAAAACAATACAAACGAGGACGAGATACCAACAAAAAAAACACTAATTAGAACGCAACAAAAGTAGATACCATAGCGACAACAACGCACAACAATAGTGAGGAGAAGAAAACAAAAGAAAGCAAGAACAACAACAACAACAACAACAAGTACCTATAAGTAAGTAGACAACAATAATATAAGAAAAATGATGCAACAAGACGACTACTATAACAACTACAAAAAGCGATTAAGAAGGCAATAACTACAAACAACCGCAAGAACGAGGAAAAGGAAAACAAGAATGCAACAATAACTAACAACAACAATAAGAAGTTAAAAACGATAACAACAACAACAATGAGAAGATAACAACGACAACACATCAAAAAGAAGATGAAAAACAGGAATACAAAAGGCAACAATGTAAACAAAAACTGGGTAAAAAGTTGTAGATTTACAACTACAATAATGCAGAAAAATAAAAAAAAACTACAATATCAACAACAATGACAAGGCGACAACAACAAGAAAACAAGTAGGCAATAACGAACGACTAACAACAATGAGAACAAAACATGTACGCTAAACCAACAACAAAAATAACAACAAAGTGGAAAAACCGTTGTAGATAGCTACAACTACATCAACACAACAATAAAAAAAACACAACAATATCAACAACGATAAGGCAACAACAAGAAAGCGAAGAGGCAATAATGAAAGTGACTAACAACAATGAGAAGGTAATAAAAAGACCACAACATAAACAACACAACCATAAATAGAAGCAACAATGAAGAAGGAAACAACGTGAAGAGACCAACGACAATGAAAAGGCAACAAGAACAAGAACAATGATGCAACAATCCAAATAACATTAACAATGAGAAATCACAAACAAGAAAAACATTATCAAGAGTAACAATTTACAAAGGAAAGACACTAATAAGAAAGGTTAACAAATTATAACAACAATAACTACAAGGCGAAATCAAGAAAAGGTATAAAAACAAGAACGGAATACTAACAACAAATCCAATGAGAAGTCAACCAAAGTAGAGACCAACAACAAGAACACAAAAATAATAACACCAAATTAAATGTAGCCAACAACGAGAAAATAACAAGAAGAAAAAGAAAAAGGTAAAAACAAGAGGGCAACGACAATAACAAGAAGAAAAAGGAAAAAAGGAATAACAACAAAAAGCCATCATCAATAAGGATAACAACGTAATAATAAAAAATATGGCAACTATAACAACAACAAAATTAGACCAACGTCAATAAGAAGGAACATGTATCACCAACAACAAGAGCGGGAACAAGAACGAGTATGCAACAACAATACCAATAAAGAAAGGAACAAAAATTGAACGCATAAACAACAAAGTAAATGCAACAACGATGAGAATCCAAAAAGAACAACAACGAGTATGCAACAATAACAACAAGAAGTTACCAAGAAGAACATTACCACCATGAACAACATTTAAAACGAGAATAAAAAGTACAACAAGAAGTTACCAAGAAGAACATATACAACAACATTATCAACGAGAAAACATTAATAAGAAAAAGTTTAACAATGAAAACTACAACAAAAAGGCAATAACAAGAAAAATAATATATAAACAAGGACGAGATACCAACAACAATGAGAATGAGAACGCAACAAAAGTTGAGAGACTATAACAAGAAAAGGACACAACAATAATGAAAAAGATAATCATAAGAAGATAACAAGAAAAGGAAAAAATTAACAACAAGAAAAAGCCTTATAATAAGGCAATAGCTACAACCAACCATAAGAACCAGAACGATAACCATAACAGAAACAACAAGAATGCAACAACAACAAAGATAGTGTTAACAAAAAGATGGAAACAACAACAATGAAAGACAACATTTATGAGAATACGAAAGGAAAAAACAAGAACTAGAATATTTCATACCCGGTACATGTCTTCTTCTTCAGTTTTAGGTGTACGTGACTTGTGGACTATTCCAATGATTTCCATTTTTTTAACTGTACTTGAAAATATTAACAAATCATGCACAATAATAAAGAAAAATGTAACATAATTTTTTTTATTATACACGCGCAAGAAAAAAATAAACCTTATAAAACCCCAAACACAGCATCCAATCAATATCTCATACCTGTTAGATATCTTCATCTCATGCTTTAGGTATATCTGACTTGTGGACTGATCCATTGATTGTGTTATTTACTTGTGAATTGAAGCTGAAATACTTTAACAAATAATGCACATTTATATAAAAATGAACCACATCAAAAATTTATTAACAAATGCAAGAAACAAAATTAAAATAAAACGTATGAAATCAATAACAACATGACAACCTTATTAACCAATGAACATTTCATACCTTGTATATACCTTCATCTCCTCCAGCGTTGGGTGTACATGACTTATTGGCTACTTTATTGATTTGATTTTGTACTTGAAAACTTAACTTGAGAACCATTAACAAATTCTGCAAAGATAAACAAATTGAACAATATCAATAAAAGTTATCAAACACGTGTAAGAAATAAAAAACAAAATGATTTTTATGAAATTTCTAACATGACAACTTTATCATCAAATAAGCATTTTATACCTGCTTTGTTATCTTCATCTTATTTGGAACTCCATTGATTTCTTCTTTACTTGAGAAACGTTAACAATCATGTAAAAACTATAAAACAAAATAAACAGTAACTTCAAAATTATTAAACAAGGGCAAGAAAATAAATCAACCTGAAGTTATTAAATCACTAACATGACAACCTCATGCCTAGTACATATCTTCATCTTCTGCTTTGGGGATACAGGTCTTGTGGACTTCCACTGATTGCCTCATTTACTTGTGCTCAAATTGAAAATTATTAATGAACTAAATAAATCTTGACGAATAGTAAGCTCATCATCAACAACAACAACAACAACAAAGCCTTAGTCCCAAAATAATTTGGGGTCGGCTAACATGAATCCTCATATGTCATCGTGATAAAAGGAAGAGAGAGAAAGAGAGGAAAAAGATGGAGACAATAAAATAAATAAATAATAAAAAAAAAAAAAGTACGATCAACCCCCATCATTCACATGAATTTTCGCCCTCCACTCCGGCCTCTTCAACGCCACATTTTCATCCACTCCGAGTAAACTCAAATCATTTTCAATCACCTTAATCCAAGTTTGCTTGGGTCTTCCCCTACCCCTGGCCATTTTATCACTTCTCCACTCTTCAGGCCTCCTAATCGGTGCACCACTCGGTCTCCGTCTCACATGACCAAACCACCTTAGACGATGCTCCTTCATTTTATCCTCATTGGGCGCAACTCCTACTTTACCCCTAATCACCTCATTTCTCAATCGATCTTTTCTTGTATTCCCACACATCCATCGTACCATACGCATCTCCGGTACATTCATCTTATGAATATGGCACTGTTTCACGGCCCAACATTCACTGCCATAAAGCAGTGCAGGCCTCATTGCCGTACGATAGAATTTTCCCTTTAATCTATTTGGCATGCCACGATCACAAAGAAACCCTGTGGCACTCTTCCACTTCAACCAACCTGCTTTAATCCTATGAGCCGCATCTCCATCCAATTCTCCATATTTTTGGATAATAGATCCAAGATAGCGAAAGAACTCGGAAGCTTGGACAATCTTTCCATCGAATGTGATCACTCCTGTCTCTCTACTTCCAACTTTGCTAAATTTACACTCCATATATTCAGTCTTGCTTGAATAGTAAGCTCATCCCTTAAAGAAAATACAATAAAAAGAGAAATAACAAGAAAAAGGAGAATACAACAACAACAATGAGAAGATAATAACGATTAGACAACAACACGAAGAACAAAAAAGGAACGCAAAAGGCAACAACAAAAAAAGCAACGAAAAAAAAAAAGCAGTGAAAACAAAAAAGGATATAAAAGGTTACAACAACAAAAAACACAAATATAATAACAACATTGAAGAACGCAACAACGTGAAGAGACCAACAACAATAATAGGCAACAAGAACAACGATATACCAACAACATCAATACCAATAACATTAACAACGAGAAGTTACCAACAATAACAACATTAACAATGAGAAGACGCTAATAAAAAAGATTAACAACTATAACACAATGAAAACGCAAAGTCAAGAAAAAGTATATAAACAAGAATGAGATACTAACAACAATGAAAAGGTAACAAAAGTAGAGACCATGAGCAACATCAAGAACTAGTAAACAACAACAATAGAGAAAACAACAATCAATGGAAGCAACAACAACGAAAACTCGGAAAAAAAAAAAAAAAAACAAACAAACAAACAAAACAACGAGAACGCAACAAGAACACGTACAACAAGAATGCAGCAATAACAATAACGGTAACAATAACAACATTACAATGACAAGTAACCAAGAACATAATCAATAATGAAGATTACTAACGATAACAACAACAACAGGGCATCAAGAAAAAGTACAGCAAGAATGCAACAATATCAATAGTAACATTAACAAAGAAAAATCACCAGGAAGAACATCAAACACAATAACAACATTAATAACGAGAAAGCATTAATAAGTAAAATATAAAAATGAATCAACAAAAAGCAAAACAATATAAACGAGGACGAGATACCAACGAAAAAACAAGAATGAGAAGGCAAAAAAAGTAGAGACCAACAACGCACAACAATAACAAAATTGAAAACAAATGCAAGCAATAAGAACAATTAAAAAAATAGCTATAAGAAGACAACAACAATAAACAAAGGTTACAAAAAGAAGACAACTACAACAACTATGAAAAGCCATCAATGAGGCAATAACTACAAGCAACCACAACGAAAAAAACGAGAACAACAAGAATGCAACAACACCACCACCACCAACAACAATGACAACGACAACACAACAAAAAAGAATATTAAAAACAAGAACACAAAGGTCAACAATATAAACAACAACGAAATGTGCAAAATGATGTAAATGATAACTACAACTACAACAACACACACCAAAAAAAAAAAACCACAACTACAGTATCAACAACAATGATAAGGCAACAACAACAATAAAACAAAAGGGAAATAACGAAAAACTATAACAACAATGAGAATAAAAAGGTAACAACGAAATGACAAAAACGTTGTAAATAGCTAAAACTACAACAAAACACCAATATAAAAATACAACTACAATATCAACAACAATGATAATGCAACAAGAAGAAGAAAATGAAATGGCACAATAATGAAAGAGAATAGCAACAATGAAAACACAATAAAAAGACCACAACATAAATAACACAACCATACTTAACAGCAACAATAAAGAAACGTGAACAGATCAACAACAATGAAAAGGCAACAGCAACAAGAACACGAAAAACGATGTAACAATACAACAATAATGAGAAGACCAAAGCAACAACAACGCATAACAATAATGAGAATAAGAAAACAAGAGAAAGCAACTACAACAACAACAAAAAAGTACATGTAAAAAGACAACAACAAGAAGAAAAAGGTACAAGACGACCACTACAACAATTACAAAAATAAGACAATAACTACAAGCAACCACAAGAATAAGAATCACAAGAACGCAACAGCAACAACAATAATATAACAACGAAAACAACAATAATGAGAAGACAACAACGACAAGGCAAAAACAAGATCAGAAACAAAAACACAAAGGAACAAGAACGAGTATGCAACAACAATAGAGAAAGGAAAAAAAATTGGAAGCATAAACAACAAAGTGCAACAAAGATGAGAATCCAAAAAGAATAACAACGAGTATGCAACAATAACAACAATAGCAATAACAATAAGAAGTTACGAAGAAGAACATTACCATCATTTAAAACGAGAAGAAAAAGTACAATAAGAAGTTACCAAGAAGAACATACACAATAACAACATTATCAACCAGAAAACAATAATAAGAAAAAGTTCAACAATGATAACTACAACAAAAAGGCAATAACAAGAAAAATAATATATAAACAAGGACGAGATACCAACAACAATGAGAATGAGAACGCAACAAAAGTTGAGAGACCATAACAAGAAAAGGACACAACAGTAATTAAAAAGATAATCACAAGAAGATAACAAGAAAAGGAAAAAAGTAACGAGAAAAAACCTTATAATATAAGGCAATAGCTACAACCAACCATAAGAACCAGAACCATAACAAGAACAACAAGAATGCAACAACAACAAGATAGTGTTAATAAAAGATGGAAACAACAACAATGAAAGACAACATTTATGAGAATGCGAAAGGAAAAACAAGAACTAGAATATTTCATACCTGGTACATATCTTCTTCTTCAGTTTTAGGTGTACGTGACTTGTGGACTATTCCAATGATTTTCATTTTTTTTAGCTGAACTTGAAAATATTAACAAATCATGCATAATAATAAAGAAAAATGTAACATAATTTTTTTATTATACACGCACAAGAAAAAAAATAAAACCTTATAAAACCTCAAACACAGCGTCCAATCAATATCTCATACCTATTAGATATCTTCATCTCACGCTTTAGGTATATATGACTTGTGGACTACTCGATTGATTGTGTTGTTTACTTGTGAATTGAAGCTGAAATAATTTAACAAATCATGAATATTTATATAAAAATGAGCCACAACAAAAATTTATTAGCAAATGCAAGAAACAAAATTAAAATAGAACGTATGAAATCAATAACAACATGACAACCTTATTAACCAATGAACATCTCATACCTTGTATATACCTTCATCTCCTCCAGCGTTGGGTGAACATGACTTATTGGCTACTTTATTGATTGGATTTTGTACTTGAAAACTTAACTTGAGAAACATTAACAAATTGTGCAAAGATAAACAAATTGAACAATAACAATAAAAGTTATCAAACACGTGTAAGAAATAAAAAACAAAATGATTTTTATGAAATTACTAACATGACAACTTTATCAACAAATAAGCATCTTATACCTGCCTTGTTATCTTCATCTTATTTGGAACTCCATTGATTTCTTCTTTACCTGAGAAACGTTAACAATCATGTAAAAACTATAAAACAAAATAAACAGTAACTTCAAAATTAATAAACAAGGGCAAGAAAATAAATCAAACTGAAGTTATGAAATCACTAACATGACAACCTCATGGCTTGTACATATCTTCATCTTTTGCTTTGGGTGTACAGGCCTTGTGGACTAATTTCACTGATTGCCTCATTTACTTGTGCTCAAATTGAAAATTATTAATGAACTAAATAAATCTTGATGAATAGTAAGCTCATCTCATATAGAAAATATAATAAGAAGAGAAAGAACAAGAAAAAGAAGAATTCAACAATAACAATGAGAAGATAATAACGACTAGACAACAACGCGAAGAACAAAAGAAGAACGCAAAACGTAACAATAAAATAAGCAACATAAAAAAATAAAAAATAACAACATTGAAGAACGCAACAACGTGAAGAGACCAACAACAATAATAGGCAACAAGAACAACAATATACCACCAACAACAATACCAATAACATTAACAACAAGAAATTGCCAACAATAACATTAACAATGAGAAGACGCTAATAAAAAATGATTAACAACTATAACACAATGAAGAGGCAAAGTCAAGCAACAACAATGAAAAGGCAACAAAAGCAGAGACCATGAGCAACAACAAGAACTAGTAAACCACAACAATAGAGAAAACAACAATCAATAGAAGCAACAACGAAAACTCAAAAAAAAAAAAATCACAAACAAAAAAACGAGAACACAACAAGAACACGTACAACAAGAATGCAGCAATAACAATAACGATAACAATAACATTACAATGACAAGTAACCAAGAACATAATCAATAATGAAGATTACTAACGATAACAACAACAACAAGTCAACAAGAAAAAGTACAACAAGAATGCAACAATATCAATAATAACATTAAAAAAGAAAAATCACCAAGAAGAACATCAAACACAATACAACATTAATATTGAGAAAGCATTAAAAAGTAAAATATAAAGAATGAATCAACAAATGCAAGAAACAAAATTAAAATAAAACGTATGAAATCAATAACAACATGACAACCTTATTAACCAATGAACATTTCATACCTTGTATATACCTTCATCTCCTCCAGCGTTGGGTGTACATGACTTATTGGCTACTTTATTGATTTGATTTTGTACTTGAAAACTTAACTTGAGAACCATTAACAAATTCTGCAAAGATAAACAAATTGAACAATATCAATAAAAGTTATCAAACACGTGTAAGAAATAAAAAACAAAATGATTTTTATGAAATTTCTAACATGACAACTTTATCATCAAATAAGCATTTTATACCTGCTTTGTTATCTTCATCTTATTTGGAACTCCATTGATTTCTTCTTTACTTGAGAAACGTTAACAATCATGTAAAAACTATAAAACAAAATAAACAGTAACTTCAAAATTATTAAACAAGGGCAAGAAAATAAATCAACCTGAAGTTATGAAATCACTAACATGAAAACCTCATGCCTAGTACATATCTTCATCTTCTGCTTTGGGGATACAGGTCTTGTGGACTTCCACTGATTGCCTCATTTACTTGTGCTCAAATTGAAAATTATTAATGAACTAAATAAATCTTGACGAATAGTAAGCTCATCATCAACAACAACAACAACAACAAAGCCTTAGTCCCAAAATAATTTGGGGTCGGCTAACATGAATCCTCATATGTCATCGTGATAAAAGGAAGAGAGAGAAAGAGAGGAAAAAGATGGAGACAATAAAAAAAAAAAAATAATAAAAAAAAAAAGTACGATCAACCCCCATCATTCACATGAATTTTCGCCCTCCACTCCGGCCTCTTCAACGCCACATTTTCATCCACTCCGAGTAAACTCAAATCATTTTCAATCACCTTAATCCAAGTTTGCTTGGGTCTTCCCCTACCCCTGGCCATTTTATCACTTCTCCACTCTTCAGGCCTCCTAATCGGTGCACCACTCGGTCTCCGTCTCACATGACCAAACCACCTTAGACGATGCTCCTTCATTTTATCCTCATTGGGCGCAACTCCTACTTTACCCCTAATCACCTCATTTCTCAATCGATCTTTTCTTGTATTCCCACACATCCATCGTACCATACGCATCTCCACTACATTCATCTTATGAATATGGCACTGTTTCACGGCCCAACATTCACTGCCATAAAGCAGTGCATGCCTCATTGCCGTACGATAGAATTTTCCCTTTAATCTATTTGGCATGCCACGATCACAAAGAAACCCTGTGGCACTCTTCCACTTCAACCAACCTGCTTTAATCCTATGAGCCACATCTCCATCCAATTCTCCATATTTTTGGATAATAGATCCAAGATAGCGAAAGAACTCGGAAGCTTGGACAATCTTTCCATCGAATGTGATCACTCCTGTCTCTCTGCTTCCAACTTTGCTAAATTTACACTCCATATATTCAGTCTTGCTTGAATAGTAAGCTCATCCCTTAAAGAAAATACAATAAAAAGAGAAATAACAAGAAAAAGGAGAATACAACAACAACAATGAGAAGATAATAACGATTAGACAACAACACGAAGAACAAAAAAGGAACGCAAAAGGCAACAACAAAAAAAGCAACGAAAAAAAAAAAGCAGTGAAAACAAAAAAGGATATAAAAGGTTACAACAACAAAAAACACAAATATAATAACAACATTGAAGAACGCAACAACGTGAAGAGACCAACAACAATAATAGGCAACAAGAACAACGATATACCAACAACATCAATACCAATAACATTAACAACGAGAAGTTACCAACAATAACAACATTAACAATGAGAAGACGCTAATAAAAAAGATTAACAACTATAACACAATGAAAACGCAAAGTCAAGAAAAAGTATATAAACAAGAATGAGATACTAACAACAATGAAAAGGTAACAAAAGTAGAGACCATGAGCAACATCAAGAACTAGTAAACAACAACAATAGAGAAAACAACAATCAATGGAAGCAACAACAACGAAAACTCGGAAAAAAAAAAAAAAAACAAACAAACAAACAAAACAACGAGAACGCAACAAGAACACGTACAACAAGAATGCAGCAATAACAATAACGGTAACAATAACAACATTACAATGACAAGTAACCAAGAACATAATCAATAATGAAGATTACTAACGATAACAACAACAACAGGGCATCAAGAAAAAGTACAGCAAGAATGCAACAATATCAATAGTAACATTAACAAAGAAAAATCACCAGGAAGAACATCAAACACAATAACAACATTAATAACGAGAAAGCATTAATAAGTAAAATATAAAAATGAATCAACAAAAAGCAAAACAATATAAACGAGGACGAGATACCAACGAAAAAACAAGAATGAGAAGGCAAAAAAAGTAGAGACCAACAACGCACAACAATAACAAAATTGAAAACAAATGCAAGCAATAAGAACAATTAAAAAAATAGCTATAAGAAGACAACAACAATAAACAAAGGTTACAAAAAGAAGACAACTACAACAACTATGAAAAGCCATCAATGAGGCAATAACTACAAGCAACCACAACGAAAAAAACGAGAACAACAAGAATGCAACAACACCACCACCACCAACAACAATGACAACGACAACACAACAAAAAAGAATATTAAAAACAAGAACACAAAGGTCAACAATATAAACAACAACGAAATGTGCAAAATGATGTAAATGATAACTACAACTACAACAACACACACCAAAAAAAAAAAACCACAACTACAGTATCAACAACAATGATAAGGCAACAACAACAATAAAACAAAAGGGAAATAACGAAAAACTATAACAACAATGAGAATAAAAAGGTAACAACGAAATGACAAAAACGTTGTAAATAGCTAAAACTACAACAAAACACCAATATAAAAATACAACTACAATATCAACAACAATGATAATGCAACAAGAAGAAGAAAATGAAATGGCACAATAATGAAAGAGAATAGCAACAATGAAAACACAATAAAAAGACCACAACATAAATAACACAACCATACTTAACAGCAACAATAAAGAAACGTGAACAGATCAACAACAATGAAAAGGCAACAGCAACAAGAACACGAAAAACGATGTAACAATACAACAATAATGAGAAGACCAAAGCAACAACAACGCATAACAATAATGAGAATAAGAAAACAAGAGAAAGCAACTACAACAACAACAAAAAAGTACATGTAAAAAGACAACAACAAGAAGAAAAAGGTACAAGACGACCACTACAACAATTACAAAAATAAGACAATAACTACAAGCAACCACAAGAATAAGAATCACAAGAACGCAACAGCAACAACAATAATATAACAACGAAAACAACAATAATGAGAAGACAACAACGACAAGGCAAAAACAAGATCAGAAACAAAAACACAAAGGAACAAGAACGAGTATGCAACAACAATAGAGAAAGGAAAAAAAATTGGAAGCATAAACAACAAAGTGCAACAAAGATGAGAATCCAAAAAGAATAACAACGAGTATGCAACAATAACAACAATAGCAATAACAATAAGAAGTTACGAAGAAGAACATTACCACCATTTAAAACGAGAAGAAAAAGTACAATAAGAAGTTACCAAGAAGAACATACACAATAACAACATTATCAACCAGAAAACAATAATAAGAAAAAGTTCAACAATGATAACTACAACAAAAAGGCAATAACAAGAAAAATAATATATAAACAAGGACGAGATACCAACAACAATGAGAATGAGAACGCAACAAAAGTTGAGAGACCATAACAAGAAAAGGACACAACAGTAATTAAAAAGATAATCACAAGAAGATAACAAGAAAAGGAAAAAAGTAACGAGAAAAAACCTTATAATATAAGGCAATAGCTACAACCAACCATAAGAACCAGAACCATAACAAGAACAACAAGAATGCAACAACAACAAAGATAGTGTTAATAAAAGATGGAAACAACAACAATGAAAGACAACATTTATGAGAATGCGAAAGGAAAAACAAGAACTAGAATATTTCATACCTGGTACATGTCTTCTTCTTCAGTTTTAGGTGTACGTGACTTGTGGACTATTCCAATGATTTTCATTTTTTTTAGCTGAACTTGAAAATATTAACAAATCATGCATAATAATAAAGAAAAATGTAACATAATTTTTTTATTATACACGCACAAGAAAAAAAATAAAACCTTATAAAACCTCAAACACAGCGTCCAATCAATATCTCATACCTATTAGATATCTTCATCTCACGCTTTAGGTATATATGACTTGTGGACTACTCGATTGATTGTGTTGTTTACTTGTGAATTGAAGCTGAAATAATTTAACAAATCATGAACATTTATATAAAAATGAGCCACAACAAAAATTTATTAGCAAATGCAAGAAACAAAATTAAAATAGAACGTATGAAATCAATAACAACATGACAACCTTATTAACCAATGAACATCTCATACCTTGTATATACCTTCATCTCCTCCAGCGTTGGGTGAACATGACTTATTGGCTACTTTATTGATTGGATTTTGTACTTGAAAACTTAACTTGAGAAACATTAACAAATTATGCAAAGATAAACAAATTGAACAATAACAATAAAAGTTATCAAACACGTGTAAGAAATAAAAAACAAAATGATTTTTATGAAATTACTAACATGACAACTTTATCAACAAATAAGCATCTTATACCTGCCTTGTTATCTTCATCTTATTTGGAACTCCATTGATTTCTTCTTTACCTGAGAAACGTTAACAATCATGTAAAAACTATAAAACAAAATAAACAGTAACTTCAAAATTAATAAACAAGGGCAAGAAAATAAATCAAACTGAAGTTATGAAATCACTAACATGACAACCTCATGGCTTGTACATATCTTCATCTTTTGCTTTGGGTGTACAGGCCTTGTGGACTAATTTCACTGATTGCCTCATTTACTTGTGCTCAAATTGAAAATTATTAATGAACTAAATAAATCTTGATGAATAGTAAGCTCATCTCATATAGAAAATATAATAAGAAGAGAAAGAACAAGAAAAAGAAGAATTCAACAATAACAATGAGAAGATAATAACGACTAGACAACAACGCGAAGAACAAAAGAAGAACGCAAAACGTAACAATAAAATAAGCAACATAAAAAAATAAAAAAATAACAACATTGAAGAACGCAACAACGTGAAGAGACCAACAACAATAATAGGCAACAAGAACAACAATATACCACCAACAACAATACCAATAACATTAACAACAAGAAATTGCCAACAATAACATTAACAATGAGAAGACGCTAATAAAAAATGATTAACAACTATAACACAATGAAGAGGCAAAGTCAAGCAACAACAATGAAAAGGCAACAAAAGCAGAGACCATGAGCAACAACAAGAACTAGTAAACCACAACAATAGAGAAAACAACAATCAATAGAAGCAACAACGAAAACTCAAAAAAAAAAAAATATCACAAACAAAAAAACGAGAACACAACAAGAACACGTACAACAAGAATGCAGCAATAACAATAACGATAACAATAACATTACAATGACAAGTAACCAAGAACATAATCAATAATGAAGATTACTAACGATAACAACAACAACAAGTCAACAAGAAAAAGTACAACAAGAATGCAACAATATCAATAATAACATTAAAAAAGAAAAATCACCAAGAAGAACATCAAACACAATACAACATTAATATTGAGAAAGCATTAAAAAGTAAAATATAAAAATGAATCAACAAAAAGAACAATAATATACACGAGGACGAGATACCAACAAAAAAACAAGAATGAGAAATGCAGCAAAAGTAGAGACAAACAATGCACAACAATAACGAGATTGAAAACAAATGAAAGCAATAAGAACAATTCAAAAAATAGCTATAAGAAGACAACAACAATAAAAAAAGGTTACAACAAGACAACTACAACAACTACGAAAAGCCATCGATGAATACAAGCAACCACAAGAAAAAGAACAAGAACAAGAATAATGTAACAAGACCAACACCACCAACAACAGCAACAATAACAACAATGAGAAGATAACAACGACAACACTACAAAAAAGAAGATTAAAAACAAGAACACAAAAGTCAACAATATAAACACCAATGAAATGTGCATAATGTTGTAAATTACAATTACAACCACAACACACAAAAAAAAAAAACACAACTACAACATCAACAAAAATGATAAAGCAACAACAATAAAACAAAAGGGAAATAACGAAAAACTATAACAACAATGAGAACAAAACGGCAGCAACGAAATGGCAAAAACGTTGTAAATAGCTACAACTACAACAAAACACCAATATAAAAATACAACTACAATATCAACAACAATGATAATGCAACAACAAGAAGAAATGAAATGGTAATAATGAAAGAGACCTGCAACAATGAAAACGCAATAAAAAGACCGCAACATAAATAACACAACCATACTTAACAGCAACAATAAAGAAACGTGAAGAGACCAACAATAATGAAAAGGCAACAGCACAAGAACACGAAAAACGATGTAACAATACAACTAACATCAACAACAAGGATTCGCCAACAATAACATTATCAACAATAACAACATTAACAATGAGAAGGCACTAATAAGAAAAAGGTTAACAAATATAACAACAATAACTACACGGCAAAATCAAGAAAAAGTATAAAAACAAGAACGGTAACCCAATGAGAATGTAACAAAAGTAGAGACGAACTTGGACACGACAATAATTAGATGAAGACAACAACGAGAAAATAACAAGAAAAAAAAGGTAAAAACAAGAAAACAACAACAATAACAAAAAGAAAAAGAAACAAGACATGAATAACAACAAAAAAACATCAATAAGAAAAACATAGTAATAATAACAACATGGCAACTATAACAACAACAAACAATAACAATAAAGAAAGCAACCAATATTGGAAGCTAAAACAATAAAGAAAATGCAACAACAACGAGAATCCAAAAACAACAAAAACAACAACAAGAATGCAAAAATAACATTAGCAATAACATTCATAACGAGAAGTCACCAAGAAAAATCTCAACATTACTAATGAGAAGACAATAGTAAGATAAAAATAAGCAACAATAACAACAAGAAGGCAACAAAGAAAAGTACAACGAGAATGCAACAATAACATTTAAAATAAGAAGTCACCAAGATGAACATCACAATAACAGCATTATCAACGAGAAAGCAATAATAAGAAAAAGTTTAACAATGATAACTACAACAACAAGGCAACAACAAGAAAAATAATATATAAATAAGGGCGAGATACCAACAATAAAACAACAATGAAAAGGCAACAAAAATAGAGACATCATAACAACAACAACAACAACAACAACAACAAAAAAGACATAACAATAATGAAAAGAAGGCGGTAAGAGAAAACAACAAGAAAAAGGTATCTATAAGAAGATAACAAAGAAAAAGGTAAAAGCTACAACCAACCATAAAAACCAGAACAAGAACAAGAAGAATTAAACAACAACAAAGATATAGAGTTAACAAAAGATATAAATAACAACAACAATGAAAATGCAATAACTATGAGAATGCGAATGGAAAAACAATAACGAAAATATCTCATACCTGGTACATATCATCGTCTTCGGTTTTAGGCATACGTGACTCGTGAACTAAACTTGAAAAACATTAAAAAATCATGCACAATTATAAACTAAAGTGTATCATTTTTTTATTAAACACGCGTAAGAAAAACAATTAAAACTTTATGAAATCCCAAACTCATCATCCAATCAACATCTCATACCTGGTATATATCTTATTCATTTCATGCTTTAGGTATATATGACTTGTGGACTGGGTGAATACTCCGTTGCTCCATTGATTGTGTTCTTTACTTATGAATTGAAGTTGAAATACATTAACAAATCATGCACAATTATAAAACAAAACGAACCATAGCAAAAATTTATTAACAAATGCAAGAAACAAAATCAAAATAAAAACCTTTTAAATCAGTAACAACATGATAAACTTACTAATCAATGAACATCTCATACCTTGTATAACCTTCATCTCCTCCAACATTGGGTGTACATGAATTATTGGCTACTCCATTGATTGATTCCTGTACTTGTGAACTTAACTTGAGAAACATTAACAAATTATGTGAAGGTAAACAAAATGAACAATAGCAATAAACGTTATTAAAAAACTGCAAAAAAAATCAAAATGAAGTCTTATGAAATCACTAACATGACAACCTCCTACCTCATACATATCTTCATCTCCTACTTTGGTTTACAGTCTTGTTGACTGTTTCGTTGGTTGTCTTGTTTACAACTTATATAACACAATGAACTATAAATAAAAAGTTGCTAAATAATAAGTGCAAGAAAAGAAAAACCAAAATACTACAATAAGTAACTTTATAAACTTCAAAGAGTATAAAAGCTCATCCCTTGTAAATAGTAGAGTAAGAAGAAAAAGAATAAAAACAAGGACGCAAAAGGCAACAACATAAACAACTAAAAGGCAAAAATGTTGTAGAAAGCAACAAGATAACAAAACCCCAAAAACGAAAAAGAGACTAACAATGAAAAGGCAATAAAAAGTCCACAACATAAATAGCAAAACTATAAGAAGAAAAACTATGAAGAAACCAACAACAATGAGAAAGCAACAACAACAACAACCACGCAAAATAACAACATCACCAATAAAATCAACAACGAGAAGACACCAACAAGAAGAACATTATCAATAATAACAATATTAATATAAACAAAAACGAGATACTAACAACAATGAGAACGCAGCAAAAAAATAACGACCGTAACAACAACAACTGCACAACAAAAATAATTAACTCGAGAGAATCGCATAAAAGCTCCATCCCTTGTTAAAAAAAAAAAAAAAAAAAAAAAAAACAAAAACAAAAACGCAAAAGGCAAAAGGTAAAAGGCAACAACAAAAACAACTAAAAGGCAAAATATTGTAGAAAGCTACACGAGAACAAAAACCCAACAATGAAAAAGACTAACAACAATGAAAAGGCAAAAAATCCACAACATAAATAACACAACTATACTAACAATAACAATGAAGAAAGCCACAATAATGAGAGAGCAACAATAACAACAACAACAACCACGATTCAACAATAACAACATTACCAATAATAACATAAAAAATGAGAAATCACCGGCAAGAAGAACATAATCAATAATAACAACATTAATATAATCAAGAACAAAAATACTAACAACAACAACAAGGAGAAGGCAACAAATGTAAAGACCATAACAACAACGGCACAACAACAATAATTAGACGAAGAGAACAATGAAAAGAAAAATGTAAAAGCGTGTAAACAACAACAAGAACAACACGAAAACATAAACAAAAGGAAAATAACAACAAAAAGGCATCAGTAAAAACAACATTGTAATACAACAACAAAGCACCTATAACAACTACAAGAATAGACAATAACCACAAAAAAGCAACTGCTACAGAAAAAACGAGAACAAGAATGAGTATGGAGGAACAACAACAACAATAAAGAAAGAAACGAAAAATGGAAGCCACAACAACGACGAGAATCCAAAAAGAACAACAACGAAAATGTAACAAGAACATGTAAAATGAGAATGCAACAATAGCATTAACAACATTAACAACGAGAACGCATCAAGAAGAACATAATCAACAATAATAACATTAACAATGAGAAGGCATTAATAAGATAAAAATTAAGAACGATAAAAAAACAACAAGGCAACAACAACAAGAAAACGGTGACAATAAGAAAACAACAACTACAACAAGAAAAAAGGTAACAACAAGACAACTACAACAAGAACAAAAGGCAAAAACAAGCAATAACAAGAACAACGAGAGTGCAACAGCAACAAGAGAAAAGGCAACAAAAGATGGCCACCGCTAAGGGAAAAAAAAAGCAATAACAAGAACAAGTACCATTGAGAGCAGATTCACCAACTTGTCTTCCACTGCACGTTTTGAGAAGCCAACAAAATGCAGAACTCAATTAGTAGTCAAGCTTCTTAAATATTATAAGGCTTACCCCCTCATTAGTAGTCAAGCTTCTTAAATAATGATCATCATTTGTTGTTTCCCTATCACCTTCTCGGTCCAGATTACAACCTGAATATGAATTAAACGAGAATCACCAAAATCCAGATTAGACTTAAATAAAAGATACTCCCTCTGTCCTAGAAAGTTAGTCCCTCTTTTTTCATTGTTACTACGAATGAACTTTGAGTAATAATTTAGGCTACTTTTTTTTTTTTATCTTAATGAGAATCTAAAAATGAGGGACTAACTTTCCGGGACAGAGGGAGTAATAATTATAGAATCGTATATTCAAGATACTTTCGCATAAGAACCCATGACAAAATCCACTTCTATTGAGAAGGCTACCAAAAGATTTAGCAGCTCAGTAAGAAAGTGAGCAGAAAAGAGATTCTGAGATCCTTACATATTTTGTAATGGTTCGACATTCATCATTACTTACTTAGACAGGGTAAGAAACTTCTCCTGCAATAGGGCGTACGGAAAGAAAATGGAAAAGGACCAGAAAAGAAGGCCTGATTTCCTTTACAAAGGGCAGTGACAACGAATGCCCCCTCCCCCCCCCCCCCCCAGGCAATGACCATCCCTTGTTCCACAAAGCACAGACATATAGCTTTGCTCAGCTCTGTGGAACATTATTTTCTTTAGACTTGAGCACCCATATACCTAATATAACCTGAACATACTTAATAACTTCAATTATTCCATCTGTCTCGAATTAGATAATAAATCCATATCCATCTTTATTTGAAACCTCTCTGCATCCCAATATGAAAGTTCCCTCTACTATTTCATATGTTTGCTTGTGTATCCACATCAGTTTCCCAACAATCCCATGATTAATTTTTTTTTTTTTATGTTTTCTTCAAACTGTTGAAAATGCTCAAAGACTGCATCAAATGTAAGGTCCCTCAACTCCATTGAGTATTTTGTCATCAAAAAAGAGATAAATTTTCCATCCTAGTTTTTGATTTACCAAAACGGAACCAAAACGGAAATTTACTTAGGCAAACAACCGTAAACTTTCGACAGTTCCCAATAACGTATCCCCATAATCAAAACTCTCTTACATATGTTTATCCTTTGAGCTGCCAAACAATTTTACAACTTAAAACACAATCTCTTAATTAAATTTGGCACATTCCCTCCTATTACCAAGATACCTCAGGATAATCTCAAAGTTTCAGATTTTGACAAGAATCTAAACTTAGAGAGTCTGACATTCTCATTGTAGATCTCTAACCCATAAACTCTTATTCTAAATTTTTCTCTCAGGAATCTGCAATTGTACCAACATGTATCTTTATCGAGACAGTATATTCCGCTGATAGGAAAAGATGAAAAAATAAGACTATAATTCTGACAAATTTTGTTAAAAACTTACATTCATTATGTTTCCCAGTGATTCCTCTCATCATGTAAGTCCCCCCACTACTAGTTTGCCCATATGCATAATGGTTGCTGCATAACAAGAAACTGAATTCCTCTTATAATAATATCAAAACAAAGTACTCAGTAGTAAAGAGAACACATTAGCTAAAACGCAAAATATATATGGTACCCGTGATGCCCATTAGAGCCTATTGATCGACAAGGCAACATTCTTAACTCCTTCCTCATATTCCCCATATACTGCCTTAGGTAAATTAACAGGGCCAAACTTTTGATCTGCAAAATAATCAGCATAAATGACTTAGACCCGAAAGCCTGACAAGCAAATCAGAGATAAGAAGTAGAGATAAATGTCAATAACGTTGCCAAATGTGAATGAAGTTGGTTCAGATGTGCACTCTTGAAATTGTACAAATGAAGTTTGGTACTACAATTGCTCTTTCATTTTATACACTCATGCACAGATCACATTTAATACTTGCAATCAGATAGTATGCTTAATGCTTATTAATGATAAGTATATGTATAAGTTATTAAAAGTACTTAAAAGTCAACTTCTGTAATTAAAATAAAATAATAAATTAAGGTAGTCAATCATTTAAGAATGGAGGGCATAGTATTATTTGACAAGAGAAATTCTTTAGAATTTCAGCTTTTCTTCATACATTTTTTAAATTTCACTGTGCAAAGTTTTATAATCTTGTAAAAATGATACAATTTCTGTAGGGGATCTAAGTAAAAAAGTTTCAAGACATAGGAAGTATAAAGATAAAAGTTACTCCCTCCGTCCCAAAATGAAAAACCAAAAAATTTTGAATTTTGCTCTTGATCAAGAACAAATTTCAAAAATCTTTGGTCATACATTTTGGGACAGAGGTAGTAGATAACTATTACTCCCTCCGTCCCAAACTAATGGTTACTTATGGTCAAACTACCTGAACTTTGACTAATTTATGCTAAATTATTTATCTTCATAAAAATTAAAAAATAGTTATTGATAATGTTTCTATTGGTGATTTAATAACCATTTTTAAATCTTTATGGAGATTAATAGTTTAGCACAAAATGTTAGTCAAAGTTCAAGTAGGTTTGACCAAAAGTAAACATTAGTTTGGGACAGAGGGAGTATTATATAATCCTCTTAAAAAGGGAATTGTTTCTATCCTTATAGGTATTTGAAAGTTTTGCACTTATGACTTATTCTATTGTATTTCATAAAAGTAGCAGCAGGACAAATACCAAATTTAAGGTCTAACCAATTAGATATGAGAACGCATAGGACAGCACGGGACCGAACAATGGCGGCATAATGAAATGAACTAAACAAACAGACTTGGTGCAGCTGGTGCATTAATAATATAGTGTTAACTCAACTGCCATACATCTAACTAGTACAGTTTGTTTTTTTGTTTGATATAAACACAAGGGTAGTAGAGGGGTCATTCTGGATTAATTAAGCAAAACAAAATGGTTGTTTTGGCCATTTTCTTTTGCCAACCAACAGAAAGACAAAACAACACACAATTGTGTGGTAAACATTCTCGCCTAAATCACTCCAAAGGTGGAATCTTCAAACGAGTAGTAACTTCTATCAAAACAACGCACGATTGTGCGTGTAGTATGCTAGGGTGTTCAGAAAGTGTAGTGTGTGTATGCGTGTAGTGTAGTATAGTGTGGGTTTGTGTTCCGGTAACTCAAACATATGAATGAAGAAATCAACATCAATAAAAGGGCTAAAACAATTTGCCTAAATTACTCAAAGGTGGAGTGGAGTCTTGACATGGCTAGTCCCTTCAAACAAAATATACCCTTGAATTAATACCAATCTGAGATTCTGCTTCTCAAATACTTAGATCTATGCAAACCCACAAAATTTGAGCATCAGTCATTCAAATCCAAGCAATTTCATACACACGAGACCCAAAAGGAAATTTCCAAAATCAAATCGTAAACATAGAAGAGGAAATAAATCAATTGCCAATACCCTTTTAACTAGGTCTAGAGCTAATCCTCCTTATATTACATATCCCAAACAAACATAAACACAATAATTCCTTTCTGTATTAAGAGAATCACCAAAATCTGGATTAGACTGGAATAAGGATAGTAATGTAAAACAGTTTGTTCAAAATAACTCAGGTGCACTTAAAAGTCTGACATTCTCATTATAGATCTGTAGCCCATAAATTCTAACTCTAAAAATTGTAACCACATATATCGTTATTGGGACAACAACAATCCACAAATAAACTACGACATGAAAACAAAGAAGACTGCAATTCGTACCCAATATACTAAAACTTACATTCATTTTGTGCTTGTTTTAAGTATGCCTCACCGTCCAAGTAGATCAAAGGCCTCACGTAAAGCTCAAGAAGCACAGCTCTGGAATTTATTTAGTCAACCAGAAATAAACATGTCAAATACTAAGCATAAATTATTCTGAGACCAAAACAGTAATAGACCTTTAAATTGAATGACAATCAGAAATGAGCAATTCAGTTATAGCAATACAAATGACATCATTTAGGTATTAAAACATGTAACTGAAAAATTGAATCACCTTTCATTCTCTTTTACCAAAATGAAATTAGTTAATCCTTTGTCCCAAAGTGAAATATGAAACACAGGTAGTTTTTGTTCTTGTCATTTTATACACATATGCAGGTCACATTGATTAATGATATCAGGCATCAAGAGAAGTGGTAAAAGAATATCGCCACAATCACTCAAAACATACATCTGTCAAATACCAAGCATATATAATCTCGGACCAAAATGGTAATAAACCCATAAATTGAATAACAATTGGAAATGATCAATTTGGTAATAGCGACACAAAAAACACGAAATCACTGAAACCCAATTTGCCAAAAATAATTTGCCTAAATTCCCTATCCAATCAATGCAAAATTGCAAACCCATAAATTAGAGCTTTAATCAATCAAAAATCCAAGCAATTTCATAATAACTGAAACCCAAAAGGAAACATTCCAAACTCAAACTTCGAACATAGAAAAGAAAATTAACCACCTACCAAAAACAGATCCAATTCGCCATCAATTACAGATTCCAAGCAAATATACCGATCAAAAACAGAAAGGAATTCAAGTGTGTGTCTGTGAGAGAGAGAGAGGAGGGGGGAGTGTTTGCGGAGAAGAATGGACAAGCTATGAAACGCAAAAGGAAACTATACAAAATCAAACAGTAAAACACAGAAAAGGTAGCAAAACCCTTAAAACAAAGAAAATTTGCGTTCAATTACAGATTCCAAACAAATATAACAACAGAAGAGCAGGAAATCGAATGCTAAGAATGGAGAAACAATGAAACCCTAGAGAAAATTCCGAACATAAACTGTAAATATAGTGAAAAGGGAATTAATCGCTTACCAAAACCCTAAAACCCAGAACTAATTCGCCTTCAGATACCATCCCAAGCAAATACGACGATCAAACTAGGAAGAAAATCGAATGTGAGAGAGAGAGAGAGAGAGAGAGAGAGAGAGAGAGAGAGGAATGGGGAAGCTATGTAATTTTAACTTGTTGTTTTTCAAGTCTGGAAACATAAGGAATCGAACAAAAATGATTTTGAATTTCAGAGCAACGGCTAATTTTCGAATCGAACAAACAGGTTTTGATTTTTGAGACCAACGGCTAATTTCGAATGGAAGAAATAAGTTTTGAATTTTCAGACCAACGGCTAGTCTCAGTTTCTCATCTCACGTCGGTTTTGTTCCTCGTCTTTTGATTTCGTTCATAACGAAACCTGCAAAATGGAGCACAGAATTGCGAGTGGTTGACTTTGACTACTCAAATTTCATTCCGGTATTTTGGGTTGACTTTGACTATACTACTCCCTTCCCTCCAAAAAAAAATATACTCCCTCCGTCCCAATAAGGTTCTTAGTTTGACTTTATACAGAAATTAAGAAAAAGTAAATGTTGTGAGTATGAAAAAGTAAGTAAGAGAAAGTAAGAGAGATAAAGTGGGTAGGGAATTTTTGTTGTGAGAATGACAAGTGGGTCTCATGGTCCATTTTAGGTAATAAAGCAACTAAAAACCTTAGTCTGGGACAAACCAAAAAAGTTAGTCTAGGACGGAGGGAGTAAATAAAGTGTTAAAATTAGATAATTTAATTTGATATTCTTTCCCTTTAAAAGATGACGTGTTCTAATTTGGGCAGTAAATTGTTAGAGATTTATGTTTTGGAGTTTTTTTCTTAAAAAAAACCAACAACATAATAGTCAAATGTATTAATAATATGAAAAGAGACGGCACTCTACAAATGTTGTAGGCTCACCTCAAATATTTATAGTAGATCCAGTTCTTAACCTACAACAATTACTATTTTGATCTAAAAATTGAGACGTTCGAATTCCACTTTAATTATAATTCGGACACTGATTGGATTCGGCATTTAAGGAATCCCCCATTAGGTAATAAATTGCGTTGAGTACTTGACATAGAGAATCTGGGACGGGTTGACGAGTAAATGTCCACCAGACATCCCAAAATCCTCTAAACATCCTTGTGCAGCAAGAAAAACGACATCCTCTTTGTATTAAAATGATGCGAGATTGGACATTGTAGATTGCATTGCAATTGCAAGATACAAACAAACCAACAACAAACTAATATAATCTCTCAACAATGGAGATAAATCAACGGCTCTCACGAAGGAGGAAAATCGACGGCTCTCACGGAGGAGAGAAATTTATTATACGACAAAGAAACTAAAATCTACGATATTATATATTAAACATAATTGAAACCAACAACACAATTATTTGCGATTTCATGTTGAAAATACAAAAAAAATTAAAAAAAATGTTGTTGAATGTTTGTACCTGAAATCAGAGAAAAGAGAAGAAGTATCGAAATATTTTTACTTTCATAGTTGGCAATCAATATTTTTTTTATTTGATAATTGGTTACGAGAGTGGATCAGCGTTCACGCAAAAATGAAACGCCCGCATAAAATATGGATGCCAGATGGCGCCTCATTGAGAGTGGTATTTTTCTCGAACTGAACCATTCTGACAAATCCTTCCTCGTCCAGCCCCTTGAAAAACAGTTTTGCTTCTCCCACTTCCACTATCAGGTTTTCCACCTTCAGGCCACCATTCTGGGTAGCCGGTGATATCAAAACGTTGGCTTATCTTGTGATCGGTCTTCTTGCAATGACTGCAACTCAAGGGTGATTTATCTTAACGCACCACTTTCACACGCCGTTGACTACCAGATCGAAGTGAAAAGCTAAATTCATCAGGAGGTTCGTCATGGACCAATTTGGCCATCCGAACACGCTCATCTTGAGCCACCAATTGACCTATCCCAAGAAGGCAACGGATCATGCAATAGAATATTGATGTGTGTCTGAGCATAATAATCAGAACAAAGACCTATAAGAAACTGATGAAGCATTGTGTTATTGCGGCGCAATCCATGTTTACCGCCAGCCGTACATGCGGTGCAACAATCACACGTGATAAATGGCTCATGATGGTAAATTTCTTCCCACAAAGCGGTTAGTTTTCCAAAATACGTAGAGATCGACATGGTCTTTTTTTGTTCACATTTAGCAATGGAGGCTTTAAGTTGTTGAATTCGAAGACCATTCACTAAATCAAATCTGAACTTTAATGTGTCCCACAATCTTTTAGCATCACGATATTTAAAGAGAGAAACTTTTACCTTAGGATCAATCGTATTCATAAGCCATGAGATAATCATAGCATGAATCGTAGTCCAATCTGATGATGTTCAAGGAGGAGAGAAGGTTGTGATGGAGCCATCCAAAAATCCAAACTTCCGACGTGCCTCCAAGGTCGTTTGAATGTAACCAGCCCAATTATTATAGTTATCACCACGCAGACGTATAGGGGTAATAAAGTCGCCTGGACGATCTTGCGGTCCAAGAAAAAAGGGAGAGTTGGGTTCAATTTTAGATGGCGGAGCTGGTTGGCCAATTGTATTGCCAGCTGTTCGGGCGCCTGGTTGTTCAAGCTCGGTGATGATGATGATCTTGATCTGAAATATACCAACTGCTATCATGATAAACTGGACTACACGACATAAGAGTGAGAATAATATTTAAGGTTTCAAAGCTTAATAATGCAATTGATCTCATATGGTTTTATAGTACATACAAAAATGCTTTTTAGGAAAGAAATCTAAAGAGTAAGAGTAGGCAAAAAAAAAAAAATCTAAAACAATTCCATTCTAATCAAATTTCTACCACATCTTTAATTAATTTAATTAATATCAATCGGAACGGAGATCCATAATCCTTCCGTCTCATTTTAAAAGTAAAAAAATGGGTGGGTTCAAGAATTAAGAAAAAATTGATATGGTGTGAGTATTGATAGTTGGGTAGGAGAGAGAAAGTACGATAAATAAAAGTTAGTGGATAATTGTTGCGAGTATAATATGTAGTACCTACTTTCCGTTTAAGGATTTTTGGAGTTGAGATCTCCTGTACCACTTTTGTGTGCCACTCCATGTACCACTTGTAATCCAACTATTCACATGCTTGCATAATATTACCATAATACCAATCTCAATAACTGTGAGCCATTATATCACTTGTGGTACATGAAGTGGTACACAAAGTGGCACAGATGATTTGGACTCGGATTTTTGACTCTTGATACCGACGGACACTAGTTTTTTCGCTTTTCAAATTGAATGTTAATCAGACAGGTCCGTGCTCCCATTTTCCAGTTCACTGCTATATGCAGTAACGCCAATGTTTCCCCGCACAATTCCACTCCTCAAATCCTCACCTCCATTGAAACACACCACCATTCTTCACCATCTCACTCTCTTCTCCACAAATCCAACTCCATCACAACCCCAAAACCACAACCCACTTGAAGAAACCATTACCAACCGACCTTACTGGACCCGCAAGATTCACCAACTCTGCGCCTTTGATCGCAATGTCGACGAAGCCCTCCGTCTCCTCGACCACCTCCGTCTTCACGGTTACAATCCGGACTCTCTCAATCTCAGTAGCATCATTCATGCTCTCTGTGATGCCAATCGCTTTGCTGAAGCTCATACCCGGTTTATTGCTTCCCTTGCTACCAGTTCCATCCCTGATGAACGGACTTGCAATGTGTTAATCGCCCGGCTTCTTAATTCTCGTGCCCCGCAAGATACTTTGATTGTGTTTCAACGTTTGGTATCTGCAAAGCCTGATTTTGTGGCTAATTTGGTTAATTATAATCGTTTGATTGATCAATTTTGTGGCGTTGGTAGACCCGTTGATGCGCATAAGGTGTTCTTGGATATGAAAAGTAGAGGGCATTGTCCGAATGTTGTTTCGTACACTACGCTCATTAATGGGTATTGTAAAATTGGGGATGTGGATGTTGCCCAGAAACTGTTTGATGAAATGCTTGAATGTGGAGTGAAGCAGAATTCGCTTACCTACAGTGTTTTGATTCGTGGAGTTTTACGGAGGCGGGATGTTGAGTATGGGAAGGTGTTGATGAGAAAGTTATGGGAGGTGATGATAAATGAAGAGGATGCTTCTGTGAATAGTGCTGCTTTTGCTAATTTGATTGATTCTTTATGTCGAGAAGGGTTGTTTGGTGAAGTCTTTGATATTGCTGAAGATATGCCTCAGGGAAAGGGTGTGTCTGAAGAGTTTGCTTATGGACAGATGATAGATTCGCTATGCAGGTTTGGAAGGCACCATGGAGCCTCAAGGATTGTTTATGTCATGAGGAAACGGGGGTTAAACCCGAGCCTAGTTTCATACAACACCATTGTACATGGGCTCAGTAAGAATGGAGGATGTATGAGGGCTTATCAGTTGTTGGAAGAGGGAATAGAATTTGGGTACTTTCCTTCTGAGTTTACGTACAAGGTTTTGATAGAAGGTCTTTGCCAAGAAGATTCTGATCTTGACAAGGCCAAAAAACTTCTCGACATCATGTTGAATAATAAGGAACCGGGCGATGCTTCTCGAATCTACAATATTTATTTAGGAGCTCTTAGTCGTATGAATAACCCAACTGAGCTTTTAAATGTACTTGTAGTTATGTTTCAGAACCAGTGCCGGCCTGATTTAATTACTCTTAACACCGTTATTCATGGGTTTTGTAAGGCAGGGAGAGTTGATGAGGCTTTAAAGGTGGTAAAGGATATGATGATGGGGAAGTTTTGTTCACCTGATGCTGTCACCTTCACAATGGTTATTTCTGGCTTGTTGAATGCCGGAAGGACACAAGAAGCTCTTGATGTTTTGCATAATGTTATGCCCAAAAATGGATTTCATCCTGGCGTTGTGACTTATAATGCTGTTATTCGGGGTTTATTTAAACTTAATCTTGGAAGTGAAGCAATGGAGATGTTTAAGACCATGGTTAATGGTGGTGTGATTGCTGACTATACTACCTATGCTATCATAATAGATGGATTATGTACGTCTAACCGCATTGAGGATGCAAAGAAGTTTTGGGATGATACCATTTGGCCCTCGCAGATTCATGACAATTTTGTCTATTCTGCACTCCTTAAAGGCCTTTGCCGCTCTGGCCAATTTACTGAAGCTTGTGATTTTTTGTATGAACTGGTGGATTGTGGTGTTAGGCCAAATATCGTGAGCTATAATATTGTAATTGAAGGTGCTTGTAAGTTTGGTTTGAAGAAAGAGGCGTACCGGATTGTTGGAGAAATGAAAAAGAATGGGCTGGCTCCTGATGCTGTGACTTGGAGAATTGTTGATAAATTGCATAGGAATGAGAAAAAACAATTCTATTTTACCGATGCAGCCGGGACGTCTGAAGAGACCTTAGAGGGGCTGACCATATGAGAGAAGTTCTGAGTTACCTTATTTTCTTGAGCAAAATCTAGGAAAATAGGACAGAATGCTATTTAGGAAATAGTCAGGATTACTTGTGGTGGCTTATCCAAAATTCAGCATGACTGAGAGTTGATTGACGTGGGATCTGCACTATAAGTCGATTTTTCTAAAATGCATCTGTATTGAGTTGATGCCTTGAGATGAGGTAGTTTCGAGGAAAGGTTCTTGAAGGTTTGGGGTATTCTCTCTAATGAAACAGTACTTGCTTTCCAAAGAAAAAACAATTTGAGTTGCTATTTAGAACATTTCATAGGCAGTGCACAGCTCCAAAAGACAAGGGTGCTATGCCTAAGCAGGTAAGCTCTTTCTTGCTTAGTGCTATTTATGGACCTATATCTATGTGTTAATATTATAACGAGGACTCACCTTAGTCATGTGATTGTGATTTGTAATCAGATTCTTATTGTACCATTGTCACTCGCATATCGCGGCAGATTGTTGAAAGTCAACTTACGAGAAATCGTCAGACAGATACTTTGCCCGCTCATTTTTTTTGAGACAGCAACTGAATGCAGACTTCACTTGGTTTCCTTGAGGCTTGAGGTATCTTCATGTTTCAGTTTCTTCTCTATATCAGTTTTGAGTTGCAGGTCGCTGCAGTTCTGCTGTATGTTGTATTCAATCCTCATTGCTTGTGTCTTCATGTTTCCTGTATGTTGTATGCTCCATTCATGCAATAGGTTGAAACTTTTAGCTTTTTTCAAATATATGCCCTTATGATTAGATTGTGTTTGTCCATAATATACTTTTAAAAAATACAAGAAAGAAAGAAAAACAAACATAAAAAATTGATAATTTGATTCAATTTGTACAGCAACTAGATGTGTGTTTAGTGGCAGTTACTTCATCAACAACATTGATAATTTCTTTCCTCCCTTCAAGACTTGGTCTAATAGTCTCGTTCCTTTTTGCTTCAAGGTTTTTTTGACTAGTAATCTCATGAATCTTTGTGATCATTTGCATAAACGCTTCTTCTACATTCAACTTCTCCTTGGCTGATGTTTCCATAAAACATAGGCCTTCTAACTGTGCAAGGCTTTCCCCATCTTCAACATTTACTTCCCTTGAGCTACTCAGATCGGATTTGTTGCCCACAAGAACAATCACCATGTCGGGACTCCCGAATTGTCGTAGTTCGTGCAGCCATTTCTTGAGATTCTCAAACGTGCCTCTTCTGGTTATGTCGTACACTAGCATAGCTCCCAACGCACCTCGGTAGTATGAGCTTGTAATAGCCCTAAACCTGTATCAACCAATTTTGAGGAATAATTTAGTACTCCCTCCGTCCCAAAATGAATGTCCAAATTTATTCTTGATATGTAGTGGGTAGATCTTAATAGTAATACTAGAGATTTAACTCCAGTGTCATGAAAACTGTAGAGAAAATGGATCACACCTGACATGAAGAGAGAACGAAAAACAAAATAAAGAAAGCAGGCATGAACTTGCTAATAATTGTGGATATGAATTGTTATTTATAAAGTCTTGGAGGTGATTAAATCTTTTGAGCGTGCTGTATCCTCCATGCCTGAAATCATGAGCTGGAAAAAGGACATGCTTGAACTTTATATCTGTCTTTTTCATGTTCTTTTATAGAGACTCGAGTGAAACAGAACATTTTGTGATCATGGTTTCAGTTAGATGTAAACTTTAACAAAGACAATTGTGAAGTCAGCATGTTGTGTTTACGTCTTAAAATCCATAAGAAAATCCCTACACTGGCTTCGCCAACCATCCTGTTAAAATAGAGACTTAACTTTCACGCTTTTCCGCTAGCTCCATGTTGATCCTAAGTCCACAATCAATGTCTGTAGACATAATCTATATCACTAGACATTCCATGCTTACACTTCTACATTTTCCTTTTATCATTTCTCAAGCTTATTGTTCTATGTATGTAACGAGTCAATTTTTGAAAAGTATTAGGTGTGTGTCTAAGGTTGACACGGCGAATTCTTAGTATTCATAACCCATGGAGTAGGATTTATAATCCATCGAGAAGGTGTTCAGTCGAAAATTTACAAAAGGAGGGGAAAAAGTGTTGTCCAAAAGAGATGAGAGCTAAGTTATACTCCCTCCGTCCCTGAAACATAATCTCATTTGAATTTTGATGGTCAATGCAAGTGAGCTTTGACCAAATATTAATGTCTATCTAATCATCTTAGTGTTATTCTAAAAAATGTTATTGATAAATCAGAAAGTGATTTTGTCAACAAATGTTTTTAGAATTTCATTGGGATGATCACATTGACATTAATGTTTAGTCAAAGCTTACTTGAGTAGTTGACCATCAAATCCAGGACGGAGGGAAAATTTGATTGATATCTTATTTTCTGTCTTATCCCTTTAAGTTGAGTTCCTCATGATAGTGACTTCAGCTCTTATCCTGGGATGAATCAAGTTCTTGTATTTTAACTACTCAATTAAGCTGAATGGAAGGTAAATGACAATCATAAATCCCAGAAAACCATATAAACATTTTTTTTATTTTATTTTTTTGTATATAGAACTGAAATTAAACAAAAACCAAAGAATAAAACATGTAGGTACCTTTCTTGACCAGCAGTGTCCCAAACTTGTGCCTTGATCACCTTATCACCAACCTTAATATTCCGATACGCGAATTCAACTCCGATAGTCGGCTTTGAATCCAACTGAAACTCATCTCGAGCAAACCTTGACAGAAGACTCGACTTCCCCACCGCCGAGTCTCCTATCAGAACAGCCTTAAAGAGATAATCACACTCTTCATCAAACATATTACCCATATATACATATAGTATATATATCTAAATAAAAAATTAATCAAATCCCTAATCTCTCTTCAAAAACAAAAAATATCTTAAAACTATGAGGATATTGAAATATCTGAACAAGATAAAGAGAAAGAAAATGGGGTTTTCCCTCCTCTGAAAATCAAAGTGTATGTAATAGTTGTGGGAATGTGACCATATTGATAAAGACATGATGGCTGGCTATTCTTTTGGTGATGTCAAGGCATGTTGCTTAAACTAAGCAACACAATTATTTTGAATTATACTTTATTAAAAGCAAGTGTGTCCTAATCAAGTCATTGTTCTTGAGGTATACGTGGCAGGTTTTGATTGGGTGTGTTTTAGTTGTTTGGATTTATAGTGTGTACATACTTGAGTCATTGTCATGCTCAAGCTCTCAAATTAGATGGGTTTTTTTAAAGCAAAAGAACCTACTCCTTCCGTCCCATTTTAAAAGAAAAAAAATGGGTGGGTTCAAGGAGATGTGTTGTGAGTGTTGATAGTTGGGTAGAAGAGAGAAAGTGAGGTAGAGAAGAGTTAGTGGATAATTGTTGTGAGTATGACATGTAGGACCCACTTTCCATTTTAGGATTTTTGACTCTTAAAATGGGATGCCTTTTTAGGAAATTTTTGACTCTTAAAATGGGACAGTAAAATGGGACAGAGGGAGTATGATTTATTAGGAGATACTACCTCCGTCCCAAAATACTTGTAGTTCTAACACTACACAAATTAAGAAAAGCAATTAATACATATCAAATAGTCTAAAGTACCCTTTGAATAGTTCAACCACCTAAACAATTAAATGATTTTATAGTCACTGCTGATCATAAATAAGGGCAGTTTAGGCAAAATGTGCCAATGTTTTATGGAAAACTGCAAAACTGCAAATATTTTGGAACAAAAAATCTATCATAAAACTGCAAGTATTTTGGGACGGAGGGAGTAATATTTAGTAGGCACTCCACATTAGTTGGAGGCTCTACCTAAATACATACTTGTTGAGAGTCTCTTAAAAACCAATATGCTACATCTTTGAAGATTCTAGGGACATTAAGAACCATGTTGATATCAATCTTAGACCATGTCCAATAGTTTCAACCCCCAAAAACATTCAACTACCTTAATATTACGACACCTCATCTTCTCTCTCCATCCACTTAATCATTCAACTACACTCTCAACTACCCCTCCCACAATAAGCTAGTTTAGTTTAAAATTCAACTCCTCCCAACTCATCATTCTATACCCCACCACTTTTTATTTTATTTACAATATTTATTTTTATAATTAAAAATAAATATTGATATTAATAATTTATTATTAAAAAATAAATTATTAATGTTTTTAATTATAAATTCGAGATTTTTTTTTATTTTTTTAATTCAAACTTAATTAATTTTTTCGAAGCAATTAAATAAATACGAGAATATTTTAATTTTAATAAAAATAAGAAAAATTACAATAAACTTAGCTCGTTCCACAAATGATGAAAAACAAAAAAAAACATACGATACATAGACTCGACTCACAGTACAATAAAATTTAAAAATCACTGATTTCCGAACTTTGCCCATATGTGTTTGACTAGATCGTTCTGCAATTGTTTATGAGCCCTCTGATCACTCAAATCCGATCTAGTACGTACATGATTTTCAAACGCTGGTAATACCTCATTTGAGAATGGTTGTTGTGTACTAGACCCACTTGCCCCGGGCTGATCCTGATAGTCAAGCCAATTTTGAGAATACGTACCACGTTCGTCCTCAACGATCATATTATGTAATATGATACATGCTCTCATGATCATAGCCAAGTCCTCTATTTGCCACATTCGAGCTGGTTCTCGAATTATTTTAAATCGAGCTTGGAGCACTCCAAATGCCCGTTCTATATCCTTCCGATAAGCCTCCTGGTATTTTGCAAATAACTTGTCTTCTTCACTTTGAGGAAGTTTAACGGATTTGACGAAGGTCGGATAAGAGGGGTAGATACCGTCAGCAAGATAATATGTCATATTATACTGACGTTCATTCACAAAGAAATTGACTCGTGGAGTATTTCCTGCTTCAAGATCATCGAAAACTGGTGATCGGTCCAGAACATTTATATCGTTTAATGTTCCCGGACATCCAAAAAAAGCATGCCATATCCATAAATCATGACTGGCAACGGCTTCAAGAATAACCGTAGTGGTTCCCTTATCACCTCTAGTAAATTGACCTTCCCAACCAGTAGGACAATTTTTCCACTCCCAGTGCATGCAATCAATACTCCTGATCATCCCTGGGAACCCCCGCTTCTCACTGACCTCAAGAATTCTTTGCAGGTCAGCTTCGTTTGGGGCTCTCAAGTACTGACGCTCGTACAATTGAATGACCCCCTTGCAGAATCTCCGTAATGCCTCAAACGTTGTAGTTTTCCCTATTTTAATGTATTCATCAATAGAATCAGCGGACATACCATATGCTAACAATCGCATGGATGCGGTACATTTTGCTAATGGAGATAGGCCTTCTCTGCCGGAACAATCGGATCCTTGTGTGAAGTACGTGTCATGGCTTGAAAGATCCTCGACGATGCGGAGGAATACATGTTTCTGCATCCGATATCGGTGCCGAAAATAATCTTTATACATAGCATTTTCGGAAAAGTAGTCATCAATCAGGCTCTTATTGTGCAAAGCGTGATCTCTTTTCAAATTTTTTCGAGTTTTTTTCGGAGGTTTATCATCAAAAAACTTGTTTATGATAAAACTCTCCTCAATTTCAAGTTGCCTTTTGTAGGCTTCGACATCAAAAGGAAGAAATCCAGATGGATCCATTGATGTAGGAGGAATTCTGAAAAAGGAGAGAGTGTTTGATGTAGGGAGAAGGAAAGAAGAATGTGTTTGGTGTAGGAAGAATGAAAGAAGAGAGTGTTATTTATAAGAAAATGAGTGGCTGAGGTTGACGGATTTGAAACTTCTATTGAATTGAGTTAGTTAAAGGATAACAAATGAGTGGTCGTGGTTGACGGATTTGAAGCTTCAATTCAATTGAGTTAATTGACGGACTCCAATAATAGAATTACATATATTTAATTAAAAGGTAAAGTTACATACTGAGAATCTTGAAAGTAGTACATCAGTGCAGAAAATTGACATAAAGCTAGAAAACAAACATTAATTGCCAAACAGCTCTTCAGTCAACATTTCAAAAAGCTGTTGTTGATGATGATCGCGAGACTCCATTTGACTCAACTGCATCCACATTTTCCTATTTTTAGCCCGAGTCTTGTTAAGGGCAATATTGTTTGCCTTCTCTTGTTCTGAGACTAAGTTGTCCATTCGTTCCAATTCTTTCTCTTTGAATTGTTTGAATTCTGACCACTTTTGTTCCTTTACCGGTGACAACCCCACTTTTTTCTTCCCCGCCTTTTTCTTAGCTGCCTCTCTTCCCATAGGACGAGGAATGGATCCAACCGAGCTTGAATCGCCTACATCACCTTCTCGTGCTCTCTTAGATCCACTGCTATCAGATCCAGTATTTCCTCCAACCTGACTTGCATAGCGTGGTTGATCTCGGGTAGCTATCCACTCGTCCATCAAATTAAAAGTGCTATTGTTAGCATTTTTATATAATTCGTGAGCTTTTTTCAAAACATCATTATCCGACCACCCGCTTTGTTGCATACGCTTAGCGTTATCGTATGCACCTACCCATTTGCCCAATTTGGCGTTTATATAATTGAAACGATTTTTGCATGAAACTACGTCACGGGGAGGGTTAAATTCAAATGTTCGTTACAATATTCAACAATCTTACCCCAAAAATTTTCGCTCTTCTGATTTTTTCCGACTACACTGTCGGTTCCAAACTTAATCCACCCACTGATTAGCACTATATTGTCCTTCGTGCTCCATTTGACAATTTTTCTCCGACTAGTGGTTGAACCTCCTGCATCTGGAGTTGGAGTAGCTTCATCAGCACCGCTATTGCTACCCATAACCATTTGTGTTGAATATTCGGGATATTCTGATTCTTGAGAGGGTAGTGGTGGTGGTGGAGGTCGTTGAAATTGCATACCATAATATGGATTCCAGATGGGTACAGCTGAAGGCATGGCATTTGGTTGATAATAAAATTGTGGGACATTTTGAGGACGTGGTTGGTTAGAAAATTGATTTGGCGATTGAAAATCATTAGGATTGTAGTAATTTGGTGGAAAATTACTTGAATTCTGAGTGTTGAAATAAGGATTATTCGGATTATTGGGATCCATTTCACTAAAAAGATGATGAATATTTTAAAAAATAAGGGGTTAAAGAAGGATAATTAAGATTTTTTTGAGAGAAAAGAGAGGTTTTTTTTTTTGGTGTACAAATAAAATGAAAGTTATATCAATTTATAGAGAAAAAAAAATCCAAAATTTTCGCGAAAAAAATAAAAAATAAAAATTTTTGCTGTAAAATAATTGAGCTCGAAAATTTGGGTTGAAAATCATATCTAAAAATCTGGACGGACCAATCGTAGGCTGACACTTGGCAAAAGGAGAAAAAACAAAAAAAAAACTTGCAGACGCTGCCCTCACGCGCCTCTGTCGGCGGTGAGGCGCACGCGCCATGTCGGCACCAACCAGGAGGCGACGCGTGTCCATGGCGGGGCCCCTCATTTTTCATTCAACCCGGTTGAATTTGTTCAACCTCCCAATTCAACCCCCTACCTCTCAACTACCTTATTGGACACCCCTCAACTAGTTGAGCCCCCATTCAACCCCCTCTCAACCCCCTTATTGTACATGGCCTTACACCAAAGCCCCATCTGAACTCGTCTCTGTGATACACAGACGCTCCGCCAAGTAAAACTTGGCCACTGCCTACAATTGACATTCAAATAAACTTCTACACGGTATGATTTAACTTTGAAAATACGAGAAAATTGAGCCTCTGAGTTGACAGAGAAATGCCAACCAAACATCTCGGACAAGACAAACTTGAGTTGACGTAAGATCTGAAATCGAAGCCCCCTTGCATATTTGCACTTACAAAAATGGGACAATGGCCTCCAATAAATGCCCCCAAGCATTATCATTAGATGGTTTGTATCTTAAGAATTAAGTAATTGCGTGTTAGTTTTCTCAGAGATTTTATGTCATATGACTAGCACATGACGTTTTAAGATGTTTTTGGAGCTACACATATCCGATTGGTATGATTTTTTTTTTTTAAATGAAGCTAATATTTAAATCTGCAAGTATATTTTTTGTCAGTTTTTTTGGTGAATTAATTATATTATATTAATTTGTAATTTAAATAAATAAAAATAGCTCAAAAAATTAGAAAACATGGGAAAAACAATCTAAAAAATTACAACTTTCTACCGTGTTATCCCTCATTTCCTTTCTTTTACTTTCTTCGCCACTCTGCCACCTTCCCTCATCACCCCTTTTAAATCCTTTTCCCAATTCATCTCACCTTCTTCTCCATTTTTTCCCTATTAATTTTTTTTTTTTTTTTTTAACTCAACAAAGAAATCACTTGCATTGACAAGCAAATAAGAGATGGCTATCCACAAAATATTATTTATTATTTGATATTAAAATTTAATTTAAAATAATCCACTCATAAAAATTGCCAAATTTTTTTATGTTGTAGATTTAAATATTAGCTTCAATTTAAAAAAAATAATCCTATAAATCGGATTTGTGTAGCTCTAAAGTCATCTTAAAATGTCATGTTTTAGTCACATGCCATAGAATCTGTTAGAAATCTAACACTCAGTTAGTTTTGTAGTCAGATTGCAACAAAAATACAAAGTGGCAAAATTGAAAAGAGAGCATAGCATAATATTGCAAATTTTGAAATATGTTGGGAAACAAATTGCAATTAGCCCAATTTCTAAAGCACGTATCATAACATTTCCCTGAATTTCTTAAAAAGAAAAAAAATATCCCTAAAATGAGAATAGAGGTCAATGATAACCTGTATACGCACATACTACCCTACCATGCGGTCGCATCAATATCAACCGTTAATTCAAAATCAAGCCGAGCCATTATTGGTCATCATCTTCTTAAACTCCTCAAAGTTCACAAACCCATCACCGTCCGCATCAACGGACTTGATCATGTTCGTACAATCCTGAACCGAACACGTCTCACCCAACCGAGTCAAGATCTGGTGCAACTCGGACGCCGAGATCAACCCGTTATTGTTCAGATCGTACATCTGAAACGCTTCCTCGAGCTCCTTAATCGCGGCGTCGTTGTCGGCGTTGTTGTTGCTGTTCTTGATGAATCCGGCGAATTCCTCGAGGTTGATGAATCCGTCCCGGTCGGTATCGATTTCTTCCATCATTCGAGAAGTTTCCTCCGGGGAAGTGTCGGATCCGAGGGCTTTCATGACGTCGGTGAGCTCCGTTGAGGAGATTTTGCCGTCGCCGTTGACGTCGAAGCGGTTGAAGACTATTTTCACCTCTTCCATGTCTTGGAGGAGCACCGATGGCTTGCCGTTGACGGCGGCGGCGTCTGATGCTGGTGCTGCTGCCATTTTCTTGTGCGTGAATTTCTGTTTTTGATTTTGAATTTGGGTTTGCCGGAGAGAGAAATTAATGGGGCTGGTTGGTTGATGGAAGAATGGGAAATGGTGGTTATGGGGTATTTATAAATTGAGAGAGAAAGAAGTTTATGGAGGAGAGAACATTGAATCTGATGGGCGTAGAATATTTTGAATTTTGAGTCAAAGGGTTGATGCTAACGGCTTTAAAAATACTTGTACTCCAGTTTTAAGCACTTTGCACACATATTAAGAAAAGAAATCAATACATATCAATTACATATCAATTAGATTAAATTACCCTTTGAATGAATAGTTCAAATACCTAGACAATTAAATGATTTTACAGTCACAACTACCTATCATAAATGAGGGCAATTTAGCCAAAATGAGCCAATGTTTTATGGGAAACTACAAAACTGCAAGTACTTTGAGACAAAAAATCTATCCTAGAACTGCAAGTATAGGGAGTACTTAATTTGAAATATAAATTCGGTAAAAGAAACATAAATCAAATTTTGTTTGTTTTTACGTATTTCTAATAATATTATCGAGTTCTTTCGAAATTAAGATCAACGCCTCAAATCATAATCCAACTTTCTTACCTTCATCAATTATTCATATTATTTATCCCCCCTATTACTCCCTATAATTAACCAAGACAAAGTCTTGCGTACAACGGTTGTACGCCGTGCAACGGGCATGACCCGCGGGTCAAACCCGTCAGACCCGCCTCTTCTACCCGCCCGCCAGCACTGCTCCACTCTCAACGCAACACGTGGCAAGTTAAAAAAAAGAAACCCATTAACTTTAAAATGTTATATCTTAATATTTATAACTCAGATTTTTAAAAAAAAATACTGTTGTGTTCGTCTCGACGAGACGAATAAAACTACATAGGTCATGATATAGTTTTATTTTTAAAAAAAAAAACATATTTTTTTACACACAAAAAGTTTGAGTTGCTTTGTCAGCTGAGATGTAACACTTTGTTTTGATAAAAGTAACAGTTTTATATTAAAAAAGAATCACTTCTTACAGTCAAATGTAACAGCAATTTTACAAGAAAATTTAAATTGTTTGATAGTTTTTGTGGTTAGCAAAAGTAATATTTGAAGTGTAACAAAGTGAATATATAATTATAATTTTCTATATAGATGAATGTAACATTTTTATTTAGCAAATGTTACTTTTCTTCTTTAAAAAAAGAGAAAAATCATATATATAATCGAGTTGCATTTCAATTGTTACTTTCTCAATAAAAAATTGTTACATTTAAGATATAATGTTACATTTAAGAATATAAACTGTTACAATTGAGATAAAAAATGTTACATTTATTTTTTATAAAATGTAACATTAGTTTAGTTTGTTAATTTTATGTTAATTTTGAAAAAAAAAATGTTACATTTGAAAAACAGAGTGTTACATTCCTTTATAAAAAGTGTGACATTGGTTTAGTTGTCAATCTTTATGTTATCTTCAATCTATTGCAGCAAAATTGTGGTACATTTTGAAAAAAAAATGTTACATTTGAAAAGAAAAAAATGTTACATTTTGTTATAATAAGTGTTACTTTTGTTGGTAGGAAAAAAAGTTGAGGTGGCAAAAAACGAAATCTCTGCAGAAGAAAAAAAAAAAAAAGAGAAACGTCGGCTCCGTGCGCCGTCGCACCATGCGGCGGCCGCACAAGAGACCCCCTCTTAATAAAATTTAAGGAAAACCGTCCCTTTTTTCTTTTATATAATACTATTTGTTTTTTTTTTCTATGTTTTTTATATAACTTTTTAGATAAAGTTGATTTAGATTATTAAACAGTCAATAACTATTTTAGTTTAGTCAACATTTAGACGTGGTCATTGCCGGTTAACCGACGGTTAGAGTAGGCCGGTTTCATTAACCGTAACCTAACCGGCTAACACGGTTAAGGTTACACGGTTAAACCGACAATTTTTTTTTTTTTAACACTCTTTTTTTCAATTTTTTTGTTAAAAAAAAAAAAAAAAAAAAAAACACTTCATTTTTTTAAAAAGTGTTTTTTTTTTTTTTTTAAAAAAAATATCTTTTTTTAAAAAAAAAAATGCTTTTTTAAAAAAATCATTTTCTTCAATAATTATTTATTTTAAGTTAAAATGTATAACATAATTTTTTTAAGTGAAAAAAAAGGGACGGTACCCTTAAATTTTATTAATTAAAATTACAAAGAGGGGGACAACCAAACCTTGCCCTTTTATAATTAAGGGAGGACAAAATGGAGTCTTACCTCTACTAAACTATTACAATGAAATAAAAATAAACCTATTCTAAAAATTAAAATAAAAACTATCTAATTTTCTTCCTCTTCCGAACTTCCCGTAGAGTCTTCCAAGTCATATTGGTATTGTGGATCTATTAAATCATCTTCATAAGGCATATATTGCTCCCTCTTTTCCGCTCTAACCCAATCACCAAGTAAGAGTTGATTTTCCAAATTTTCAACCTTTAGTCGGGAACGTCCTTGAATCCAAAACATTTCCTCCCACACTAAATGCCGATTCGACCGCCATGGTTGAAGCGGGAGAACCTAAGACTTCTTTTGCAATTAAAGAGAGTATATGATAAGTTTCTTGCCTTTGTGACCACCACCTCAAAACATCAAAAGTAGTTGGATTTGAAGTGTTTTGTACAACTTCAAAACTAGTAGAGAAATAGGCTTTCAACTCGTAGGGAATGCTAGAGCTAGAAGAAGAAGCCATTCTAGGACATTTTTGGGAATACAACTCATTAAAAAAAAACTATATGAATCGTCATCCTCCTCATCTTGTGTAGCAATACCAATATCTTCATTAGGATTTGTAGGAACATGTTGAGAAGGATTTCCATGAATTGTATTATACTCATTATAAAGAGTCAACAAATCATGTTTTGTATTTTCAACAATAATCGCCGGGCTTTCATAGACTCCGTCCCCATTGGGGTATAAATTCGCATAATAAAACGTTATTATGCTCACTAGATCTTTCAATTTAACACGGGAATCCAACAACTTTGCAACAAAAAATAGAGACGGAATAGTATCAAAATATTTGAGCCACTTTTCCCTCATGGAAACAATGTTTGGGTTTAAAATGTTGCACTTTTGTAAATTTTTTAAAACTTCGAACTATTGCAACACATTGCTCAAGTACCAAAATGGAAGTTGGATAATAAACTCCCAACAAAGCCAAAGTAGCGGTATTGAAAATCTTTAATAATTAACATAAATTAGTGTAAGCGTTCCATTGATAAGCAAATAAAGTAATGCCATAGCCCATAGTAAGAAAAAAATCCACGAGATGCTCTTTATACTCAAAACCATTAATTAACATTTTATAGGTAGAATTCCACCTAGTCGGAACATCCATAGAAAAATATTTTTCGGGAAGACCCTTACTTTGTAAATATTTGATCCGTTTTCTTGTATTTTTATTTTTTTTGGCAATAAAATAAAGAGCATCTCTAATGGGTTTAACATATTGCTCTAACGCATCCAAACCATCTTTAACACATAAATTTATGATATGACATAAACATCTAATATGAAAATACTTACCCCCAAGTGACGGTTGACAAATTTGCATCAACACCGGTATACTAGCGGTATTAGAACTAGCGTTGTCGAATGAAATACTAAATATTTTATGCAAAACACCATACTTTGCCAAATGCCGTGCAACTTTCTACAAATATTTTCCGCGGAATGAGGTAGTTCAAAGCTTTCATATGCAATTAATCTTTTTTGGATAGTCCATGAATTATCTATCCAATGGCATGTAACACCCAAATAACTATTTCTTTGCCAATGATCGCTCCAACCATCGGCACAAATTGAAACTCTTTGATCTAATTTTGTTAAAACATCAATTAAAAAAAATATATATTCCAAAACCACCTTTTTAATATCGCGTACGAGAGTCGTACGTGGTACTTTGGAGGCGGCGGGATTTAAAGAAAGTCTAATAAACCTTCCAAAAAAATCATCATCCGCAAAGTTAAAAAGAAGCCCTTTAACACACACAAATTTGCACAATTATTTCCTATAAACGACATTATTAAACTTAAATAAGATCGAAGATGTACCTTGGGTGTTAGGTTGAGAAAATTGTAATTGAGTTTGATCACTAACAATCCCAAGTTTCTTGGGATGTGTTGTTCTCATGTGGAAGTTCAATGTTCCATGCCCTCCACCTTTTGAGAACGGGTAAGTTTTGCTACAATAGTTGCATTCCGCTCGAAAATGTATAAAGTCATCCAGGTGAAGTTGTACTTTTTGGAAATGGATCAGAAAAGTGTCGGATTTGGATTCTCGTTGTTGACGTTGACCCCGACCACCTCTTCCCACGCCCCGAGCTCGGCCTCGTCCGCCCCTACCACTTTGAACAACATGTTGCTCACTTTCATCCACATGTTGCTCATTGGGGGGGGGGGGGGGGGCGCTGGTGCAAAATTCAAAAAATAGCCGTTAGGCGGTTATAACCGCCGGTTTATGAATATGGTTATTAACCGGTGGTTGGTCGGTTTTGAAAACCATTAACCGTAACCGGACCGGCTAACCGACGGTTCACGGTTGAGGCGGTTGCCGGTTAACCGGTTGGGCTGGTTTGACCGGTTGATAACCGGCGGTTAGCCGGTTACCGGTTAAAAATGGCCACGTCTATCTACATTATTTAGTTTAGTCTACTTTATTCGCCAGTTTACTTCATTTGTTTTATATTATGTTTTTAAAATTGTTGAGTATATAAAATAAAAGAGAGACGGGGACATACTTTTTATTTATTTTTAACACTTTTTCTATAACATTTTTTTTAAATCATTTATTAAATTATATTTTTTTAAAAAAATCTACGCAAAAAATAAAAAAAAATAAAATAAAAATAAAACCGTGAACTGTCAGGAACCGGAGGTTGATAACTGAGACTGGGACCAAGATAAACACGGGCCGGTTAAGGTTCATGGTTTTCGCGAACCGGAACCGTAAACAACCGACCTATGTATACTCTCTCTTTAATTTCTTAATTTTTGTGCATGACAAATTTTATGCTTTTTATTATCGGAAGGGTAGTATGTTCTTTTTGTTTCTTACTCCCATAACTATCACATTTTCTTTTATTTATTTAAAAATGATTGTCGCAATTTTAAGTTAAAAAATAACTATCATGTAATTTTATAATGGTATAAATACTATTTAAATACATAAAACACATATTTTAGAAATATTGACAAATTTGCTTAAAAAGATTAGTGACAAATTAAATACGACAATTATTATGAGATAAACGGAGTATACATTTACATATTCTCTCCTAAGTCAATTATTCCTTCAGGCAAGATGAATGTTTATTTTTTTATTTAAAGACACTCTATATTTGAGAAAAATTAGTAGCGAAATGTATAAATATCTTTGTTATGCTTATTTAAATTTCTAAGTTTTTGAAAGAGATTTTAATAGTGTTGTCATAACAACAATTACAAAACTTAAAATAAAAAAGCATACTCTATTTATCCTCTAATAAATGTCATAGTTGACAAGTTAATATTTTTAAGCTTTTAGTTATGTTTCTTTAATTGCTCAAATCTATTCATGTCGTAGAGTAACACTTCTTATAATATTGCGATGCTTGTGCCTATTAGAATGAGTAGTACTGAAAGATCACTAATTTTGGGTCGAACGAAAATGAAAAATAAAAGACATTTGTTCTAGGATAGGACTGAGGAAGATAATGATATGTATAGTGAAAACTCAAAGGGAAAACTCATAGCGAAACTCTGTAATCCGTTGTAATAAATCTTTGTGGACCCCACTGCTAAAAACTCATCCAACGGATGAGAATGTTTCACTGTGAGTTTTCCCTTTTGAGTTTTCACTATGTGTATCATTGTCCGTATATAAATTACAACAACAATTGTAGAGTAGGAAAAGGAATACTCGTTCCTATGTTTGAGAATGAGGTGGGGATAGTATTAGTAGTGGATAAGGACACAAGCACCGTGTCCATGCGGAAAAACCGTGTGTTGATGTACATAGGACGCGGCTTGACGCTTTTAGTGGATTGAAAAAATAAATGGGTTTCCACTTCCCCCTCACATCTCTATTGAATCTATTTCCACGCTTGCGTCACTCAACTTATTTCCTACTTATGAAAACTCCACAATCAAATACAATCAAATGCAAAAATATTACTCCCTCTGTCCCTAAATGAGTGTCCATTTTGAAGAAATATTTGTCCCAAAATGAGTGTTTTTTTTTAACATAACTTTGTCCCTAAATGTTTTTTTTTTCGAAATTTTTTTCACCGGTTTCTTTATACGTGCAGAACTAAATGTTTGGAAATGAGATTACAAGATTATATATGAATATTTGTTACCAAATTGTACAACAAAGTTGAGATTTTCAGTGTCCCTTAAAATGAAATTTGGACACTCATTTAGGGACAGATGTAGTACTACAAAATGCAATATATATATTGAAATGAAATAAAACAAAAACTTGTCATATTACTAGTGAAAATAAAAAATACACAGTATTTTATACTCCCTCCGTACACTTTAGTCTCATCCCGACATCCGGTGGTTACATACTGTCCCATCCAGACTGCGGATCAACCGGGAGCTGCCACGTGGCTTGACAGACCATGCCTTTAGTCGGATCAAAGATATCCTTTAGACCATTTACAATGGTCCGTTTAATGGAGCAATTCAACAAAAGTTTGCTGTTTAATCCTTGCAATGGCTTGTTTAATAAGATTGGTTTTTTCATTTCGTTGAAAGGATTCACACTTGTGAATGCAGACTTGGTCGGCCAGATCGCCACGTGGCAGGCCAGGATTGGGCGGCATGGCGGCTGGGGTCCACGCGCCAGAAAAGCCTGCGAACACCTTTTTTTTTTTTTTTTTTCTTTTGCTTTCCTTTCCACGTGTCGACTAGTGGTTGGGTGACCGGATTTTTTTAAAAACTTTCTTATCCAAAATGATGAGTGAGAAAAGTGTTGAATGGGGGATTAAACGAACCATTGTGGGGTTAAAAATTGAATGGGTGTTGAATGGATTAGTTGGATGAAAGAGAAGATGATGTGGAATGATAAAGTGGGTGTTGAATGGGAAAATTTGGTTTAACCATTGTACATGGTCTTAGAGTAACATTATCGATGAGTTTGAGAGGTTTGTGTGAGAGGTTTTTTCCACCTACGCATGCCAACTAGGATGAGTTTGGGATAGAGAGGAAGATATATATGGAGCGCTCTATCCTCTGACACATTTTTTCTCTTTTTTTTCCTGCTACTTGAAATAGTTTGTTTTTTTAAAAAAAAAAATATTTAGTATTTTATTGTCCCAAAATAATGTTTTTTTTTTATTATTTTATAATTAAATAAATGTCAACTTTAAAAAAAAGGTGTTTTTAAAAAGCATATTGAAGAGGTTTATCAGTTTATGATTGAGAGGGAAAAAGTTGTTAGAGGTTTATAAAAATGAGAGGGTATAAAGTGATGATGTGGCGCTCTCTCTCTCTCTCTCTCTCGTCCAAGGTATGTCCAAACTTGTACACACACAACTACGACTACAACTACAACTACACACAGAGAACCCTAATTCTTTTAACATCACATTCTCCAGTAGCTGAAAGAAGACAGATCTGGGGCCATTTTCTCGAGTAAATATCACTTTTGCGCGTTGCTATTCACACACGTCAAATTTTTTAACTACACCTATTTTTATGCTTTAAGAAGGTTACAACGTAAACAACCAGCCTCTGACAACATTTGATCTAACCGACCCAAAAATCTGTCAGACGTTTGAAATGATAATGGAATAGACCACATTACAAAGCATAAAATCCACAAAAATCAACTGCTTTAATCTAGGAAGTTGAATAAACAATGAAATCAGAGCTTGTACAATTATGAACATTATAAATACATCCCCTACGGTCCCAAATGCGAGTAGAGTATCAGGAATTTGGGGTGGGTGCAGTCGGGTACAAATAAGATGGCAGCTTCCAGTACTGGCACAATAGATTCAAACTTTTAAGTGGCCCAGAAAGTGAATAAGCTCTCAATGTATCTTTGTTCCTGTACTGCTCCGTCCCGGGCTTTTTCCGTACCTTGCAAATATATTAAATCACTTTAGAATCCGTAACAGCCAGATATTCATAGTGTAGGAGTAAATATCAGAAGAAATTGCAGCTATTTCGAACATTACAACCACAAAATGATACTCCCTCCTTCCCAGAGTATAGGTCCACCTTTCTTTTTTAGCTCGTCCCAGAGTATAAGTCCACTTCCAAAAATAGCAAAGAATCTTTACTATTCCTCCCACTCATTATATCTCCTACTTTACTTTTATACTCACAACACCAATCTACCTACTATGCCCTACCCCACCTTCTCTCTCCTACCTCACTTTTCATACTCACAACAATTGCATCAGTTCCACAATTTCTTAATCTCTGTGGAAATGGGAGGGTGGACTTTATACTCTGGGACGGAAGGAGTAACTACTACTCTATTACACTTGCAATTTTGCATTGAAGAATTTATCTATTTTTTGGGGGTTTACTAAGGAACTCAGATAGCAACTCAACTCAAACTCAGTAGTCAAAAGAGCTCTAGCTCAAGCGACATCAGATACTCATTTCTATTTGAAAGTCAGTGGTCGAATCCCCACTAAATGCACTTTCAAGATTCACTCTTGTAAAAGATTAACTCATTTATTGATATAAACACCCATATATATATATATATATATATATACACACACACAAAAACCTCAGTAGAAGTCCTATAGGCACTATCACTTAAATTGTGGTGACTAGCGCAGCTGTGACCAAATTTGCCAGCCACCAGATTTTTTATTCTCAAAGGTCAATGCTTATACGAAATCTTTTCAAAACAAAAGATGTGGACAGATCCTTATGCATCTTGGTTTTTACACCTAAACCTCCTAATAATGACCATAATGTACTTTATATAGTATTCCTTCCGTCCCAAAATGATCTTCATATTTGACTATTCAAACTTTTTAAGGACATGAACACTTGCTTCACTAGCCTTGCTGTGTGTATGCACATTTAAGCCTAAATTGTGGAAACGTGAAGAACTTTTGGGGACAATGGAAAATGGCAAATGAGAAGATCATTTTGAGACGGAGGGAGTACATAATAAAGCAGACAACAAAACCATTAAGAACTGGAAAGCTAAAAGTAATTCACTTCAAGATCGGAATAGTTTAGAATCAGCTAACAGATAAATCTAATTTAACAGTTTCAGTTCAAGATCAGAATAGTTAACAAATAAAGCAGACTTACCCGATTAGGCCATCATGAGGAAGATTTCGACCGTACAAAGGAAACTCGAAGAGGAAAGCTGTTTTGAACCAAGTGGGCAAGTTCCCGTACACTACATTCGGTAGTGGTATGAGAGGGCTGTAATATTTGACACTTTAATGGTTATTATTCGCTTCACAAAAATACGCCTATATCTAAAACAGTGGGCGAGGTGGTGAAAAATAGAAATAAATCAAACCTTGTTGTACTTTTATAACTGAGGTACTCTGGAACATTTCCATACTTCTTATCTGCAGATTTCTGCTTCGGGAAATGACTATAAGATCAGATTTTTCCTTGTGCAAATGGTTCTAAATTCTAAGAACGGAAAAAGAAGTTCGAAAAAGAAACCTCAAGCAAGGGTAAGCCGCTGACGAAAAGAAGTAACAATGTCAGAAAAACTGGGCCAAAAACGACACGCCATGCTGCACCTTCCAATGCAGGCGTAGAAGCTACAAAGACTCCCCACCAAAGGAAAATCTGGTGTATGAAGCGAGATAATTATTAGTAAGAAGGAATATACTACCTCCGTTCCGAAAAGATAGTCTCATTTGACTTCTAATGTATCAGACCTCCCCAAAATAATTTGGATGACGAGAATATCTCCATAGTCCAACATTGCACCACTTCCCCTTATTGCCTGGACGGTTCTTGAATGTCAACTTTTCTTGATCAGCAGCGGCTTCAATTAAAAAACCGGTTGACCACATAACCCACCCAATTATGTCCACAGCTTGAAGAGATGGATCTTTGTCGCTTGCATTGGTAATTGTCACGGGTAAACTTACGGTCCAAACCCAAATTGCCTGCCATTATGGAAAAATTAATCAATTAGCAGGCGTCTGAATCTACACACACAAACTAAGATGAACTACGAGGCCTACGTCCACATATACTCCCTCCCTCCGTCCCGATATGATAGTCCTATTTCCCCCTTTGGTATGTCCCAGAAAGTTAGTCTCATTTCCAAAATTAAGGCTTCAGAATCAATGAAGTTTCAAAATATATAATGTAACCTTAAAATGTTTGAAAAGTCAAACGGGACTATAAATTTGGGATGGAGGAAGTAATAATCAATTGACAATAGAGACAATGAAACCTGGAGTATCCAGAAAACTGCCAATTTCGCCAAATTATTGCGCATTTTATCAAATCGCCGATCTTCTCCCCACTGCAATATCCTGATGAAAACTAAAATAATCAAGAGATAGCATATATGATCCTATTGTTATACTTTGCGATATAACTTTCAGGATGTTTTACTTAAAAAAAATTAAAAAATTGCTAGAGCATGACTTCATTCTTGGGCTTTTCTTGTTTCGGAGAGTTTGAGGTTTAAGAGTGAATTCAGACTATCAGATCTCAGCTTAGCAAGCTCTTGCATTCAAATCAGTCCACAATGGTTTGTTCCCCATTACAGTTGTGCAAACGTCTAGTGGATGTAGATGCTGTTATGTTTCTTCTCCAAGAACAAGAAGGGTTCATAGATGACGACCAATGCACATTGTGGGACCTTTATATTTGGTGGAATCAATGCAAGAGTGAAGTAAAAATCATGCGACGTCTCAGTCTAACTAATTGATCGATTTTGCATGCATATACTTTAATTATATTGTGTGTGCATCAAGTGGAGGTGATGGTGGTGGTGATGGAGGTAGATGGTGGTGAGTGGTGGTGGTGGTAGCTTTTTTGAAATATAAACACTTTGTTGATTAATTTTGTAAATATGCCCTTGTATTATGGGATTCATGCAAATATGCCTCTGCAGTCCTACATCAGCAATACATGGGTGCAATTTTTTCCACGTGTTACATCCTAATTTCCAACTAGGTCACTTAGTCAGCTATTTTGTGAAGTTTCTGACCAAAAATCGACGGGGTCAAGTATACCATCATTTTTCGTGAGTTGGGCAAGGATGTCAACTATTGAGTTTCAGGGTATACATCTTAGAGCTAAGAACATGGGCATTAATCTATTTTCCCATATACTATATGGTAACTACTACTCCCTCTGCCGGGAATAAATGTCCTACTTTCCATTTTCGGTTGTCCCAAAATAAATGCCGCCTTACTAAAATAGGGTATGAAGTTTGGTGATATTCCTATATTACCCATTCTAATGGGCACAAACATTGCAATGCCATAGGAGGTGTCACTCTACCCATTATGAATAGATTGGGGCAATCAAGGAAACACAACCAAAAGCTCATTGACTTGTCGACTACGACATTTATTCCGGGACAGAAGGAGTACAATTAACCATCATCCCCTTAGATTTTTGATAGGCACCGGTTGTCTAGTTCGCCGTATCCTTTGTCAGCAACATTGTTCTAAAAGACGCCCGCCTAGGCGCTAGGCGTTCATGAAACGCCTAGGTCCCGTCTAGGATATTATTGTTATTTCTGAATTCTCGGCCCCGTCTAGGCGCTAGGCGCCCCTGCGGAGCCTAGCGACCGCCTAGCGTTTTTTAGAACCTTGGTCAGCAATGGATGGACACTGGTTGAGAGTTGAGCTCAGTCGTGCCATATCATCCATTAAACCTCAATAAAACATGAAGCATAGCATGAGTAAATACTAAGACATCTTTAAAGCATGAACAAGTGTTGGGTAATATGTATCACTTTGTTCAGGAAATGAGGGTGAAATAAAAATTAGAAAGTTATCGTTGTTAATGTATAAAGTCACTAATACTCCCTCCGTCTCAAATTAGATGTCGTTTTGGGAGTTAATTTTTGTCTCAAAATACTTGTCGTTTTACAATTTTCAAGGCTTATTTATTGTTGTATACCAATTCTATCCTTATTAATGATAACGAATTACTCTCTTGCACAAGTATTTAATAGTCTAGGTGGTTGGATTACTTTAGGGGTATATAAGACATTTTCACATACATTAATTGCATTTCTTAATGTGTGAAAGTGTCTAAAACAACATCTATTTTGAGACGGAGGGGGTATTATTTTTTGAATAATACTAAGGGCACAAAAAAGACACAAAATCTTGCTCACAAAATCCTAGGTGTTGGTGTTTTTAAGTAGAGTGTGGCGGGTCCATTATCGATGCAACCAATAAATTATCGCCACCTCATTTTGTGAGCAAGATTTTGTGAGCTTATTGCTCTTATTTTTTTTAAATACAAATAGCGACACATTTTCAACTCAAAGGCAATCAAATAACCCCACACTGGTTACATGTGGCCTCAATACTGTTTGAGGACAAGATTACTGGAAGGATAGTAATCTATACTCCGTCTTTTTTATCTCTTCACTTTTTGCCATTTCGGGTGTCCCTTTTGCTTGTTCGCACCCCATAAAAGGAAAGTTTATATTATTCCTTATTCAACGGGACCCGCTTGTCATACTCACACATACGATCCCACTCACAATTTCAATCCTACTCACAAATCTCATCACATTTTTGATACAACACCCGCTCAACTACTAATAGTAAACACTTTTCCTTAAAACCCGTGTTTTGTTCAAAGCGTGAACAAAAAAAAAAAAGATGGAGGGAGTATTCATTTTGATTTCACAATAAGCATCTTTGGCTTTCTCGAATACTGTAGAGGAAGGGGGTGATAGATGGATGGAATAGGTCATCTTTTTGTTTTTGTTGGCCACGGTACTTCTATTTCATGAAACTTGGACGTCTATAAAACATATTCCTTCCGTCCCGGAATAATGTTCTCTCTTCTTTTTTTTGTTACAACTTACAACGAATGAACTTTGAGCAATAATTTTATGTAATTTAATTATCCTAATGAAACTCGAAAACATGTTACTGATACATTATTATAAATACCATCAATAACAAGTTTTAGATTTATATTAGGATAATGCAATTAACCTAAAACTATTGCTCAAAGTAGGTTCGTAGTAACAACAAAAAAGAGGGAGCATCATTCCTCATTCCGGGAAATAGGGAGTATAAGGTTGAATACTAGTCATTTCATTCTAACTTAAAGAGAAAGAAATCATATCTCGTGTTCGGCCTGATTTCTTGACAAGCGCAAATAAGATTTCCAACCAAAATTATTCCTTCATACCTCATCAACAAATACAGTCCCAGCCGCAGAGCCCATACTACAACAAGCAAGGTTAAAACCACCTGAAATGCAGAGTAACTAATTAGTTGAAAATAATGAAGCGAATGAAATGGAATGAGCCAAGCATACATACTAAAGTAGTAGTGGGGCTAGAAATTTCTGTAAACGGTGACAAAATACAGCATTACATATCTGTCAAACAATTTGTAACAATCAAATTATCACCAAATTTTAATTTGGGGGAAAAAAATATAGTGTTTTTTTTTTTTTTTCATGATTGGGAGCAAGTTTGCATTTATTGCACTAAAACCCCAAAATTGAGAAACAGTTGCATGTCATTCCGCCAGTGTGTTAAAGTACTTTCAGATTCCAAGTCTTATTATCTCTTTTAGTCCATTGTGTCCGTCATAATCAGGTGGATTTGTGCATAATGTTAGAGACAAACATAGACTGAATTTTAATGTAATTAACCAATATAAACCCAAAGACCAACCTGCATACTCCTTCCACCCCACATGAAGAAGTGGGGTTTGGTCATACGTGCAAATTAAGGAAAGTGATTGACAATTGAGTAATTTTCTAAATTTAATGATCTCACCAAATAACATGATGATTTAAAGTATAAGCTAGAGCATGCATATAGGGACGGAGGGAATTATGTTTAAATGAATGAATTTTCACAAACCAAAATACCATGGAACTCACAGTTTATGCCTGCTATGTGTGTGTATTGGGAGGACGATGTGTATATTTTAGGAAAGCATCCAATGAAAGCTAAGATTTGTAGGATTATTTGGTTAAATGAAAGTCCCCCCCCCTCCCCCCCCCCCCCCCCCCCCCCCCCCCCCCCCCCCCCAAACAAAGCAAACATGCAGACATGTATTCGTAATGCAAAGCTTATACCAAGTGCAAAAGATATATTACCTGCCTAAAATGCCATGATCCTTTTACAACCAATGTCAGCAAAGCAATAATTATAAAATTTGTGCTTCCTGTTGTAAACAACTTCCGTTAACATAAAACAAATACAAAAAAATGATAAATATAAGTATATAACAATAAATGGGAAACTGCAAAAAAGAGGAGGCGAAAAAAATCCTCTTGGCTCTGATGAAACCACCAGATTTTAGAACGAAGTTCCCAAATTTCATGGTAGAAAAGTACCAAAATAATGGACAACGAAAAAAAAAAACCCTATTCCATCCATTTACACACCCCCTTCTTCTATATCTTCTGAGAAAGCGAAAGGATGCCTATTAAGAACCAAAGTGACTATAAATTACTACCCTTCTGGCTAATCATGCCCTCGAACAGTCGCGAGGCCACATGCAACCACTGGGGGTTATTTGGTGCCTTTGTTTTGAAAATGTGCCACTTTAGTACCTTTATACTCCCTCCGTCCCACCTCACTTGAGACGTATTTCTATTTTGGTCTGTCACACTTCATTTAAGACTACCAAAAATGGAATGTTTTCACACTCACAACACCAATCAAATCACTAAACCTCCCACTCATTCTCTCTCCTACTTTACCTTTTATATTCACAACATTTCCTCCCACTAATTCTCTCTCATACGTTTTCTTAGTTCTTGTGCCCACCATTTAGGTCTCAAGTGAAGTGGGACGGAGGGAGTATTTGAAAGAAAAAAATGACTTTATCCACTACAAAAATAACTTTACCAATTTAGATTTGACCCTCTTTATTAATCTCGACGCCATTACAGTACATTTTTGGGTTCACCAATGCTCCCGAACGCGTATTAAGTTAAAAAAAATAAAAATTTGCAAGTTTCAAAATCACTTCAAATGAGTAAACTACCAAATTGACCCGCGTACTACTCCAGATTATCATATTTACCTCCGTACTATTGAAACGATCAAGCTAACCTGCGTACTATTCATTAATTACTCAAATTAACCCAAATCATTATGAATTGTTATAAATATTAACGGGCGTTACAAATTTGATGGATATTACAATAAACCATTTCAAATCACCCCCATAAATATAAAAGGGTAAAATGATACTTGGACATTAACCCCCTTTTATAAACAACCCAGCCCGTGCTCTGCATCAACATTTTGAAAACCCAACAAATTTCTCAACCTTCTTCTCCGGACGCCCCATCCCCTCCGACCACCCTCTCCTCCAACAAAGTTATTCCCCATTCCCTTCCCCACCGTCGCCACCCACGAACCCGTCCCATCCCCATCAGATCTTTCCAAATCTTTGGTACTAACAAAACCCTCCACCTAAGTATCTTCCCCCCCCCCCCAACCCAGAGCTTTCGTGTCTCACCTCCTCTCCGACCAAACCCAGCAGAATTTCTCTGAAGTGGTGAATCAAGCAGCATACTTAATATCCATTCTCATCTCTCCCTCTGCCCCTTCCTCGTAATTCTCCCCCTGCCCATTTCTTGTCTCACACTCCCATTCTTCTGTACATTAAGCTCCAACAATGGAGTTTGCTACAGTCCTTACTTATTCCCTTTCTCTCTCAGCTTAAAATTTTTCTTTTTAAATTTGAGGCTTGCTGTGATATTTCCAGATCTAAACCTTTGGAGCGATTTTATGAATCTAAATCTGAAAATTTGGGTTAGTATATCAAAATACGGCAAAAAAAATACAAATTGTTGATTATGATTACTTTGAATATGAACGGTTTTCTATGGTGTTTGTTCTTTTCTGATAATTTAAGTTTGTCGATTGTTTGAAAATTGCTGTTTTAATTGTGAAGTATGAGATATTGACGAAAATGATGGTGGAAAAGGTCTATGAAAATAATGGTGGTAGTCGGAGATGGTGGGGGTGGTGGTGAAGGTGGAGGTGGAGGTAATGGGGATGGTTTATGAAAATTAATTCTATTTTTTTACATAATTTTCAGTTAATATAAAATTTAATTTTGTTTTCTAAACCTTAAGTGTTAAAAGAAAAATTGGACCATATTTTGTTAAACTAAAGTAAATTTAAATATTAATAAGGCTAAACAGGTCAATTTAACACATAATTAAGCGAAAAATAGTCAGCTAGGTTATGGGGCAATATGTAAATTTTAATAGTTATATCCGTTAAAAAATTAACGTCCATTAACTTTTGTTAACACTGTTAACGATTTTGGTTACTTTTGTACTTTTATAAATAGTACGCAGGTTAGGTTGATTGTTTCAATAGTACGGAGGTAAATATAAAAATCTGGAGTAGTACGCATGTCATTTTGGTAGTTTTGTCCACTTCAAATCAAACGCCCTAAAAAAGAAAATGTTAAACAGTAGCAGCTACAACCATAATCCTATCTTCAAGGAAAGCAAATTGGAGGCAGGCTAAATACAATACAGCCAATGGAGATAAATACTGCTTCCACCAAATTATAAAGACTCAAATATAGAGAATTATTCAAATTCAGATGATAAAACTATGACCACCATGAAATACAAAAAGAGTAATAAAAACCTCAAGCTTTATACTGATGAGAAATAAAACAACCCTAATTCCCATTATTTATTTATTTTTTTAAAAAATGGTCCAATCAATTCTCTCAAAATATGAAGTACCAAAAATCCCAATAAACAAAATCAAGAATAAAAGGAAATAGAAGCCCAATTGAAATTGAATCATACCAGCAAAGTCAGTGAGTTTATCAAATTTGAGAAGCGCAGTAACAACAAAGAACAACAACTGATAACCCAACTGCCATTAAAAAAAAAAAAAAAAAAAAAACACAAAATACAACAATTAATCCAAGATAACCGTTTACACATACACACACACATAAAATGAACACAGAGAAAGAGTAGAGTAGAGGAAAGTACAGTGACAATGGCGGTGAGAGCTAAGAAATTGGAGTCAAGAACAGTGCCCATTAATTTTTACTAATTTCTTCAATTTTCTTTGAGAGTAATTCAATTTTCGAGCAGGGAGGGATTGTAGATTTCTAGTAATTTTTTGATGGGTGTGTTGTAGAATACGATACGACAGAGGAGAGGAGAGAGAGAATCTTGAACGCTGCTTTAACTAGTTGTACATTGGGTTAGTTGCCGCTTCTTAATTTGAAAAAAAATAATGATGTTAATAAAAATTTAAAAATTGTTACTATATCATGGTTACTAATAAATTCAATAATTATTTTTAAATTTTCATTAATATAATTATTATTTTTCAAATTATTAATCAAAGTATAATTTAATTGATCAATAATCTTAATTCGAGTGGGACGAATGAGAGAGTATTACTTTATATCAGTGTTCTAAAAGACGCCCGTCTAGGCCGCCTAGGCCCCGCCTAGGCGCTAGGCGTTCATGAAACGCCTAGGTCCCGTCTAGGATATTATAGTTATTTCTGAATTATCATTCCCGCCTAGATCCCGTCTAGGCCCCGCCTAGGCACTAGGTGCCCCTGCGACGCCTAGTGACTGCCTAGCGTTTTTTAGAACCTTGCTTTATATCACACGTGATTTGATAATCGTAGATTATAGTGATGCAAATGATGAACAACTTGGTAAAAGAAATTGATTCGTGCTAAGATTACTGGTACACCAAATTAAACATACATCTCGATTAACTACATTTTGCAGGTACAATATTATGATCCTATTTTTCAGCGACCACTACCAAACGTGGAAGACTCAAAGACTAAGTCAAATGCACGTGACTATCTGATCAACTAATGTTCAACGTCAATAAACTTTCAAAGAGAGGATGACCAAGTCTTCAGCAAATTCCCCGAGAACTTAGGGATAGATTGGCTAGTTTGTTATTTACTTCTTTAGTATTTAAAGAGAGCCAACACATGTATTTACACACACTCTATTCACGCCCTGTACTCGTTCTTTTTACATACATTCCTTGTACTATCACCGTTCTTAATAAAATTACATCTTTGAGGTTTTATGCCGGCGAGCAAGTTGCTCAAGGGCTTTCCTCGTTAAAAAGCTTGTTCATACATCTTGAATTTCAAGTCCTATATTCCATTGTGCCCAATTTTATCATTTAAAAGTTGAATTGTTGAAATTTGACCAAAACAAAATCAATATAAAAAATGTTACTAAAATATGTATGGTGAGTATTAAAAGTCGGATGGGAGAGAGAAAATGAAATAGAGAATAGTGAATGGAAAATTGTTGTGCGTGAGGGAGTGTGCTTCAATAAATAAATACTCTCTGCATACTAGCGTATAAGTTCACCCTTCCATTTGTACGGAGATTAAGAAATGGTGGAAGTGATGTAATTGATGTGAGTATGAAAGTAAAGTATGAGAGAAAATGAATGAGAGGGAATAGTAAGTTGATTGGTGTTGTGAGTATAAAAATAAAGTATGAGAGAGAATGAGTCGGAGGAATAGTAAAAAAAATTGCCATTTTTGGAAATTGACATATATTCTGGGACGTACTAAAAACGAAAGGTGGACATATACTATTAGAAAAGGGGAGTAAATGTTACTCCCTCCATCCCAGTTTAGGGTTCTTAATTTCCTTTTTGTCTGTCCGAGATTAAGGTTCTTAGTTTGCTTTATTCCATAAATGGAAACATATAAACAGTGGTTTGGACAATCTTGTCCTCATAAAGTTCATGCTCCCTTCGTCCCATAACTATGTGCACAAGTTTCTTTTTTGGGCGTCCCATTGATAAGTCACACTTTTCTAAAATGGCAAAGAATCTTTATTATTCCTGTTGGGTATGCACATTATAAACCACTCCTATTACCTAGATTTGATTGATCCCATAACCTTATTTTACTTTTTATGGACTTTAGGTTTTATTGTAAGAAGTTTTACAACTTCATTAGTTAAGTCCATTTTTAGTTTAGCTAGGCTTAGAAGATCAGCCCCTCAAATTTTGAAGAAATGCTGCTGCTGCTGATATGGTGAAAATGGCTAAGTCTGCCTACCGCAAGGTTTTTGTCGACCGCATGGTTTTTGGCGACCGCATGGTTTTTGACGACCGCATGATTTTGACGACCAAAATCCTTGCTGATTACAAGGTTACCTCAATCTTGTCTGACCGCAGACCAGCTATCACACAACCAAGTGAAGTCCAAGAAACGACAAGTTTGATTTAATCGTTGCAAAATTCAAATTTGAATTTGGTCGTTATGTCTGGTACAAGATAGTACATCTTGCCCACTAACTTCTGCAACTACAAGACAAAGATATGAGCTCCAATCAGAATATGACAGCTCATCATCTTCCAACAGCTATTTCTCAACCCAAGGCTATAAATAGACCTTGAACTCTTCATTGAAGAGTGCTGAGATTCAAAGAGAGAAATTGCTGTCGAAATACTTGGTGATTGAAGATCATACTCAAGATTTCCAGAATCATTTGAATCTTCAAGCTTTCGCCCTCAAATCTTCAAAGATCCCCAGCAAGCCTTCAAGAACATCAAATCTCAAGCCCAGCAACACTTAAAGATTCATTAGGCTCTCAATCATTTAGATTATATAGAGCTCTTGATTCGTTACACACACACACCCCGATTGATCAATCACATAGATTGCATCATTAGGGATACACCGGTCTAAGTCTAGGATTTGTTCTTCATAGAAAGTAGGAATTAATTCAAATCTTCATCTTTGTAATTTGTACTCAAGAGAATTAATATATCCTCCATTCAAAATCCAAGACTGACCATCTTGGTAAAGGACGTAGATCTTTTAACAGATCGAACCTTTCCAAATCATTGTGTCATTTACATTCTGCAAATTTACTTTCTGCAATTGTTCTTATTGTTCATATTGACTTTGTTTGTCGTTTAGTGTTTTGATCTTTCCAGATACTCAAACGATTGTGAATTGTGTTTGTTGCTTACCTATTGCCTAAGTTACTACTTCTGACTACTTATCTTTTGCCAAAACTCACCGACACAAAACTTCATTTTCAACCTACCTCGTCTGTAACCTTTGACGACCGCATATAGCCGACCGCAAGGTTACCTTGCCGCAACTTGCTTGCCGCATTTTGCTTACCGCAAATTGAATCTTTCAAACCTCTATCTTTGCCGACCGCAATATTGCCGACCGCAATATTGCTGACCGCACGGTTTGCTTACCTAGCAGTTTTTAAGTTTCAAAAACAACTCTACTTCGTTTTATCGAAAACTTCCGCTGTGCATTTTGCTTTGAACTAGTGGTTTTTACTTGACCACAAAACTCAATAGTAAGTACAAGGTTGAATTTTGAAAAAGGGTTGATAATTTTAAATAGGCTATTCACCCCCCCCCCTCTAGCCTCTTTTCATACCCTTGTTGTGTCTTTGGGACCAACAAGTGGTATCAGAGCAAACACCTTTATAAAACTTCTGTTTTTCAAGCTTAACAGCTTGGGTGCCGATTCAAAATGGCAAGTCAGAAAACTATGGCAACGGTTAACTTCACTCACGTTCCAGCGTTCGACGAAGACAACTTTGACGTATGGAAGCACAGCATTCTAACTCAATTCTACTCCATGGATGAGCAACTTGGTGATTGTCTTACCATTGGACCATATTTCCCAATGAAAGCTAATCCGGATCCAGAAACAAACGATACCATACCGACAATCAAGAAACCAAAAGCTGAATGGACCGATGAAGAGAAAAGACTAGTTGGAATGGATGTGAAAGCAAAAAGTATACTCACAAGTACTTTAAATACGTCTCAGCGTCGACAAATCATGGAATGTGCTACAGCAAAAGATCTTTGGGATGCAATTGAAGATTACATCGAAGGAGATCAAGCGTGCAAGGAAAGCAAAAGATTTGCAATTCAAAGACGTTTCAACAACTTCGCTAAGATCCCCGGTGAATCACTAAGAGCCACTTACGATCGTTATTGTGAGATTGTAAGTACATATACAGCACTTGGAAAGAAGCTTACCAAGAAAGAAATCAATGTCAATTTTCTTGCTGCTCTTGGTTCTCAATATCTTCACAAAGGAAATACTCTTGAAGATACCAAGCTTCTAGATGATATGTCTCTCAGAAGCCTCTACGCCAATCTCAAAGTTTTTGATATCAAGCTCCACAACATTGAAGAGATGGAAGGAAAAACTAAGAGTTTGTCGTTGGTCGCTAAAAAGGAAGAAGTGATCGAAGAAGAAGATCCCAAAATCTCCACATCTGAGTTACTAGATATGGACGACGACGACTTTGCTATGTTCGTGAAAAGATTTCAAAAATTCAGAAAGTCAGCAAGGCCCGGATCATCAAGCAAAGCTCCTGCAAGGTTTTCAAGGAGCAGCTCAACAAGTAAGAAAGAGTACTCTAACTTCTCCAAGAAGAAAGAGGATCTCGTTTGTTTTAATTGCAGGAAACCCGGTCATTTCGCATCAGAATGTCCAATCCCCAAATTCGAGTACATGAAGAAGAAAAGCAACTTCACTCCTAGATACTCAAAGCAAAAGGGAATGGTCGCTGAAGAGGACTCTGCCACAAAAGAGTTAGCTACCTGGATAGAGTCAGACTCTGATGAAAGCGACGAGGATTCTGAAGAAGGTCACATTTGTTTGGTCGTTCATTCCGATGATGAGGATGAAAATAAAAATCGTCGCTCACCAAATGCAAAACCTAAACGGATAAGCTATACAGCTGATGAACTTGCTGAAAAGGGATTCCTAACTCCAGTTCAAAGGAATGGCGATCTTCTATTTTCTAGATGTGATGTAAGTGCAGCAAAGAAGGCTCAATACAATCCCAAAGTGAAGGAAGTTCTGCTTACCACTCCAGAAGTCAAGTTTGATATTTCTCCCAACGAACATGAAAAGATGTTTATGAAAGCTGAACAGGTAATTAGTAAGTTTGCCGGCATGAAGGAAGCTTTAGCACTTTCAACTGAAGAGATTTCCCAGCTTAAGACGGAGAAAACTCTACTAAGATCTGAACTCACCCTCCTTAAGGAGCAGATCAAGAGCATGACTCCTCTTACTGATCGAAACCGTTTCTTAGAAGAACAAAATGTCATATTTAAAGTTAAAAACGATGAATTGGTTGCTGAGATAAATGACCTCAAACGGATCACTAATGAGTGGACCAATTCTCGTGTCACTATGGAACAAATATTAGAATCCCAAAAGTCTAGTGGTGATAAAGAAGGCTTGGGATTCCAAACTAGTGACAACTTTAAATGTGCATCTTGTTGTGAAAGAGATGAGAAATTTACCCAGCAAACTTTGGATGAGTTGAAGGCTAAACATCATGTTTCAAAGGGTGTAGGACAAGAACCAAAGAAGAAACTAGTGTTCAATTATGTCTATCCTAAGAAGCAAACTGGCAAGGCAAAGTTGAAAGGTATTGCCATGGATGAACCTGCTGCTGCAGCAAGCACCAGCAAGGTCGCTGAATCATCTTACCGCAGTCACTTACCGCACGGTCTGTCGACCGCATCTAAGAAGTTGGCTACCGCAAGAAAACCAACGACCGCGGGCAGTGGTAAGACGGCAAAGTTCAAGTGGATGAATTTTGTAAAGGCGACCTCGTCCATACCAGTAAATGATGTTGTGCTGAAAACTTCAACGAAATTTGTTAACCCTCAGTTGGGTGGCTTCCACCATTGTTCTGTGTGTGATGATTATGGTCATAAGGCTGCTGAATGTCTTTTAAGATTCACACCCAATCCTAGAAGGTTTAAACCACCTTCTGTGAGGCAAGTGTGGGTTGTCAAAAGCTGCTAATCTTTAGGACCCAAAATAATAAAGGGGACCTCGATCTTAAATGTTTATTTTGTAGGTCCTCTGCCTAATGGCCGGCCACTCCAATGAAACTACTAGTTTATGGTATCTCGACAGTGGATGCTCAAGGCATATGACTGGAGATATCAACCTTTTGGAAAGTGTCCGTAATGAAAAAGGTCCAGCAGTTACTTTTGGCGACAACAGCAAAGGAAAGACCATCGGTTATGGAGTCATCAGAAAAGGAAAAATAACAATCCAAGATGTTTCTCTAGTTACCGGTCTAAAACACAATCTTCTCTCAATCTCACAATTTTGCGACAAAGGATTGCAATGCCACTTTACTTCAACTCATTGTCTTATCAAGGATGGCAACTCCGGCGTCACTTTACTCAAAGGGATTCGTAAGAAAAATGTTTACATTGTTGATTTCAATTCTACTTGTATTTCTTCTAATCTCTGTTTTGTAGCAAAGAATGTTAGCGAAAATAGTTGGCTTTGGCATAAACGACTTAGTCACTTGAACTTCAAGTATCTCTCCAAGATTTGTAGAGATAATTTGGTTCGTGGTTTACCCAAAGTTGCTGACCACCACGATGAAAAGTGCTCAGCTTGTCAACTAGGCAAACAACCAAAATCGTCTTTCTCCAGCAAGACGACTCCGTCAACTTCAAGATGTTTGCAGCTGCTACATATGGATTTATTTGGACCTGTCACTACCGCAAGTATTGGAGGCAATAGATATACATTGGTTGTGGTAGACGATTACTCAAGATATACGTGGGTCGAAATGATGATCTCCAAAGACGATTGTTATGACATTTTGACCGCACTCTTAAGACAGCTCCAAACCCAAAAAGAAGACGACGTCGTCAGTGTTCGATCCGACAACGGAACAGAATTCAAAAACAACGGCGTCGCTCAATACTGTGACGACCATGGTATTGACCACAACTTTTCAGCTGCTGGAGTTCCACAACAGAATGGCGTTGTGGAAAGAAAGAACAGAACGTTGATTGAGGCAGGAAAAACGATGATTGCTGAATCGAAGCTACCTCAATATTTTTGGGCTGAAGCAGTCAACACAGCTTGCTTCACTCAAAATCGATCCCTCATTAACAAGACCTACAACAAGACTCCTTATGAACTTTGGAGAGGAAGAACCCCCAACATTGCCTATTTCAAGATATTTGGTTGCAAATGTTACATTCTCTACAACGGTAAAGAACATCGAGGTAAATTTGCTCCTAAGGCCGACGAAGGTATATTTGTTGGGTATGCTAAACACTCAAAAGCTTTTCGTGTATTTAATAAAACCACTCTTAAGATAGTTGAATCTGTCCATGTTACTTTTGATGAACATTCTCTCCTTGAGCCACATATGGCTCCAAATGTTGCTGATGATTTTGTTGAGCTTAATGAGACAGGTTCTAGTCGACCACAAAATCAATCAACTCAAGGAAATCCTTCTACCTCAACTACTCCTCCACCTACCTCAAATGAAGCACCAGAAGCTACCGCATCTGCTGCTACCTCAAATGGAGCTGAAGTTGAAACACCCATCAATATTGAAGAACCAATCCCTCAACTTACCTATGATTGGGATGGCACAAATGATGTACCACTAGAAGATCTTCAACAACCATCAACTCAACCCGACCTACCACATGAAGTGCGCGAGGTCAGAGATCACCCAATTCAAAATATCATTGGTGACCTACATTCTGGTGTTCGAACAAGAAGATCAAATTATGATGCTCTTACCGCATTCATATCTCAAGTTGAACCCAAGAAAGTTGATGAAGCACTCCAAGACTCAAGTTGGGTTGTTGCTATGCAAGAAGAGCTCAACCAATTTGAAAGATGTAAAGTGTGGAATCTAGTTCCAAGACCTAAGGATCAAGGAGTGATTGGTACAAAGTGGGTGTTTAGAAATAAGATGGATGAGAATGGAAGCATCACAAGAAATAAAGCTAGGTTGGTTGCACAAGGATATAGACAAGAAGAAGGCATTGACTACGACGAAACGTTTGCCCCCGTTGCACGACTTGAAGCTATAAGGATATTTTTAGCTTATGCCTCTTACAAGAAATTCAAGCTTTATCAAATGGATGTGAAGAGTGCATTTCTCAACGGCGAACTTCAAGAAACCGTCTATGTCGCTCAACCACCCGGATTTGAAGATCCCAAATTTCCACATCATGTCTACAAACTTCAAAAGGCTTTGTATGGACTCAAACAAGCTCCACGAGCATGGTATGATACTCTATCAAAATTTCTTCTAGAAAAAGGTTTTAAGCGTGGTAAGATCGACACAACTCTATTCATTGCTAAATATCATGATCATACTTTACTTGTTCAAATTTACGTCGATGATATTATTTTTGGTTCTACTAATGAATTGTTGTGTAAGCGATTTGAAAAGTTAATGAAAAGCAAATTTGAGATGAGCATGATGGGAGAATTGACATTCTTCCTTGGACTACAAATTAAACAATGTGCTGAAGGCATCTTCCTCAACCAAGCAAAGTACACAAAAGATCTTATCAAGAAATTTGGACTTGAAAATGCAAAAGCATACGACACTCCTATGGCTACCGGCAATAAGCTCGACAAAGACTTAAAAGGTAAAAAGGTTGATCAAACCTTGTATCGAGGTATGATTGGCTCTCTTCTCTACTTAACTGCTAGTAGGCCCGATATCATGTTTAGTGTTTGTGTCTGTGCTCGCTATCAAGCGGATCCTCGAGAAGCACATCTTATTGCTGTAAAACGTATTATTCGTTATTTATCTGGAACTATTAACCTTGGACTTTGGTATTCCAAAGATTCAAATTTCAATCTTATAGGTTACTCAGATGCAGATTATGCAGCATGTACCATTGACAGGAAAAGCACAAGTGGAACTTGTCATTTCCTCGGAAATCGACTCGTTTCATGGGCTAGCAAGAAACAAGCATCAGTTTCCGTATCTACCACAGAAGCTGAATATATAGCTGCTGGAAGCTGCTGCTGCCAAGTGCTTTGGATGAAACAACAATTGGTCGACTACGGAATCAAAGAAGAAAATTGTCCAATTTATTGTGACAATACATCTACCATTGCTGTGTCCAACAATCCTGTGATGCATTCAAAGACCAAACACATTGATATCAAATACCATTTTCTCAAAGATCATGTCGAAAAAGGTAACATTCATCTAGAGTATGTGAGTACTGACAATCAAATTGCAGACATTCTCACCAAGGCTTTGGATTCCAAGAGGTTTAGGTTTCTCAGAGGAGAAATGGGTATGCTAGAACTCTAAATATCTTGTCCTTATGATTTTTGTACTAATGTTTTGGTTTCTCCAAGTTTCTTCAAAAAGGTAGGTACCTAGCAATTATGTCGACCGCATTGCTTCATTCGACCGCGTTATGTCGACCGCCCGAATCAAGCTAATATCATTTAAATATCGACCACAAGTTTATAGGTTACCGCTATTTCCTACCGCACTACATCGACCGCCTGGTGGCAACCTCATATGTATTTTGGTCATCACTCATGCCTACCGCATGAATTGTTGACCGCACGGATCAATGCCAGGTGTTAATATTTTAAAAGCACTACCTCAATATAAGTCGACCGCTAGTAATCGACCGCATTGTGTATCGACCGCACAAACGGTAAAGTTTTGCTTACCGCACGCATGGATTCCAGGTAAGTGTTCTAACCTTAGAGATATTTAGGAGTGATATTTTCTTTACATCAAGGGCATTAAGGTAATTTTCATTATTCCCTCGCTTTTATTTATTTCAAATCATTATAATATTTTTGCTCCGCCGTCATTGGCTCTCATTTGAAAACAAAAAGGACTCTTTTCTCTGTCCTATCTGATTTACAGAGTTAACTTCCCACTTTTCCACCTCTCCACATCCCCATAACCGCCTATATACCCCTTTCCACTTAAACCATTTCCACTTTCTCTGCTCCACTCTCTCTCTAACTCTCTCTCTCTCTACACTCTCTCTCTAAACTCTCTCTATATCCGACTCTCTCTCTATAAATTCATGGCTAGAGTTGATAAAACTCACAAGAAATCATCCTCTCTCCATCCCTCACCTTATCAATCTCGAATGGTATGATTTCGGTCCCTAAATCTCTCAATTTTTGATGACATTTTCGAATATCTGTTATTTTAAATGGGTTTCTCAAAACTTTTCATATTCTCCCCATTGTTGATCTTGATGATTTCCATGCTTATATGTTGCTTAATTCTTGTTATGGGATAACATTCTACATCTCAATATGTTGCTTAATTTTTAAATAATTAGTATTTGATGATTTTTTGACGAAATTACTTCTCTGGGTTTTTTCGTATTTCGCCCCCCCCATTTCGTTTTTCTTCGATTTCGTGCATATTGGTTGTTTATTTGACGAAATTGATGGTATATTTGCTCTTAATCGGATCTTTCGGATATGGGTACCTGTTTTTTTTTTCAATTTTTAGCTATGTTCGTAATTTCTGGGATTTTGCTACAGTATCTTCATCGTGTTCTTGATGATGTTCTTGGTGTTCTTGAACTTTTCCCTTTTTGATCCTTTCCACTAAGCGTACACACACTACAAAGTGTTTGTGTGTGTTTTGATCCTCTTTGTTCCGTTTTTAAGTTTCATTGTTTTTGAAAAATATTTCCCAAAGTATGTCGACCGTGTGACTTACCGCATTGTTCATTGTCTATTCATTAGCTTGCTAAGTGTGTCGACCGTGGTATTCTTACCGCATGATTGTTATCACTTCTAATTGCCTTTATTATGCTTGCTGTTACATACTTACCGTGTTATGCTTACCGCGTATTCTTGCCGCATTTATTTCAACTTGGATCTTACCTTTAGTCACTTGCCGCAACATCTAGCAAGTGACCGCATATTTGTTATGCTGTTCTAACTTTCCATTTTTTCAGAATACTAAACACTTCTTACCGGGCGTTCTTATGGACCTCGAAGATTTAAAAGAAGATGCAATTGGCAGAAATCTGATTAAGAGATTTGACAAGACGGGGTTGCTACCATTCTTTACCTTTGATCAGGACTTCCATGTCCCTGCTCTCGTCGATCAATTCTTTGCGACCGCTACAGAAGAGACCGGTCGAAGTGCATCCGGCAAGATAGTAAAATTTATCCATGCTGAAATTGAGGGGATTGAGATGTCCTTGGATGTCGTCAACATTAGTGAGGTTCTTGGGATCAAGAAAAGGGCTGGTGTTACTTATTCAACGACCGTCACTGACAACGAATTGAAAGCTCTTGCTAAACGGTTGGTGGGACACAATCATGTCACTAAGGTACCCAGGAAGGAATTTGATGAAGTACTGTACCATATTAGCCATCTGGTCGGGCATTCCATCAATTGCAAGACGGGTAATCAAGCAAATCTTAACACCACTCAATGGGTTCTTTCTGCCGCAATCTACCTTTGCAAAGACATTGACTGGTGTCAAATTATCTACGATGCTTTGATTGCAAACATTGCCGCATACAATAACGCCAAAGAAAAGGGAACCATCAAGTACCGTACTCACACTCGTTTCCTTACCTTCCTCATGACCCACATAAAAGAGCTTCGAAAATTTATGTCCAAAAATCGTGAACTTCTCCTTACCATTTCAAAAAGCAAGCTTTTTACCCGATCTACCATGAAGGCAAACTTTCGTGTTCGTTTTGGAACCAGACTTTACAAGGTCTATCTTGCAAAAGACCCTCATGAACCCTATGAGTCTCCCTCCAAACTCAAGTCTTCTCAGTTTGCCGCAAGTGACGAAGACGATGATGATGATGAAGAAGAATATCTTCCTGCCGCCCCGGTCAAAGGAAAAGGCAAGGGTATTGCTGTTGAGCCTACCGCAAAGAAAGCGTCTGTTGCTACAGGTATCAAGTTCAGGGAACCGACCGCCAAGTCTACTTACTCTACTTCCCCTCCTCGCAAGTCAACCGCGTCATTGAAGTCCCTTGCCGCACCATCTCTCAAATCCTCAAAGACTCCTTCGACCGCAACAGTTCAGGGGGAGAAAAAGCGAATTCACTCCCTCAGTCCGGTCAAGGTTGTCAAGAAAGCAAAGGTGGCTGCATCTCCGGTCTTTACACCAACTGGGTCTCCTCCTCTTCCCACTACAGATGTTGTTGATGTTGCTCCTACATTGAAAAAGGTTGCACGACAAGTCTACTCTCTAAGGGATGAATCAGATAGTGAGGAAACTGAAGATGAGGTTTCTAGTGGTTCAAAAGTTGAAGTTGTTGGAAGTGGTGAAGAAGGTGATAACATTGATGGTGATAAACAAGTTGCTGTTGGGAGTGAACAAGGTGATAGTGATGAGAAGGACAGGGATATCAATGTTGATAGCCCCACTTTTGACCGTCCTGATGCTGCCACTCAGAAAGGAAGCACGGTCGCTGACGTCGACCGCTCTCAGCTGCCAATTAACATCGACCGTCCTGTCGACCGCACACCAGCTGCCTCTCCTACTCATTCTCCTGTTCCTACTCCTCCCTCTCCGGTCAAGACCGATGACATTCCGGCGACCGCAGGACAGGTTGCCGCACTATTGACCGCAGTTCAATCATTGACTAAACTCCAGTCTGAAAACCAATCTGCCATTGCTCAGTTGACCGCAGAGGTCATTGATCTTAAGTCCACTCAAGCTGATTTAAAGCTAGAGCTCTGCTCTCTTCACTCTAAAATGATTGACACCATTAAGGGGGAGACAGTAGCTATAACAAAGACTGTGAAAGATATTGTTCGTGGAAATACCAGTTCCAGTTCTGCTGCCATTCAACCTGCCGCATCAACCTCGACCGTTCTCTCTACTGACTTATTGGTTACTCCTCGATTCATGAAGGAGGCTCTGACCATTCAGACAAACGCCCTTAACCGTGGGCTTTCGCGTGAGGTTGTTGAGGCTTCAATTGAAATCCACAAGCAGTTGGATCTAGTGAAAACTGATTTGGTCCATGAGCTGAAAAAGATCAAGTTCAGCATAGAAAAGGAAGTTGATATAGCCATCAAGGCTTCTCTTGAAGCACTGACTGAAAATCAAGCAAAGAAGCTTGAAGCAATCAAGGCCGCTTATGCAACTTTGAAAACCCCGCTTGAGTATCAAGGCACAAGAATTGAGGAACTGACCAACACGGTCGTTGGTTCGTTTCAGGTTGTTGAAAAGAAATTGGAGTCTTTAGAAGAATCTGTTCAGAGATCGTCTGGAAGTGCAGTAACTGAAGGATCCATCCAGGTTGCTGATGCCGGTCACGGTAATGTCCATTCACAGGCAGAAAATGATGAAGGCAATAGCATCGATTTCCCGACCGTGAACAGCTTTGACTACATGCTAGCCAATGCATTCACTTGCCCCATTATTCCTGAGTATGAAGATGAAGTCAAGATCCCTGGTCTGAATATGTGAGCTGACCGCACCTCCCCGACCGCATCTCTCTACCGCCCTTCTGACCGCACTATTTATGTTACCATTGTGTTTTTTTTTATTAGGCTGGTTGCCTCAAACAATTTTATTTTCTGTTTAACTTATTTGGGTCTGTAACACAACTACTTTTATTCTCTCTTTTGTTTTGTACTCTTATGCTTCATCGCTTTAATGATTCAGAGTACTAGTCATGATTGTGTTGTTTTGATGCTATTCATTTCCTTCATATTATCCCTTTGAATTACATCAAAATTATTTCTATCTTCTAGGATTAGTCTTTTATTTTATTCTTTAGGATGATAGAAATCTATAACATTGACTTACTGTGTGTGCATTGACTTGGGGCATGAACTTAATAAAATTAATTTCTTGAAACATGTTATTACCAAGTACAATGAATTAGTCTTTGTTATAGTAGGTAATGGTCTCAATCAAATAGGGGGAGATTGTTGGGTATGCACATTATAAACCACTCCTATTACCTAGATTTGATTGATCCCATAACCTTATTTTACTTTTTATGGACTTTAGGTTTTATTGTAAGAAGTTTTACAACTTCATTAGTTAAGTCCATTTTTAGTTTAGCTAGGCTTAGAAGATCAGCCCCTCAAATTTTGAAGAAATGCTGCTGCTGCTGATATGGTGAAAATGGCTAAGTCTGCCTACCGCAAGGTTTTTGTCGACCGCATGGTTTTTGGCGACCGCATGGTTTTTGACGACCGCATGATTTTGACGACCAAAATCCTTGCTGATTACAAGGTTACCTCAATCTTGTCTGACCGCAGACCAGCTATCACACAACCAAGTGAAGTCCAAGAAACGACAAGTTTGATTTAATCGTTGCAAAATTCAAATTTGAATTTGGTCGTTATGTCTGGTACAAGATAGTACATCTTGCCCACTAACTTCTGCAACTACAAGACAAAGATATGAGCTCCAATCAGAATATGACAGCTCATCATCTTCCAACAGCTATTTCTCAACCCAAGGCTATAAATAGACCTTGAACTCTTCATTGAAGAGTGCTGAGATTCAAAGAGAGAAATTGCTGTCGAAATACTTGGTGATTGAAGATCATACTCAAGATTTCCAGAATCATTTGAATCTTCAAGCTTTCGCCCTCAAATCTTCAAAGATCCCCAGCAAGCCTTCAAGAACATCAAATCTCAAGCCCAGCAACACTTAAAGATTCATTAGGCTCTCAATCATTTAGATTATATAGAGCTCTTGATTCGTTACACACACACACCCCGATTGATCAATCACATAGATTGCATCATTAGGGATACACCGGTCTAAGTCTAGGATTTGTTCTTCATAGAAAGTAGGAATTAATTCAAATCTTCATCTTTGTAATTTGTACTCAAGAGAATTAATATATCCTCCATTCAAAATCCAAGACTGACCATCTTGGTAAAGGACGTAGATCTTTTAACAGATCGAACCTTTCCAAATCATTGTGTCATTTACATTCTGCAAATTTACTTTCTGCAATTGTTCTTATTGTTCATATTGACTTTGTTTGTCGTTTAGTGTTTTGATCTTTCCAGATACTCAAACGATTGTGAATTGTGTTTGTTGCTTACCTATTGCCTAAGTTACTACTTCTGACTACTTATCTTTTGCCAAAACTCACCGACACAAAACTTCATTTTCAACCTACCTCGTCTGTAACCTTTGACGACCGCATATAGCCGACCGCAAGGTTACCTTGCCGCAACTTGCTTGCCGCATTTTGCTTACCGCAAATTGAATCTTTCAAACCTCTATCTTTGCCGACCGCAATATTGCCGACCGCAATATTGCTGACCGCACGGTTTGCTTACCTAGCAGTTTTTAAGTTTCAAAAACAACTCTACTTCGTTTTATCGAAAACTTCCGCTGTGCATTTTGCTTTGAACTAGTGGTTTTTACTTGACCACAAAACTCAATAGTAAGTACAAGGTTGAATTTTGAAAAAGGGTTGATAATTTTAAATAGGCTATTCACCCCCCCCCCCTCTAGCCTCTTTTCATACCCTTGTTGTGTCTTTGGGACCAACAATTCCTCTCACTCATTCTTTCTCCTACTTTACTTTTATACTCACAACACGAGAAAAGTACCTTTTTTGTCCCTGAACTTATCTATTTTTTACTTTTTGGTCACCAAACCATTTTTTTTACTTAAGAATCCTCAAACTACGTTTTTTTTTTACTTAAGAGTCCTTCCGTCTGTCTCCCATCAATTGCACCGTTAAATCTGATTAGGTGGCACCTATGACGTCACAAAACAGCTGAGTTGGCACTGAGGATGATAGAAACTTGCCTACGTGGAATTACAAGGGTGAAAATGTTAATTATTAAAGTATTGGTCCTCCAAAAATAAAAAGAAAATGGAACAATTCTTTTCATAAAACAAATAAATTTAAATGTTGATAATTAATTTATATTTCGCATTAATTTTAATAATTTATTATTATTTTATTTTTTTTTGTAGAATTTAAATATTAAACTCATTTTTTTAAAACAAAATACTCATAAAAGTTTTTCCAACAAAGATTTGTTGTTTTAACTCATTTTTTTACTTCATCACAACCTCATCATCAGTCCACCGTCAAGTAGCTCACCACCGCCACCACCTACAGCTGTCGGCACTCGCCACCGCCACCGCCATTCTCAATATCCTTACCACCATAAGCTTCATCACCACCGCCATAACCACCACTAGCACCAAGCAACCTTCAAACAAAAATTTCAAAACTCACATTATGAACATGACATTTAAAATCCCAGATTTCATGATTTAAATCCTAAATTTCAAATGCCAAGAAATAAATAAAAAGCATTCAGATCTGGAATGGGGTTTCTTGACCACAACAATCTGGGCACAAATTGAAAATCTCATTTGAAATCCTCATTTAAAATCTTATTTGCAGATCTAGAATGAGACTTCTAGATCTGAAAAAAATGCCCATTTAAAATCCCAGGTTCAAAATTCAATAACCCATATGAAGAGAGAGAGAGAGAGAGAGAGAGAGAGAGGAGAGAGGACAGGGGGTGGTCGGTTTTACAAAAGAATAATACTAGGAGCACAAAAAAGTCATAAAATCTTCCTCACAAAATTCTAGGTGTAATGATTTAATTGGTGTTTTTAATTAGAATGTGGCGGCTCCATTATCGATGCAACCAATAAAATATCGCCACCTCATGTTGTGAGCAAGATTTTGTGAGTTTATTTTGTGCCCCTAGCATTGCTCTTTACAAAACCTTTCAGCTCAGACGGCGAATTCAATGCCAAGTGGAGAATTCCGGCACACATCGCCGACGCAGGCGACGGATCCAGACGAGGAGGCGGCTTGGGTATGGTCGCAGATCAAGGCGGAGGCGCGCCGTGAGGCCGATTCGGAGCCGGCGTTGGCGAGAAACAGAAAATTGACAACGATGGTGCCAAGAGAGGAAGGAGACGGGAAAGGGTTGGGGAGGAAGGAGTGAAAGAAGAGGAGAGAGAGTGACGGTGAGAGAGAGTTGGAGATCGGAGACGGGAAAGGGTTGGGAGGAAACGGCTGGGTAGGGAGGAAGTTTATGATTTTAGGGTTTATATATATATATATATATATATATATATATATATATATATATATATATATGTTGGAACAATTCTTTATATCCCTGAATGCCACGCTCATTTCAGAATAAGATTGAGGAAGAAGAAGATGAAGGCGGAAGCGTAATACCTGATGAATCCATAATGATGTTGTAGGGAGAACAAGAAGAAGAAGAAAAAAAAAATTAAGGGGACGGAGTTCTTCTAAATGATGAGTGCCTTTTCTCTCTAATGTCTCTAGCAATATGAAGATTATTTGGGAGAGAAAAATAATGAATGGAGTGATTTCTAGGGTTGATGGAGAACCCTTTATATATGAAACCAATAGGCACCTCATTTAGGGACTACACCCTTTCAACCTTTAGTGATGTTAAATTACCACTTTGCCCATCAAAAATAGGTAATATTACATCCAGGAATTCTACACAATATTTACTATTATTTACTACACTTTATATTAACATTATAATCATGATTTTATAAATGGAAGGTCCAAATAACTTGTTTTGCAAGCCATGTTCTAACAATCTCCCACTTGGGTTGCAAAATAAAGTTCTCCCTTTAAAACATAAATATAACACGAATGACAACCCTTATGTGCGCACTTTATTGTCATTCATAACAATCTCGTCCATTAGCCATATAAGAATAAGGACTAAAGGGGCAGTCGTTGTAATTGATTCGCAACTAAACCCACAATAATCACATATACAAATCCAACTAAATGACATAGATCAAAAGTGTAGATGTGTAGCATGGAATCATAATGAATATATACATATTCTTCCAACTAGTCCAACTTAACCAAATGAGATCAAAACTTTAAATAATAGAAATTATTAATGAATCACAACATAAACTCCCACTAAATTAAATGTTATCAAAATTGTTACACCCATATGAGCAACATGCTCGTGAAACACTAAAGATGATAACGCTTTAGAAAACGGATCCGATAATTATGGAGTTTGTTCCAATAAGTTGTGTTTTTATTTGTTCCTTTTTGTACTCTTTCTTTACAACAAGATACTTAATGTCTAAATACTTAGACTTTGACAAACTCTTGTTAGAGTACTAGACTACTACCTGATTGTCATAATATATCTTAACGGTTTTTCGACGCTATTTGACAAATTGTAGTCCTTTATGCAGCCATATAATTTTAACAAATATCGGAATACCAAATGATCTCAAGATTATCCGATTAAAAATAGGCATGTAGATCTTTGTGTTTTGTAAATACTATATCATTCTTTTGGCTACTACTTAATGTTCTTTCTGGATTGCTTTGGTATTGACCAAGCATCCCAACATTGAATGCAAGACTTACGCATTTATTAAGCTTTCTTACTGCTGATGCAAAGAGGGATATTTTCTATATACTTGGATTCATAATTAACTTTAGGACACTGTTTGAGACTAAGCATGTCTCCTTTAAAATTAGGGGTGTCAAGTGGTTTATAGTTTTGTATGCTATACCTTTTGTAATACCTTTTCTATATAGGCCTTTTGTGATAATCCCAAAATACTCCGTGTAAACTCACAGTGAACTTGGATTCCTAATACAAAAAGATGCCTTACCAAGAATTTTCATTCCAAAGAAATTTCTTAGTTTCCTTATTAAGGTTTAAAACATTACTAGCAAGCAAATATTACCCACATATAAGACCAAAATTATAATTTTACTCCCACTGAATTTATGGTATACCCAATATTTATCAAGATTCATTTCAAACCAAATGAAAGAATAACTTGATTAAATTCTAAATACCATTAATGAGAAGTTTGCTTAAGTCATAAATGAATTTCTCTATATAGATAGTTTGCTTAATGTCTCCATTAAGAAAAGTTCTCTTTAATATCCATTTGATGAGGCTTAAGACACAAATTGCTACTAGTGCCATAATGGTTCTAAAAGAGTTTTTAGAAGATACCGGGAAATGTTTCTTTCTTGATAATTAATGCCTTTCTTATGAGTTGAAAAAATCTTTAGCAACTAGATGGGTCTTATATCTTTCAATATTACTTTTGCGAATCCTTTTAGGTCTTAGAGACCCATTTATAGGTTTCACATCTTTAGGTAATGTAAAAAGATCCCAAAAGTTGTTATCTTTCAAAGATTTCAACTCTTTATATATGGTGTTAATCTACTTATGAGAATTAGGACTATTAATGGCTTTATGGTAGATGAATGGTTCATCTCCCACTAAACCTATGTGTCCTTAATTTCTCGGTAAGATACATCTCATAATTATCCGGTATTGCAATCCTTCTTACTCTATTGTATCTCTTTAAGGGCACCGGTTCTTACTAATTCTGAGGTTGTTGAATTTCCTTCTTATGATCAACATTTTCATGTTGTTCAATATTTATAGGGAAACCATATTTATTTTGAATTGTATGTTCTTCTTGAATATCAAGTACAAAATTTGAAATCCAATTGGAACTTATGGAAGAGGTAAAGAAATGGATGCCTCTTCTTTTCCAAATTTAAAATATTACACCTAATCTCCCACTAAATTCAACATCCTCAAATAACCTAGCTTTTCTCGTTTCAAAATGTTCAAATTTTCAGGTTGTAAAATTTATATATCCCCTAGATCTCTCGGCTTACCTCATGAATAACTACTAACAATCTTATGTCTAACTTTCCCTTAATAGACTTATAAGACGTGTTCCTTATTCGTCCCAAAATCATAAAGGGTTTCTATTAGTAGCTTAGAGGGAGCTTTAATGAGAATAAGGGCTGCGGTTTTAATGTATCGCCCATAATGAGTGAGGTAAAAGAAGCACAAAACATGCTTATTACCATTTCCTTAAGGATTTTATCATGTCTCTTGTGTACATCATTCATGCTAGGCGTACCCGGCTTAATGTAGATGGAGACAATCCCACACTCTTCAAAATAGCGAGTAAAAAGGACCTAGACGTTGTTCCCTTTAACAATCATTCCAACCTTGATATACTCTATCATGATTGGACGTAATGTTATTAATAGTATTTCAAAGTTGATTTCCAACTTTGACCTCATAAGACTTGAAAACGTCCATAACTTGAGTCTTTGCATGAAGTAATAAATGCATCCATATTGAGAGTAGTCATTTATAAACGTAATAACTATTGTTGACCTTTCCACGAAGGAATAATGAATGGCCAACAATGTTCATATGTATTAGTTTTAAAGACACTTGATACTCTCGAGAATACTATTCTTTTAATGTTTGTAAATTTCCTTTAAGGCATTTAATGCAAAAGTATTTTCCAAAATATCAAGTTTGTTTAAGATTTTCTTTAACATAAGCTTATCAATTTTCCTCTTGGAAATATGACCCAAATGCCTATGCCTTAATGAAAAATAAAATAAAATTTACTTGATAACTTTTGCTTTCTAGTTTTGGTTTCATTATTAAGGGACACATTTATTGTTTGAATAATGTTAAGTGAAGAAAGAATACTTGACAAAGTACTAGTGCCAACAACCTTTGGAATGAAAATAGAGATCACACTTATTATTAATGAACAAGAGTGACCTTCCTTGTCCAATATTGTGATAAGTATCATAATTCCATTTAAATGATGGTACAATAAATATATTATTTAATACAAAATAATACTTAGTACTTAACAATAATTTAAATGATCCTTATGCCTATAACTCTAACCGGATTCCTAGTTTCCATATAGATGAATTTCTTCATCTTTACTAGGTCTTCGGTAATTTAGGCAATCCTACTTGAACATCCTTATGTGATTGGTTGCACAAAAATCCAATCACCATGTAAATGTAGGAACTGAAACCAAATTAGCCTTAATACAATACAAACAAGACCAAATGATATACCTCTCACGCCAAGCGTGAGACTTAGGATAATCGAACTTCATGTTAGTAAGGTCCTTGCAAAAGAAACATTTCTTTTCTTTTTGATCATGAGATGATCCCTTAAGGTTCTTTTTACTTGCAACCACAGTTTCTTTCCCTCTTCTCTTGTCCCATGAGAAAAGGTAGATGCTAAATGAGTACCTTTAGTTCTAAATTATTCTTAACTTATCTTCTTCTTCTGTCATAAGTGAAAGTAATTCATTAATATTTCACTTGTCCTTTTGATATTGATAGGTCACTTCAAAGTAACCAAACCAAGGAAGAAAAATTAAAACTAAATGCACAAGAATATCATCCGATATCCTTAACTTAAGTGCCTTTTCGTTTCGTCAATAGATGAACTATTTCTAAAATGTACTCCCTTAAATTCCTGGTACCCTTTATACCTTATGGAAACAAGTTTCCTCAGGGGTATCAAAGAATGTTTGTAGCATCAATATCCTCGGAGACACCGTCCAAAAGGTCTCCGGGACAATATTCTTTATGATCATTAGGCTTACGCGGTTAGAGCGTGTCACTTCTCAGCACTCAAGCAATAAGAAGAGAAACGGATCCCTTAATGCGAGTTCTATATAGCCCAAGATTATAATTATTTGTTTTCCAAGTTTTATAATTAGTCCCACATTGCAACGGTACTCATAGCAGTAATTACAGATGAAGCAATAAACAAATTTGTTGGAATTTTGAGAACAAGAATGAATACAAAACATAAATAAGAAACTACACAATAAATAATGATTAATTATATCAATGAAATCCATCAACAAGACAATCAACATGACATCAAAACTAATCTTTGGATTGCGAGTTGACTCATAAATGATTGCTTTAGGCAACAAGTAATTTGAACTTATATTTTAATAAATACTTAATCTTCCTTTGGGCCGACATAAGTACCTAAGAAAATAACCTAATGTTTATTTTACGTGTTACCACATGAATGCCCAAGTTTAGTCAAATGTCAAGATCTTCTTTGGAAAATTCAAGCCATTCACATATCAACTTAAACATCCAACACTTTACAATTTTAGGGTTTAAATAACGTAAATCACTTAGGCGAAAATATTATTTAAACAATGAATAAAATTGTCAAAGCATATAATTAATCAAGGACTTTAAGGTTTGAAAATAATTATGGTTTTGTTCAAAAGGGGAAACAAAATTGTGCAACATCTTGAAAAAGGCAAAACTCTTGTGAATATGCGCGACCGGGCAATGCCTAATACCCGACCGGGCAACATACAATGCCCGACTGGGCAGAACCAAAGACCCGACCGGGCAAACACATTTAGTCCAACCGGGTCTTTTCTTGAGGTCCGACCGGGCAAAACATAAGACCCGACCGGGCTAAAGCCACCGTTTCATGCATTTTTGCTGCACTTTTTCCATAGTTTGTCCCAAAAGGCATGAATAACAAGTAGATCCACATGGTATGTACTTAAAACATAAAACCATGTTATTTAGGATAATCTTGATTTTAAAATTAATAGAATCAAGTAAGTAGATCCACATGGTATGTACTTAAAACATAAAACCATGTTATGAAGGGATAGTCTAACTTGAACCATTTTAATTTAATGAACAAAATACTTTCAAACCATTTTCTGAATTTTAGATGATGATTATTAGTACTCTATGAACGAATTAGAGTCCCTAATCAACATTAAAACTTAATGATTCAACAGGAAAAATGAATCAAATTGAAAGTACAAAACTTTCCCAAAGAAGAACCCAAACTTAAACCAAAATGAACCGGGCTCTGATACCAATTGTTGGAACAATTCTTTATATCCCTGAATGCCACGCTCATTTCAGAATAAGATTGAGGAAGAAGAAGATGAAGGCGGAAGCGTAATACCTGATGAATCCATAATGATGTTGTAGGGAGAACAAGAAGAAGAAGAAAAATAAAAATAAGGGGACGGAGTTCTTCTAAATGATGAGTGCCTTTTCTCTCTAATGTCTCTAGCAATATGAAGATTATTTGGGAGAGAAAAATAATGAATGGAGTGATTTTTAGGGTTGATGGAGAACCCTTTATATATGAAACCAATAGGCACCTCATTTAGGGACTACACCCTTTCAACCTTTAGTGATGTTAAATTACCACTTTGCCCATAAAAAATAGGTAATATTACATCCAGGAATTCTACACAATATTTACTATTATTTACTACACTTTATATTAACATTATAATCATGATTTTATAAATGGAAGGTCCAAATAACTTGTTTTGCAAGCCATGTTCTAACAATATATATATATTTGGGTATGTAATATATTTTTAACCCCCTTCATTTTATGAAAATGTTTTTTAGGTTTGATATTATACACATTTAACCCTTTATACTAACACTCAACCCCCTTATGATTCCACATAAGCAAATATTTACAAGGTATGATGCCAAATAAGCACAAAATACCACATCAGCATGCCACATCAGCGGATTTAACGGTCAATTTGACGGTCAACAGACGGAAGGACTCTTAAGTAAAAAAAAAAACGTAGTTTGAGGATTCTTAAGTAAAAAAAAATGGTTTGGTGACCAAAAAGTAAAAAATAAATAAGTTCAGGGACGAAAAAGGTACTTTTCTCCTTACAACATCAATCAACATACTATTTTCTACCTCACTTTCTCTCTCATACTTCACTTTTCACTCACAACAACTACCACTACTATTTATCCCTTATTTCTCGTGCACAACTCATTTTGTATTTTGTGCACATAGTTATGGGACGGAAAGAGTTTACAAAAAAACCATCACTAACCTATCTACTTTTAATCCACTTGCTTTATGAATGGGCAATTATATCCTCCCCAATACTATTGTTGACCCAAGTTTGTCTTGATTCTTTAATAAACGTGCAAAATCAAACTAAGAACCTTAAACCAGGACAGAAAGAGCATAAATTTTGCAATTTTGAAAGTGTGTATTTATCAATTGTCATTAAACATCCAAAAGGGTAACTTGTGTAGTTTTAATTGAGATGCAGAGTCCAAAGACCTTCTAATCTAGTGGTATCATAATGGAGGTCCATGGTTCAAACCCTCCATGCCATATGGGGGGTCTTGTGTGTTTGGTTTGTAAGTTCATATGAATTGGGACGCAGGAGTCTTTTGTTTATGTATTCCTTTCATCCCATAATAATAAATATGGCACTTTTTTTTCTTTATTTTTTCGATTAAGAATCTATTGGATCTATATAAACACACATCAAATCTGATTAATATCAACCATTTATTAACAAACATGGCTGATTTGTGCCTAAATTTCTACCCACTGTGTTGGAACACAATAGGCATCTTTGTCCCTGTAAACAATAAACAACCAGCACCAAAGGCAGGACCGGTCATGAAATGTACTAATTTTTTTGGGTATTGTTCAAAATTATTAATACTACCCCTCCATCTCAAAGTAAATGTTCATAAGTTTGCTCTTGTTTACTATTGATCAAGAGCTAAATTGAAATATATATATATATATATATATATATATATATATATATATATATATATATATATATCAATCATTTTTAGACGGAGATAGTAGTATAGGAAAACATCAAAAGCCGGCCCTTGAAAATTTGAAACCCTGTACGGTTGCTCACCTCGCACGTGCTAAAACCCGGCTCTGACCAAAGGCAACAACTTACCTAAAGAAAATGGATTAATGTTCCAACCCATGTGGTTGCAAGGAGAAAAATGATACTCCTATTGTATATGTCAACATTTCTTTTTAATTTATATGTCTACCTTTCCATTTTAGTCAGTCCCAAAGTATATGTTCATTTCCTAAAATGGCAAAAAATCTTTACTATTCCTCCCACTCATTCTTTCTCCTACTTTACTTTTATACTCACAACACCAATCAACTTACTATTCCCTCCCACTCATTCTCTATCTTACTGTATTTTTATATTCACAACACTTACATCACTTCCACCATTTTTTAATCTCTGTGTAAATGAGAGGAATGACATATACTCTGGGACGGAGGGAGTATATATATATATATATATATATATATAGGTAGGTGCTCAAATGAGAACTCAAATATCATGAGAACCATGAGAACCAATTGTAGCCCTTAGATTAGAATATAGATAACGGTTCAGATTGGAACTTAAAAGGTTGACATGCGGTGGCAATTTTGAAATAAGGCTTAACATCAAGGGTAACTTTGTCATTGTATATTTAGGTTTAGATCGAGTCCGTCTTGTCGTTGGAGAGGAGAGAGAAATATACGAAGGTCGTCGGGTTTAATCGTCTGATTCACCTTTTCCGACGTCTGATTTTTCGGCTGATTCTCCTTTTCCGACGTCAGATTTTCGCCTGATTCTGTTTTTCTGACGTATTCGCAATTAAAATCTGGTTCGTTTCTGTGTTTAATTTTTTTTTGTTTTGTATTGTTAATCATAATTTATAATTTAGATATTGTTTGAGTTTTTTTTTTTTTTTTATTTTTTATTTTTGATGTTGCAGATATTGTTTGATGGAAGAAAATCAAGCTTCAAATTCAAGTTTTTGTTGTTAATATGATTTTATTTTATAATCGATTGTTTTTGTGCAACATTGCCCTTGGATACACTAGCCAAATAGCTATTGTATCCAACAACAATGTGGACACACATTGCCCTTAGATACACTAGCCTAATAGCTAGTGTATCCAACAGCCATGTGGACACACCTTGCCCTTGGATACACTAGCCAAATAGCTAGTGTATCGAAGTGCAATGTGGACACACATTGCCCTCGGATACACTAGCCAAATAGCTAGTGTATCTAAGTGCAATGTGGACACACATTGCCCTTGGATACACTAGCCAAATAGCTATTGTATCCAACAGCCATGTGGACACACATTGCCCTTGGATACACTAGCCAAATAGCTAGTGTATCCAACAGCCATGCGGACACACATTGCCATTGGATACACTAGCCAAATAGCTAGTGTATCTAAGTGTATCCAATGCGAATTTCAACAATGTACTTTTGCATGTCGTATTATTGTTTAAAAAATAACGATTAAACATAGGAAATAATACTGTAATCAATTAGAAACCTAACCTTGCTGATTAGGATGAATAATATTGATTTCTGCGTCAGGAGAAGCCATTTCTGTTGATTTTTTTAGGAAATTGTAGCTTGTGAGAAGACGAAGGTCGCCGGAGTGTTTAATGAGATAATCGCCGATGAAAGAGGGCAAAGAGTAGCCGGAGAAGACGGTAGGGTTTAATCGTGGTCGGAAGGGGTTTTTTGGCTATCGAAATTCAACTGTGTTGTGTGTGTGCGCGCGTGTGTGTGCGCGGTTTAGGACGGTTTATATGTTAATTTACTTTTCTGCCCTCGAGTTTTGTACTATTCACAAAATTGCCACCACCTCCTTTTTTATTTAACTGTAATCTTGAGCGTTCATTTTTTTCTAATCTAAAGGCTGGTAATGGTTCTCATGGTTCTCATATAATTTGGTTCTCACAGGAGCAACACCATATATATATATATATATATATATATATATATATATATATATATATATATATATATATATATATAAGCTCAGAAAAACACACTTAAGTTATGTACGATGTGCTTTAAGTTGTTGTACCGTACAACACCTTAAAGCACATTCCAGATAGATACCGTATGCATTTCCACAGCATCACTCAACCTTAATTAGAAAATTGAAGGTCAAGTGTCCAGCCCATTTTTCTGCCAGAAAATATCAGGAAAAACGCGTTTTTGTTTTTCATATGCGGAGTGGCATTTTTGTAAATAAACAGAACATTATTAAAAGACGCGGTGACATTTTTGCAAATAACTGAAACTTACGAAAACTCATCAGGCACTTTTTTACACTGTGAGGCATTTTGCAATACTACAGGAGGCACATTTTAATAGTAGGGCAGGTAGTTGTTTTAGAACTTGGAAAAACTCGTTTGACACTTACAAAAACTCACCAGACACTTTTTTTACATTGTAAGAGGCATTTTTCAATATTACATGAGACACTTTTTAGGTAGTTGTTTTGAAAAAAATTAAAAACGCACCAAACACTTGTTGACAATTTAAGAGGCATTTTTCAATAATCCAAGAGGCACTTTGTAATACTAAAACAGGCGGCCTTAACACTACCTCTAAAAGTGTCTTTTTGAATGTATAAAAGTGTGTGCTTAACTATTTATAAGTCTAATATTACAACAGGCACTTTGTAATATTCGAGCAGGCACATGATAATCGTAGAGAAGACTATTGGGAAAAACACGTTTTTACATAGCTTAGTGTGAAAAGCGTTAACCGACTCTTTTTCTAGCAAGGATAACTGGTATGTTCACACTCCAACATTGTATGAATGTATCAAGAATTTCATACAACACCACCATACAAAAGGAGCATCATATACAGGTCATTTCACGCGATTTCCTTTCCGATAGGATTTTTAAATCGTAAAATTGATGCCCACTTTGTCAGAAAACAACTTGACACAGAATGTATAACCAAAGAACATTCTGACAAGTTCATACAACACGTCAGATTCATTTACAATGCAAACGCTGACTTTATATGGCTGAGCTGACCAACCTGAAAACATTTTCATATTTCTCAAGGCAAAAAATAATTAAGAAAAAAATCACCAGCCAATAAAATTTGAGTGCGTGTTCATCAGTCTCTCTCTTTCTCCTACCACCAATCTTTTTTTTTTTTTTTTTTTTTTAACATTTTCCTCCATTGGTCTTTTCCGCTTCGCGGTCCTTCCCAGAATGGTGAGGGTTAGTCCTTTTTCAGGCCGTCCGCTATTGGTGATGTAAATAATGATCTTCTACCCTCGAGACGCATTTGTGATAGGCTTTTGCAGTGGCTTTAAAGCAGCCATGATCTCAGCAAATGAAGGCCGTAATCTTGGATCTCTGCATACAAGAAAATAAAATAAAAAATGGAATCTTGAAACTTTATTCGTCCATTAGCCTAAAGAGGGACATGTGTGGATTGGTTAAAAAATTTAACACGATGGAAGTGATATCTCTGTAAACACTACACGTCCCATGAATCAATCCTAGGCAGTCTTGGCGGGTAAGCTTCGTCAACCTTGGACGATTTTTCGTTGTACATATTTAAGGAGATAATGTTTGTATTTAATGAAACACTCTGAGGAGAGTCGCACAATTTCTCACAATCTGTCGTGTCTTGCATTCTTAATGCTGAGCTTCTCACATCTTTCTTCTTTGTATTCTCTTAGTTTTTTAATATCATCTCAGATGAACTTCAAGAAAATACTACCTGTGTCCCAAAATGAATGACTTTTTTTTTTTTTTTTTTTTTTTTATCAAAAATGTATCCCTTTTTTTTTTCAAATTTCATTCTATACTTACAAAACTAACATTTTGAAAGCGGATAGCAAGGATATTTATGAATCTATACTATTAAAAGTCACCTTTTCAAAGTGTTCCTTAACTAGGAAAATGTCATTCATTTTGGGACGGAGGGAGTATGATGGGAAACCGACAGCTCATGTTTAATGCATTTCTATTAGAGTGACAAGAAAAAATAAATAAAAACTCACGTTTCCCAACAGCTCTTGATGATATCTGCAACAACGGGATCTATGTCATCCGGAATATCAAGACGGCGATGCTGAAATCCAACGGCGCCAACTACTTGCATTGGGTTCATCCCTCCCCATGGTTGCTGCATCGTACAAAGCTCCCATAAAATCACACCAAAACTATAAACATCACACCTGCATTCCAGAAATAATATCCCAAAATCAATAAATAATTACTATGTACTCCCAAAATCAATCAACTGAATGCCAGTAATTAAGAAAATAAATATAATATTGAAGTGGAGTAAGTGTTGTGAGTATGAAAAGTAAAGTATGAGAGAGAATATGGCGTAGGGAATAGTAAGTGGATTATTGGTGTGTGGGCAAGTGCCATTAAACAGAAATGTATTTTCAAAATTCTATTTTGGGTTAGTAACTTTTGTTATGGGACGCCCAAAAATAAGTAACCCTTATTATGGGACGGAGGGAATACATATTAAACTTAAATCACCATGACTGCTATATGACTAGATAAATAAGTAGGGAAAAAAGCTGACAAGTTCATTGAGGGCACATATTGAGCACTTGTTTATAGTAAGTTTTGTCATGACAACTATCCCGGCGCTATTGCGCTTTGTGGACGTGGGATTCTGAAGAAAAGATTATTATACTCCCTGTCCCGGATAGTTTGTGCCATTTGATTTTTATGGTCAACATAAATAAACTTTGACCAAACATTGATGTCGATCTAAACATTCTAGTGAAATTCCAAAAATTGTAATCGATAAATCATTAAGTGATTTAGCAATAACAGTTTTTAGAATTCCATTGTGATCATTAAATTGACATCAACGTATGGTCAATTTAAACGTGTGTTCACCAAAAAAAGTCAAACGGGAGAAACTTTTAGGACAGAGGGAGTATGTAGTTCTCAACGTCTGCCCTTAGGAAGGGCACATGTTAGAAGTACCCAAAAAAAATTGAATTTGATTTTTAAAATCCTCAGTAAAAAATAAACATAATCCTTTAAAATTTTATAGGGATATAAATGGAAACCAAATACTTACTTTTCGTTAGATGGTTCATTTCTGAGCACTTCCGGGGCCATCCACTCTGCCTGAATAAAGGATATAAAAGAAAAGTGTTACTGAAGTTGCTATAATAAGGAATAGAAGCATGGAAGAATCAATGAGAATAAGAGTTACTATGGTAAATAGCATATGCGAAAAAATGGCTTGATCAACTTCCTCAAATATACATGCAAGCATTAAAGTTAAACAAACCATATACTCCCTCCGTCCCAAATTGATAGTCCCGTTTGACTTCTCAAACATTTTAAGGTTACATTCTAAGTTTTGGAAATTCAGTGATTTTGAAGCCTTAATTTTGGAAATGAGAATAACTTTCTAGGACAAACAAAAGGGGAAATGGGACCATCATTTTGGGACGGAGGGAGTAAAATATAGGCAGCATAGTAGCATACATGCAACAGAACTATGAAAAAAGATAAGAAACACAAGACAGATATTGGTGAGTGACACGACACACACATGAATCTAAGTGTATATTATAACAGGGAGAAAAATTTGGAGTGCAATTTCATAGTTGCTGCTTACCGTTCCAGCAGTTGACCTTGATGAAAGAAATGTGCCGTACTTCATTCTTGACAACCCAAAATCACAAACCTACAGTAAGATACGAAATGGAAGTCATAAAGGATTGCATTTTCTGGTTACTGAAATAAATAGTTCATGTCCATTCGTCTTAATATAGGATTTGAACGCTACCTTGACGACCCAGTTCTTGTCAACAAGTAGATTTGGCGACTTCAAATCACGATGAACTATAGCTGGAGTGCAGTTATGCAAATAATTCATCCCCCGGGCCTGTAATTGAGTTTAATAAGAATTCAAAATGCACATATATACATACACACACACACTCATATATATGGCAGCCAATTATGACTCAAACAAGAATAGCTAACTACTACCTCCATCCCAAAATGAATGACCAAATTTAGAGAAATTCGGTCATTCATTTTGGGACGGAGGGAGTAGCAATAGAGGGTAGTAAAGTGAATCATACAGCATCAAGGGCCATCCTCAAACGCCTGCGTACATCTAGTTGATTGTTGGGCCGGTGGATCAACCTATACAAACTACCTCTGCAAAAGAAAAAATCTTTCTTCAGAAATCAAGTGCAACACAGCACGTATAAAACTCTGGAGTATGCTAACTAATCCTACGGACGTGTTTCATAGAAGATGGTGATATTCCTAGATTGAAGCTTTGCATTTCCATGACCTTCCATCATTTTCTTCATTATTTTTCAACACATGATGTTGATCTAATGTGTCATATATAGAAAGTTGTAGTAGTTCATTATGAAGGAAATATAAGGAAGTAAACATGGAAAAAAGGTACTTCGGGGCCACCCTACATTTCATCAATATTTACATTTGATACCCTACTCTAAAAAAAAATCAATTAGGCCACTTCATTTGGTTTTTGTCTTCAACTTGCCCACTAAATATCTAGACCTAGGGTAAGACTCACATGCCCCACAACCAAAGGAGATCGGCAACCCTAACAAATTACCAAAATAACCCCAATAAACAAACAATGAGAAATATAAGATACTCCCTCTGTCCCCAAATGATCTTCTCATTTGCTATTTTTCATTGTCACAAAAAGTTCTTCCCATTTCTACAATTTGGGCTTAAATGTGCATAAACACAACATGGCTAGTGAAGCAAGTGTTCATATCCATAAAAAGTTTGAATAGTCAAATGGGAAGATCATTTTGGGACGGAGGGAGAAATAAATAGATCAAATGAAATATGCTGAGACTAAGCAATTAACTATAAACTTTCGAACTTGACATCGATCGAGAAATATGCTTTCATCCACACTTGCCAGGCGTCCCTTAATCGCAATAAAAGCTCATAAACTAGAAGTTTCCCAGGTTATATCTAACACCAACACTTACTAGGCATGAAAATATAAACATAATCTGTCTTCACAGTCATATCTTATCAGCTGCGCAGCAATATTAGGTTATGAGGTAATGCACTTCGACACACTAAATAGTACTACCTATGTCCCGAAATGAATAGCTAGAGCAAATCCAGTCATTCGTTTTGGGGCGGAGGGAGTAAATAGCACAACATCATCTTCAAAGATTTGTATCAGATGTAAACATCATATGGATCATATATGTAGCACATCATACCTAGGAAGAAATTCAGTAACAATTGAAAGATTTGGAGCGCGAGTTACAGCCCCCATAAAGAGAACCACATTGGGATGCCTAACTCTTCTCATGATCTGGACCTGTAAAGTAAAACAACTAATATTATTTACTCAATTCGGGAGTGGATTTTCTTTGGCGTCCTTTGTATCATGGGTCTCATGCTTGTAAGATACTCCCTCTGTTCTAAAATGATCTTCCCATTTGACTATTCAATCTTTTTTTAAGATTTTGAACACTTGCTTCACTAGCCATCTTTTGTTTATGCACTTTTAATCCCAAATTGTAGAAATGGGAAGAACTTTTTGGGACAATGAGAAATGGCAAATGAGAAGATCATTTTGGGACGGAGGGAAAGAGAGTATTTAACAATTCATGCAACTTGCAATGTGGTGGGGAAAAAAATCAAAATTAAAACGTGCAAGCATCTTGCCTAATATCCTTCGGGCTATATGAAGATGAATGTTGAGGCGTTTATGTCGGAAGATAGAGAGATTATACCTCACTTCTGAATTCCTCAAGTGATTCAACAGTTATTGCCTGGTCCAGAAACTTCTTAACGGCAACTTCCTGGAAAATCAAACAAAAGCAATAAGTAACAAATACTCCCTCCGTCCCACCACAAGTGACTTATTTCCTTTTTCGTCCGTCCAACCTCAATTGAGACTACCCAAAATGGCAAAGTTTTAATAATTTTTACTCAATAAGACCCATTTGTCATACCCACAACAACAATCCACTTACTATTCTTACCACTCATTCTCTCTCCTACTTTACTTTTCATACTCACAACCTCTCCTCCACTATTAACATTATACTGTTTTTTCTTAATCTCCGTGCTCAAAAGTTAGTCTCACTTGTGGTGGGATGGAGGGAGGGAGTATATGAGGAAAAAAAATCAAGAGAAAAGAGTAAACTCACAGTTCCATGCCAGTCTCCGCGGTACACCTCTCCATATGATCCTAAAAGATAAAAAGAATGCACCAGATAAAATACTACATATGAGTACAATAGAAAACATTACAATCATCTCAATGAACCTAAAAAAAAAAAAGCAGCTCCGTACCCAGTCCTATACGCTCACCCAAGGTGATATCCTCCCATGGAATTTCACAGTCCGCCACATCATCAAGTGCTGACTCAGATCTTGTACTACCCGCTGACCTATCTGATCTTGATCTTCTCTCACCCTCTGTATTTTCCCCAGACGCTGGTTGGTCCCGCTCACCACTACCATGAGGCTCACAAGCAGAAGCCACAATCTCATCTCCATCACTTCTTGCACACTCCATTGCATTCAACATTGCAGCAAAACCAACTTGTACATCAGTTGTACATTGAGCAGAGGCCTCCAAGTTATCATACTGCTTCCCCACAGCAGCAGATGTTGCCACTACAGCTGCTGCAGCTGCTACAGGAAGATCAATATTCGAGTCACTCGTTCTTGAAGCTGCAACCACCATTGAAGACGCCACAACAGCAGCGGCAGCAGCGGCAGCTGCAACTGGAACATTTTTAACATATTTAATTGGAGGGATGGACTTATTCAAATCTAGGGAATTATCCGGTTGTAGGGACGGACTTCCTTTATTAGAATACCCACCATGATAAGGCAAAGGAGGTAAGAATCGAACATGACCAGGTTCACCTTGACCTTTACTTTTCTTTTTCCCACCACTCTTTTTGTTTTCATCTTTTTCTTGAGTCGGGGGTTTGTCCGTCACGTTCATTAAACTCGCTTGTTCTTGGTAAATTTCAGTAAACAAGTTTGCAGGAGCAACAACGCCACTTTCAAGCAACACGTCATGGAGTTTTTGAGCTAATTGTGGATTTTCTTTGGCCGCATCAATCATGTATTGTGAAACGTCCTTTACCTTCATTTTACGTGCTTCCGGGGAGCTAATACCTTCAGTCCATGAAGGGGATCTTTGCAAGTATGGATAATTAGCTCTCTCGGGAAATTCATGAACCGTCTCTTTTTTTACATTACTAGGTTCTGATTTTGAAGACCTCACAGACCCTTCAGCTTTTAGCTGTCGTGCTAAACCTGAGGAAGGTTTATGTGCACCCACTTCATCAGATTCCTCTGTTGTACCATCATTACCTCTGACCCAATTCCTCTTTTCCAAGGTCCCGAATTCTGATTGGTCTCCGGAAGAACTTGCTCCACTTCTAGAAGAATCTATACGAGAGTCTTCATCCTTGGACCATAGACCGGATGAAAATAAAGATTCTTCATAATCTTGATGAGATGCTAATGTATCAGATGGAATAAGCGTGCCAGGGTCCGCCATTAAATCAACAATGTACTCCCTGAAATTTGCATCATAATTCCTTCGTTAAACAACATACATGAGGCCAAATAGGAGCAGGTGCAGTTTTTCTTTAAATATTTTGATTTGCTGCTAGAGACTCTTTTATTAAACCAAAGTGCAAATTTGAAAATTGGATTAATACTTTTAGCTATGTTGGGGTCTATCTAATCAAGATATAGAGGTTTTGTCCAAAAAGAAATGTAATCAAATTTATCATATATGATTCACGTGAAAAATGTTGCCTCTTTTAAAAGAAGGCCAAAATACATTTTACCCCCCAAAGTATCCACCGAGTCCCACTTTGCACCCCCGTTTGAAAAGTCGGTCTGTTTGGTACATAAACTTCCAAATTTTCCCACTTTGCACCCCAGCACTAACGAATGTTAGAAAATTTAACAGAATAGGTAACAAATGGACTATTTTGTAATGCTTATTAGTTTTAAGGGTCAAAATGCAAAGTTTTAAATATTAAGTACTAAAAATTTATTTCTTTTTCCAAATAATTAACATTATCTTAAATCTTAAATGGGTTAATGACAATTTAGACCCTGAAGTATGATACCACCCTTCAAATAGAGCCTTGCATGTCTTTTTTCGCCAGATCGGACCCTGGGGTGATTCATTTTCGCCAGTTAGGGTCTTTTTGACGGAATTCGTTAAAAAGTCAGTTAAAAGGCATGTGCCGTGCACGTGACTAACGGAATTGGGTTGTTTGAAGTTGATGTTTCTTTTAAGGGGTTTAATAAAAATTCGAAACTTAATAGGGCTGAAAATAAAAATAATTAATAAAATAGTAAATAAAAGGGTTTTTAAAGTTATTTTCAAAATATTAATAAAAAATAAAATTAAATAAGAATTTTATTTTATAAACAAAATAAATCAAATTTTACATTTACCAAAAAAAATCTTCATCCAATAAATATGCAACGTTTTATAATTTATAATAGAAAAAAAAATTAAGTAATTAATATATTTACTTTTTCTTCACCCACATAATTTAATGCTTTTATTCAATCCTTATTATTTATCATATTAGCAACATTTATTTTGTTTATAAAATAAAATTCTTATTTAATTTTCGTTTTTATTAATATTTTGAAAATAACTTTAAAAACCCTTTTATTTACTATTTTATTAATTATTTTTATTTTCAGCCCTATTAAGTTTCAAATTTTTATTAAACCCCTTAAAAGAAACATCAACTTCAAACAACCCAATTCCGTTAGTCACGTGCACGGCACATGCCTTTTAACTGACTTTTTAACGAATTCCGTCAAAAAGGCCCTAACTGGCGAAAATGAATCACCCTAGGGTCCGATCTGGCGAAAAAAGACATGCAAGGCTCGATTGGAAGGGTGGTATAATACTTCAGGGTCTAAATTGTCATTAACCCATCTTAAATAAACGAAAATATTTAAAACGAAAAAAAATGAAATTGATTTTTTTTTAATAAAAATAAAAATTTAGTACGTTTTTTTATTTTATAAATAAAAATATTTAAAAAATAAAGATTTTTTTTTCTAAAAAAACATTGTAAAGTTTTATTTATATTTTTAAAAAATATAAAATAAAACTTTTAAATTGTAATTTTAGTAAGAATTTTATTTTTTAAAAAATTAAAACATTATGGCGTTTTTTTTAATTTTAGAAAAATACTGTATTTTTTTTTTGAAAAAAGTAAAATATTCTTTTAAAAAATAAATATCAATAAAAATACCCAATTTAAAAATATAATATTAATTATTTAAGATAATGTGAATATATGATATTACGGACGTTGTTTTAGCAAATTGAAAAGAATATCGCACTTTTTTCAAAAAAAAAAAAAAAATTACAATATTTTTCTAAAACAAATACTCCCTCCGTCCTTGTTTAAGGTTCTTAGTTTGACTTTACACGCTTATTAAGAAACCAGGACAAATTTGAGTAAAAAAAGTAGTGTGTGGAGGATATAATTGTCCATTCATAAAGCAAGTGGGTGCAAAGTAGATGAGTAAGTGGTGGTTTTTTTTGTAATATATGAACTTTATGAGGACAAGAATGGCCAAAACACTATTCATCATTTGCCATTTAAGAAATAAAGTAACTAATCTACTTTAAGGAATAAAGTGGTGGACAAGAATGTCCACCACTTACACATCTACTTTAAGGAATAAAGTAGATGAGTAAGTGGTGGTTTTTTAATAATTTTTATTTTTTAAAAAAAAAAACAAAAAAAAAAACGTAATAAATTTTTATATTTTTTTATAAAAAAAATATTATTTTTAAAAATAATAATATTTTAGCATAAAAAATTATTATTATTTTCAAGAAATATTAATTATTTAAGATAATGTTAAATATTTGGAAAAAGAAATAAATTTTTAGTACCTAATAGTATTTAAAACTTTGCATTTTGACCCTTAAAAACTAATAAGCATTACAAAATAGTCCATTCGTTACCTATTCTGTTAAATTTTCTAACATTCGTTAGTGCTGGGGTGCAAAGTGGGAAAATTTGGAAGTTTAGGTACCAAACAGACCGCCTTTTCAAACGGGGGTGCAAAGTGGGATTCGGTGGATACTTTGGGGGGTAAAATGTATTTTGGCCTTAAAGAAATATCCAGTGTGTTTAACGGAACATAGATATTCATATTTTACAGATCCTTTACAACAATTTCAGGTGTCACTACTGGTGAGAATCTGAAATCATTCTCCCAAAGGAGGAACTGTAATTACAAAGTTGACTATAGTAAAGAAAAAGATGTAGGAAAAACCTTCCATCGCCGATCTTTACAAAGTTCATTGCCACATCACTAGAACCAGTATATTGCTGGCCTTTCACCAACCGGCAAGGCATGCCAACACTATCAGCCAAAACCTAGAAAAGGAAGAGGCAGGTAACGGAACAATACGTAACTCAAAATGAAATAAAATAAAGTATATATACCCAAGTGCAGTATAATAAAAGAACATATAAGATACTCCCTCCATCCCAGACTAAGGTTCTTACTTTCCTTTTTGGTCTGTCCCAGACTAAGGTTCTTAGTTACTTTATTACCTTAAATGGACAATGGGACCCACTTGTCATTCTCACAACAAAAACTTTCTACCCACTTTCCCTCTCCTACTTTCTCTTACTCTACTTTTCATACTCGCAACATTTAGTTTTTCTTAATCTCCGTGTAAAGTCAAACTAAGAACCTTAGTCCGGGACGGAGGGAGTATATAGCATTAGGAAACCGCAGTTTCAAAGGAAGTGCATCAATCCTCAAACTGATTTCCAATGGAATAAACATAAATACTAAACCATAGTCTTTTGTCGTGTTACGCTGACGTAAAGGCTTCAATAGAAAAGTGGTCAAATTTGTTATCTCCTCAAAAATTTCTTTTTAAAAAACTTTAATAACTTGAACCGGAGAGTACCTTGAACAACAATGCTCGATGACGGGCCAATCCCACTTTTAAAGAACCAAGAGGCAAGACCATGCTCCCAAGAGTTGACTTTAATTTAGAGCTAAAACCTCTCCAAGCTATCAGCATCCTTTCTGGATCCCCAACGGGTCCCCCCATGTGATCAGAAACTAAAACAGCAAGCTTCTTCACAAAATCGTTACCTACAAAATTTATAGATTCTGACCTTGACTTCACAACAATCTCTAGAGCCTTCTGTTCGAGCCTCAACAACTTGGCATCTGCAGCCTTATTGACAAGAATTGCTTCCCAGGTGATGTTTTCTGTCACTGGTGTTCCTTGGAGATCAACAAGTGAAGGCATATTTGAAGAAGTGGGTCCCATCAAAATGCCATATAGATCATAAAAGCCATCCACAATCTTGTCATCATAGCTAAGAGCATTGTAATTCTGTGAAGCATGAACGAATCTAGCACATGAGGAAAAGCAAAACAGCTATTACTAATTTAAAATTATTTAAGATTTGACATTATCTAGAGGCTAACGCAATCAACTATAAGATAAGATCATAAAGGCAAGTGAGAAAAAATGAAGCAACATCACTACGCCTTTCTCTTGATGCGATTGATAAGACTGAGAAACCAAGGACCAGGAGAAATTAGAGCAGGGGAAGTACTTCATAACCACAAATGCCATTATGAAATACTCCCTCTGTCTTTTTAAAATGTTCACGCTTTGGTCTGGGCACAGCTTTTATTTTTTATTTTTTAAGATTTGACATTATCTAGAGGCTAACGCAATCATCTATAAGATAAGATCATAAATACATTTTACCCCCCAAAGTTTTAAATATCAAGAGAGACCGTGCAAGCCCTGCAGTGTCCATGTGGAACTAGTACTTGGCTAGATGCATGCTTTGAGACAGGGTGTGTGTGTGTGTGTGTCCATAGAGAGAAGGCATGCTTGTGGTGCATCTAATGAGTTGTAACACCATGAATTGATATCATAGTGAATATCCTGACTTGGCAACGCCCCTAGATGTAGTCATTACGGACGAACTGAGTTACCGAATCTTGTGTTCTCTTGTTTATTTCTTCATATTGTTCTTGATTGTTTATTATATCTTCCCATGTACTACTGCTCAAGTACCCAAATCCCTAACAAAAATGTGTGGTAGGAATTGTAAGTGGGGTAGGAATTGAGAGGGGGCAGGAATTTTGAGTGTGGTATTTCTTGTGAATATGACAAGTAGCCCCCCATTAAATGAAGTATGTTATAAAGTTTCCGCTTTTGGTGTGTGAACAATCAAATGGATACCCAAAATGGCAAAAAGTAAACAAATAAAAAAGACGGAGGGATTGTCTTTTGTTAATAGAAGTATGGATATGAGCTTGACTTCATCTTTGAGATAGCACTTAAGCAAAAGGACAATGGGATCAAACATATTAACCAGTATAAAGTGCTATACATTCCCGTTTTCTTTTTCTTTAGGGAGGGTACATGAGTACAGACATTGCACCACATAAGAGTACCTCATCAGTTAGAACGAAATTCAAACTGGCATAGCTTACTAAAGAAAGATGTATAAGTACACATCTTGACAGTTTTAGAGGATTCTAGTGCATGTCATTAGAAATCTACCATCTTGACAACAGTGTTCTTAAAACCTATGATTATGTGGTTATCTTCTTCTCCTCTTTGTTTCTCCAAGCTCCTAAAGCTCTCCTAATCATCAGTTACTTTTTCTGTTTACCAGATATTCTCTCCCTATTCTAACTATGGCAGAACTATATTTACCCAGCTTGTGAACTCTTCCATAAGATTGTTCGTTCATCATCACACTCATATCATACTTCAAAGTAGACGATTATAAAAAAATCGGAAAAATATGTTTCTTGCTACTTTTGACATAGTTCCATTTTTTCCCGTTTAATTAACAAACTGCCTACTGCTTCAAACCACAATTACCAGAACACGTTAATGCCAGAAAACAATATTGATAATTCTTATCTTCATCGCGACCATAACGTCGAGAGAGAACAAGTACCATATGGAATGGGCTCAGAAAACAAGAACCCAAGCTAAAACCTCGTAACTGAAAGAGACCTTGCCCTAACAAATGAAGCTGACGGACAGAAAATAGAAGGAATCAAGTATGAGACTCACATGCCATTCTTTCCGATTCATGTCAAATGTACTTTTGATCGATATGACTGTTGGGGTATCAACCCAAGTCCCACATCGACAATTGAAAGAAGAATTGTTTAATATATAAAGGTGTCCACCCACTTCTTTAGTATGAGGCCTTTTGGGAGATGACCCAAAACAAATCCGTGCGGACTGGGCCCAAAGCGGACACTATCATACTAATGTGGAGTGGTGGGGGTGGTCGCGGTCCCAACGTATCAGAGCCTGGTTCAGATCTTGGTGGTGTGCGGTGTGTATGGAGTTTTTAGTGTTATGCTTTGAAAATTAATTTGGAGTATTTGTGGAGAACAAGAAAAAATTATGGTGCGAGCAAGATTTGAGGAGGACGATCAACGAAGTTTGAAGATCATGGTACGAGATGGTTATGGTGGACCGCATTTGCGGTGTTTGGGATTTACCCTTGTGAGACCTCACGGAGAATCCTTGTGTCGAAAGTCTTCCAGATGTGGTGATCAGGCGGCGTGTCCCGCTAGTGGAGAGCGGCGGTACAAGTTTTGCTAGAGGGGAGAACACAATTTCGAGTTTGAAGATGACCGGTGACGACGTGAGGAAACGGGTTGAGGTGAAGATCATGGAAGATACAAGATTGAAGATGGCAGTGATGTTATAGAATTTGAGTCAAGGGGAGATTTGTTGGGATTTTCCTCAAATTCTAACTCATGTGAAATTAGAAGGTTATCAAGTATAATTACTGTGGATATGGGAATCTACTAATTGTAATTAGTTTTGGTCATGGTCACTTTAGAAAGTGACGTGCAGGCGTTTTTCCCATAGTGCGGCCCGGTCCATGATTCCTTTTTATATTAGGAAAATAATTAGGGTTTTCATTGTGGCTATATAAAGAGTAGAAGGGCTATTATTTTGGGTATGCCTTGTGGTGCCAAGAGGGGCTCCCCTTAGGGAGAGTTGAGGAAAAGGGGATTAGTGGGTGTGCCTCCCCTATACAAATAGGCTTCACCAATAAGGGTTTTGGGTGTTCTTTGTGCGTGTATTTTCAAGAATGTTGAGAAGGAGAGATACCTCCATTCTTGTAATACCAATTTTGAGTGAGTGGTGAGTCTTTGCGAGTTTCTTGAAGAAAACTCGTCATCTTGTAATTCCATGATATTATAGTGAGATGTTGACCGGTCTGTGGACGTAACCCATTGATGTTGGGATGAACCACGTTAAATCGTGTCTCTTTTTATTATTCATGTTTTATTGTTGTTTCTTCAAATTAATGGTGTTGCATAACTTAATTTATTGATGATGCATGAGAAGATGCTTCCGCCCGCGCCCAACAATGACCGCTAGGGAATCTGATCTTAAAGGAAAACACGATAATCATTAAGGTAGACCAAACCCACTTCCTGCTACAGATTGCTCACAACAGCTCATCCGACCAATCGTTCACTCTCTTCTCCTCACCGCGCCCTTACCCACATGAGATTGCATGTTATTTTCTCATCTTATTAATAGAACTTAGAGAAATTCAGGATAAGGTCATGAAGTTAATAGGTAAATCAGTATAGAATGCTCAAATTTGAGAATTACTCCCTCTGTCCCAAAGCAACTTGCACTAATTTCCTTTTTGAGTGTCTCATTGGTAAGTCCCACTTTCTTAAAATGTTCAATTGTTATTGTTTTTTACTCACCCTACCCCACTTGCCATACACACTTAAAATTGTGGGTCACACTCTCAAATCATCATACTCACAACCACTTTCCCACTCACAATACTTTTGAATATATATACTATCTCCTTAATTTCGTGCATCTTCAAAATGGGGCAAGTTGTTTTGGGACGGAGGGAATATACATTAAATATTTGATGCACAGTAGTTCTCCAAAAGACTGCAACGCTTTGATACACAATGAAGCTAAGTGAACCACACAATATTATGAAATGTTGAAAGAAAGGCTTCAATCCTCCAAAAGCCTCGCACCCTATAGGTCCAATTGCACCACAGAATGGCCAAATTTTCTGTTAATCTCGGATGCCAAACAAGTCATACGAAGAGAGAGGGCTCACCAGAGACTCATCATTAACCAAGAACAAGTGACAGAATGCCAAACCGAGCTTTAGTCAAGAAATGTTCAGAAGTGATTTGCTAGTCTTCAAGCACATGATAAAACCTTTATTTCTAAAATGTTTACAACAATTTCCCCTTTGACTGCAATCCTTAGCATTGAGTTTTCTGAGAACAAGGGGTCTAATTAACACACGCTCCACATGAATCCTTTCCCTCCCAAATGAACTCAGATGAAAGGGAAAGCAAACGTGTGGGGAACAAGACAAAGAGGCACAACTCATAATGACGCTAATACTACCTGACCTATGTGGGAATGGAAATAACGGGTATAATTAATCTTTTTGAATTTTCTCATACGTAAACCTAATTCTTGCCATTCCAATTCCTCAAGCAATTTCAAGTAGAGTTTAGCAGTGGCCCATGAAAACTACTCATGTATAATAGCTAGATTGCAATCACAGATATTATATCATAATATGCACGATTTCAAGCAGTGATAACAGTATATCGGGCTACAAAGTAGAATTTTTTTTTTTTAAAAAAAAAAAAAAAAAAAAAAAAAGGAAAATGAGAACCATACTTACCCAATATCGATAGGCAATAACTTCAGCCGGAGTATTTTCAGGGGCGGAGGACCCCAAACTAATCTGCTTAACAGCCTCAATCTGGACTGCCTCAGGATCCTCCCTAGCACTCAACTCTAAGGCCAACTGTAATTGATATTCCTCTTCTATTTCAGGATCCCTAGAATTGCTAGAGCCAGAATTACGCCTCACTGCATCAAGGGCAGCATCCAAAGCAGCACTACTCACAGAATCTGATACTTCAAGTCTGTGACTTGGTTTTAAATTCGACGAGGACGGAGGGCTAGGACTACGCCTATTTGTGACCGAATTCAGCCATCCAGATATAGCTGCAAAGGTTTTATTCTCAGGATTGTGATGAGACAGGGACTGAGAATGAGGCTGCAAATGGCTCTCAGATGATGAAACATCACTCAACCTATTGTTTCTTTTCGAGGAAGTGGACCCTTCTGAATCATCTGCTGTTGATTGATTAGGCATGATGTGAAGTTTCTTTAAGAGGTTCTTCATGCTAATTTTTTCAAGAATCTACAAAAGTCAATGCTAAAGAAGACAAAATCTGGCAATAAACATCTCCATCTTCATGTACCAAGCATGAATTCCCATTTGAAAAAACTCAAGATTTGTAATTTCAAAGATGAACCCACAAAGTGAAATCTAGGTCAACAGCAATACCCATGAAATCCAACAACAAACATTTTCAAGCAAGACCCACCAAATTTGATTGCATATAACAATACCCAGATGAATAAATTGAAAGAAAACTACTCAATGAATACCCAGCAAGCAAAGAACCGATCCTCAATCAAGATTATAAAAAGACTGGATTTTTTTTTGTTACCCCAATATGCAACACAAGTAACATGGAACAAACAAGAAGATGGATTGATTATTATATTACCTTGTTGACTAAGGATATCAAAAACAAGAGTGAATCAAGATTGATAGGAAGGAAATGCAAATATAGAAATTGGGTAATGGAATGGGGGATAGAGAGATCGAAGAGAAAATATTTGATTAATTAAAAGAGAGTTAAAAATAAGAAAGAAAAGAAAAGAGGATTGCTGAGTGAAAAAGACAGCAAGGAGCAACAAGTGGGAGTAGCAAAGATGACCCACTTGGGGAGAGAAGGGGAGAGAGAGGATACAAGTGCTAAAATTTGACTGTTCCAAGAAAAAAAAATGGTGGGAAGCAAAGGGGACCAACTTGCTCACATTCACGCTGATCTTAAACGGATTTGGTGCGGGCTAAAGAATGCACCAACTGCTACTATTAAATTTAAGAGTTGGTCTCCCGTAAAAAGCGTATTGATATCCAGGACCTTTCTGGCTATCACTCTCAAAAGTTCTGACTATCAATTTCATATCCAGAAAGTTTTATATTGATATCCAGAACCCTTCTAGCCATCACTTTCAAAAGTTCTGACTATCAATCTCATATCCAGAAGGTTTTATATTGATGTCCAGAACCGTTGAGAAGTTCCGATTATTTACAAAAATGCCACCGCGCATTTTTTTAAAGAATTTCCACATATTTACAAAAATGACACCGCGTTTTTTTAAAACACGTTTTTCCTATGAGTTAGGAAAAACGCTTTTTTCCCAAGATTTTGTGTAAATTTAAAGTACCTCTCAAACTAAATGTAAATGTAAGAAAAATATTATTTTTTATTAGAGTAAAATTTAAGAAACAAATACTTCTGTCTCATAACAATTTGGACAAAATGAGTTGTGCATGGAAATTAAGGGAAGAATAGTAGTGGGTAGTTGTTGTTATGGATGGCCAAAACCGGTTCCGGGCCCGGTTCCGGTTCGGAACCGCCGGTTCTGTTTCGGCATATATGTGACCCTGAACCGGCCCGTGCTTACCCCGGTTCCGGTTCCGGTCATCACAATCCGGTTCCGGTGCGGTTCCGGTTCGGTTCGGTTCCACGCTACCTTTTTTTTATCATACAATAATGAATAAACAAGTTAAAATTTATTGAAAAACAAAGGATTTTTTTGTTTATCATACAATAATGAATAAACATGTTAAAATTTATTGAAAAACAAGGAATTTTTATTTTTTTTAATGGAAACGCCGGTCCGGTTCTGGTTCGCCATTTATGTGAACCTGAACCGACCCTTGATTACAGCGGTTCCGGTTACTCCGGTTCCGGTTTACTCGCCGGTTCACTCCGGTTGCGGGCTTCTCCGGTCCGGTTCCGGTCCGGTTTGCCGGTTCCGGGCCGGTTTGGTCATCCGTAGTTGTTGTGAGTGTGAAGAGTGAAATAAGAGAAAGAAAGTGGGGTATGGAATAGATTGGCATTTTGGGCCGCAAAGTTTAGGGGGTATTCCCAAATCAGACCTCATTCAATCACTATTTACATTTTAGGCCCCAAAGTTGTTATTATGTTAGCATGTTAAGTCTTTTAACAAGTTTTGTTAGAAAAATTTGTTAAATGATCATGTGCGAGTCACATGTCACTTAACGGAGGATGTTTTTTACGGATTGGTTCAAATTAAAGTTGATTTTCCACTAAAGGGGGTTAAATGAAATTTATTATACTAAAATGATAGAAATTAAAATAATGGGTGTAAGTTTCAATAAACAAAGGGAGGAAAATGTAAATTTTGAGAAATGAACTCATCTTCCACTCCACCACCGTCTTCTCCCCCAAACGCAGGTCACAACCCACCAAACGCACCACAATCACTGCACCACAATTGCCACGAGTATTATCATCACCACCACCAGAAATCTAAACAACACTGTCTCACACCACTCACATACCATCAATTTTTGGTCTAATGGTCAACAAAATTTCCAGATATCTGCATTAAAAAAATCAAGAATGATGAAATTACACCCATAATTTCCACACCCCTTGCCAGATCCCCCAAAAAAATCGGATACCCACTTTTTATTCAACAAATGTAGAAGAAAAAGAAAGCGAAAAGGAAGGCGACGGCGACAGGCCAGCGTGGGACGGTGGGGCACAATAAGTGGTTTCGTTTCTTATTTCCATGGTTGTTCATATGCCCCTTTCAAATCTGCAAAGGAAGAAGAAAATGAAAGAGAGAAGGAGGGGGGCGTCAAAGCCGTCAATCGGAGGCGGGCAAAGAGGGGTGGGGTGACGGCGTCGGAGTAGAGAATGGGGAGAGGGGGCTGAGTTGTGGTGAGGGGGAGTGGGGACTAATGTGTGGAAACTGGAAAAAGGGGACAAAGAAAAAGAAAATGCCTTGTTTTTTTTTTAAGAAAATAATTATTTTAAATAAATTTTATTTTCTATCTTATTAAGTTACAAAATTTCATTTAACCCCTTAAATGGAAAATTTTCTTATTTGACAATTTATATTCATTAAATTTGCATTAAAACAACAATGAAAGGAATATTGTTAAGAAAAACATCCGCCGTTAAGTGGCATGTGACTCGCACGTGACCATTTAACGAGTTTCCCTAACAAAACCAGAATGACAACTTTGGGGCCTAAAATATTAATAGTGAATGAATGAGGTCTGACTTGGGAACATCCCTAAACTTTTGAGGCCTAAAATGCAATTCGCCCTAAATTGATTGGTGTTGTGAGTATAAAAGTAAAGTATGAGAGAGAATGGGTTGGATGAATAGTAAAAATTATTTGTCATTATAGGAAAGTGTAACTTATCAATTGGATACCCAAAAAGGAATTTTGTCTACGTTGTTATAGAACGGAGGGAGTAATATTTATTATAAATGGATGGGGGAATAAATATATTAACAAGTATTAGTGGCTGATAGGATTGAAGCCAATTAAGGAATTCGACAAGGCAAAAGGAACAAAATGGAGGAGGACTTTTTGGGGGTAGCATAAGTAGACGAGATTACTAGTACCACATTTTGTATCACAAGCAACATATATGCATCAATGATAAAGTCATGATGATGTTAGTCATAATAACTCATAGCTGTTAGATCACTTGTGATACACAAAAGTAGCATAGATGATTTTATCTCATCATGCGGCCGCATAGGCAACCATGCGCACGCATCACTCGAGCACATGCAGGCACCTTATGCGGAAGCAAAAGCGGCTAGGGCTGTTACACGAACCGAGCTGGCTCGAGCTCGGCTCGGGCTCGGCTCGTGAAAGCTCGAGCTCGAGGTGAAGCTCGAGTCGAGCTCTAACCGATTGTCAAGCTCGTTTTTGTTATCGAGCCGACCGTGTTCGGCTCGTTTAGCTCGTTAAAAGCTCGAGTTCGGCTCGATAAGCTCATTAAAATTGAATTTTTGTTTTCGAACGGCTCGAACTCGGCTTGATAAGCTCGAATTCGGCTCGATAAGCTCGTTAAGGCTATATTTTTCTTAAAAAAATGTCTAAGCTCGAGCTCGGCTCATTAAAACTCGAGTTCGATATCGACTCGAGTTGTTCGTGAGCAGCTCGCGAGCTCGATTCGACTCGAGCTCGAACAAGCAAGTGGGCTCGAGCTCGATAAGTTCTAAACGAGCTTGAGCTCGACACCCTAAAGCTCGACTCGGCTCGGCTCGTTTACAGCCCTATAAGCGGCCATGCACTTGCTTCATGCGGTATCATTGGTCTGCACATGTTTTCTTTTAATTTATTGTTCAGGTTTCTTTATTGTCTAGGGTTTTAGGTTTGTTTCAGGGAGTTTATATAAATAATGTTCCGCACCCTAAACTTATTGTATCACCAAATTATAATATTATAGTGCATGATCCTGATTCGACCGTGCCTCCAGATGCAGTCAATTATATTAATGAATTGTGTTATTAGATTTCCGTATTCTCAATTGCTTTTGCTTGGTTGTCGTTCTTATCGCGTTTTGATTTTGTGTGGATTATCTCATTACCATGCAATTTGTTTGATTAGAAGTCAGATTTTCTCACAATTAGAGGTTTGAGTCAAAAGAAAATTACACTCATAATAAATTAATTCAACAGAGCAGAAAAGAATCCAATTATTACGACATTTAATTGAACCAGCACCATATCCATCTTCATCCTCCATTAGTAATGTGCTTTTAGAACAAAGTAATGCTCTTTACATAGTTGGAGACACAAATCTTGAAAAAGTTTAGTGAAAAGTGTAAACAAAAATTAATTTGATATTGAATATGTTTCACATAGATCAATATATGAGAGGTTATCAACTTGGTTAAAAACTTAATGAATATTAGCCACTTAAAGTCACATGACTAATTTTTATTATGTTTTTAGCGAACTTACTACGAAATGGGTACATTTGGAAATTTGAAAAAGTTTAGTGAAAATATTTGCAAAAAGAGAAGTTCAATGATCACAATGGAAATGGTCTATGTATGAGTAGGTACAAGCTTAATAATTTTATTCACAATTGTTCAAATATATATAGTACATAGAGAGAGTCCTAACTATGGACAATAATAAGGTTTCCTATTCTAAATACAATTAAGATCTTTACAATAATAACAAAGATAGAACACTAGTAAGAGTAGGGAACAAGTAACCCTAGGAAACCCTAGACCCGGTTGAGTCAACCGGGTGTGTAGATCCGGTCGGGTGAGTGTGTGTGTCCGGTCGGGTGGGTGTGCTCTTGGGTATATCTTTAATACGCCCCCGCAAGATGGACGATCCGTGGAGAAGACCAATCTTGGAGATAAGTTGATGGAAGCGTAACCGAGGTAAAGGTTTGGTGAGAGCATCAGCAAGTTGATTATCTCCTGAGATGTGTTGAACGCGTAACTGGCCCGACTGAACTAGTTCACGAACAAAGTGAAAAGAAAGAGTAACATGCTTCATGCGAGAATGAAATACCGGGTTGGCCGAATATTTAGTGGCACCAAGATTATCACAATAGATGACAGGTGGTTGAGACAGAGAGAACCCAAGTTCGGTGAGGAGGTTTTGAACCCAGGTTAACTCAGCAGTAGTGTAAGCAACAGCATGAAATTCTGCCTCAGTGGAAGAACGGGCGAGGGACCGTTGTTTTTTGGAAGACCAGGCAATGGGGTTGCGACCGTAATAAACCAAAAAACCATAGGTAGAGACATAGTCGGATTTATCTCCGGCCCAGTCAGCATCACAAAAGGCATGCAAGGTTGGCGGAGAAGAAGAGAAGATTTGGAGTCCCAAATGCATTGAACCATAAAGATAGTGGAGAATGCGTTTGAGAGCCATCCAGTGGGTATGAGTGGGGTTTTGTATAAACTGAGCAAGTTTGCTGATAGAGAAAGCAATGTCCGGTCGGGGTAAAGGATAGATACTGGAGACCACCGACAAGGACACGGTAGGAAGTGGGGTCAACAGCAGGGGAATTGGTTGATTTGGTAAGAGGGGGGAAACGGCCATGGGGGTGGGGAGGGGTTTGGAGTCGTGCATGTTGTGGCGGGTTAGAAGATCATGTATGTATTTGGTTTGAGAGAGAAGAAGACCATCACGGTTTGGAGTGACCTCAACTCCTAAGAAGTAGGATAAAGGACCAAGATCTTTGAGGGAGAACCGGTGAGATAGAATGGTGATGAAGGAGAGGAGAGTAGAGTCATATGGGCCAGTGACAATGATGTCATCAACATAGAAGAGGAGATAGAAGGGAGACTGAGAGTGGAGAATGAACAGTGATAGATCGGCTAGGGATGGTGTAAAGCCAAAAGACACAAGATAGGATTTGAGTTCAGTGAACCATGCCCGAGGTGCCTGTTTAAGACCATAGATGGCTTTGGAGAGACGACAGACAAAAGAAGGATTGGTGGAATCAACAAAACCTGGGGGTTGTGTCATAAAGACGGTTTCAGAGAGAATAGCTTAGAGAAAGTCATTGTTGATATCAAGTTGGCGAAGAGACCACTTATGGGTGGTGGCAATGGAGAGAAGAAGACGAACGGTAGCGGGTTTGACAACCGGGCTAAAGGTGTCAGAATAGTCGACACCGGGTTATTGATGAAAGCCTTTGGCAACCAGACGGGCTTTGTATTTGTGAATGGTATTGTCTGGGTTGTATTTAATGCGAAAAACCCATTTGCATCCGACGATATTATGGGCAGCGGAAGGAGGAACAAGGGACCAGGTTTGGTTGCGGGTGAGAGCTTGGTATTCTTCAAGCATGGCATCACGCCAATGAGGGATGGAGAGGGCTTGTTTGGTGGTAGTTGGCAGACTGGTAGGAGAGGAGAGGATGGAGAGTTGAGCATATTTAGGATTGGGTTTAGTAATACCATGGGAGAGTCTAGTAGTGATGGTGCGGGTGGGAGGAGCAGGGTCAGGAAGAGGGGTGGTCCAATCGGGTGAAGATGGGTGTCCGGCCGAGGGTGGGGGGTTGATCCGGTTGGGTGATGTAATTGGTCCGGTCGAGGCAGGGGAAAGAGTCTGGTCGGGTGTGTTGATGGGTGCGGTCGGGGAGGGAGAGGGGGTCTGGGCGGGGGTGATTGCTGGTGCGGTCGGGTGTCCAGGAAGAGGGGATGGCAGTGTTTGGGGAGGGAGAGGTAAGTTAGGAGGTTATGGGGGTTGGGGTGGGGGGGGGAGAGATACAGCAATCCAGTCAGAAGAGGAAAGAGGAGTGGGAGGATTTGGAGAGTTGGCGTAGGTTGAGTATGGGAAGGTGGACTCAACAAATTTGACATGGTGGGAGGTGTAGACTCGATAAGTTTGGGGATCTAGACAGTAATAGGCACTCTGGGAGGGCGAGTATCCAACAAAGACACATGGGATGGATTAGGTGCTAGTTTATGTGGGGCGTAAGGCCGAAGCCATGGGTAGCACAGACAGCCGAAGCTATGGAGTTTGGAGTATTTGGGAGGTTGTTTGAATAGGCGAAGGTAGGGTGATTCATTGTTGAGAGTGGGGGTGGAGAGGCGGTTGATGAGATAGATCGCCGTAGAGAGGGCATAGGGCCAGAGGGTGAGGGGGAGGTTGGCATGGGTGAGAAGAGAGAGACCAGTTTCGACAATATGGCGATGACGACGTTCAGTATACCCATTATGTTCTGGGGTATATGGAGGGGTTGTGAGATGAGTGACACCGTCGTTGAGTAGTGATGGTGAGAGTTTAAGGTATTCACCACCGTTGTCAGAGTAAAATTGTAAAATTGGACGGCGGAAGTATTTTTCAACAAGTGCTTTGAAGCGAAGAAAGGTTGGATGGGTGTCAGATTTGTTTTTGAGTGGGTAGAACCATATGTATTTGGTGTAGTTGTAACGACCCCAAAAATCCGTCCCTATTTATTTTATATTTTTGGGGATTTTAATTTGACATTATGTGTGCATTTTATATGTTGCATCATATTTTATGATTTGCACATCTTACTTGATTATTTGTATTATTTACTTAGTTAGTAATAATAATGATTAAGGGAGTTAATTGATTAAGTTGAAACTTTAGGGTCCTTGTTGAAAATATAAGTTTAGGGGTCTAATTGTTCAAAATGAAACTTGGGTGATCAAAAGTAGAAAAGTGGGTAAAAATCTTCTTTATAACTTATCTTCTTCTCCCTCTTTCTCTGTGTTCATACAACAGCAAACATTTCCTCGTTCGTTCCTAGGGTAGGAGAAAAAGGTAAGTTCAACTTATTTCGATTTAATTCTTTTTATTTACTATTCCGTTTTAAAAACTAATTATATAAAAATGATCAGGGCGTTGAATAGGTCATTTGTACCCGAATAAAACATATTTCTGTGATACTTTTTCCGGAACTAGGTAAGTTACTAATTCCCCTTTGTGTTTTGAATAAGTTTTGTGATACTTATAATTTTGGGACAAAGGGAGTATTTGGAAAGTTGGTTTTGAAATGGTAAGGAAAGTATAAGAGTGTTTCTTGGGTTCTTTTGGCTAAGGTTTATGTAAGAAGTATAAGTGTGTTAATACTTTTGGGACGGTGAAACGAAGGGAGTAAAATTATTAAGTTTTGGGCCTGGCGGGTGTGTTGGGCGACCGCCCAAATAGGGCGTGCGGCCGCACGCTTACCTGGAAGGTTTTTGTCTTGGGGCAGAGTGTCTTGGGCGGCCGCACGGGCTGGTGTGGGCGACCGCCCAGGGTTGCTGAAAAGTTGAGTTGTTCCATTTCAAGTGATTTAAAGTTCAATCTTGGTCTAGGTCTTAGGTGATATCCTAGAGTACCTAGAGGGTTGTTGTGGAACACCCTAGTGTTTGAAATTGGTTCCTTTGTGAACAAATGAATTATGGAATGTGAATAAGTGTTACATGGGTATTGTTGAACATCTTTTGATGTGGTTTGGATTGGTTCATCTTTGTGATGTGTTTGGCTTGGTTCCCTACTTTGGAATCATTGCCCCGGTTGTTGTTTAAGCAAGTATTTATTACAGTGCTTTGTTTGAAAGTACAGATGGTTTTGTGTTATCGAGTGGAGGTGGGAAGGATTATAGTGGCACACAGTCAAGTTCACTATAAGGCGGAGGTGGAAGGATTATAGTGGCACACAGCCAAGTTCACTATAAGGCTTTTCCACTGGGCCTATTTTCCCCAGTCTAGATTGGCCTTGGATGGGATGAGTTAGCTCCCTCGAGTGAGCATTTGGGTTATGAATTTGTGTCATATTTCCCCGTTGTTACTTTGGTTCTTATGGTTATGGTTTGGTTTTCGGGATCCCGGCTTCAGCTCTTTGATGCTGCTCAGTTGATACCTCTCAGATGGTTATATGTTTGATTCGAGAACCTTGGCTAATGTTATTTCGGTAAACCTTGACTAAGTATCCACGTATGAGTGTTTATTTCCGCCTTATGTGTGGTATGATGAGTTGGTGGTTATTTCCAACCGGTATGGGACGGTTGGCGATAGGGAGCCTCTCATGTTATGTGCTATATGGATTTTTATTGACATTGTTCGATTCCGAATATCATTTCAGCATGTAATGTAGTTGCATTTTAGTAGCTTACTGAGATTCATTCTCACCCTTATTTGTTTAATGTTTTAGATAAAAGCGGGTCCAGGGGATAGGACACTTTGGCACGGGAGGACGTTATAGTGGTAAGAGTTGGGATTTGTTTTGTAAAGGTTACATTACATAGATGTAATACCTTTTGGGTAGAGTTTCCATGACTTCATCGTTTTGTACACCATTATTTTGGATAATGTTGGTGTATGTATATTTGTATAAAAGTTTGTAACCCTTCGGTCTAAGTACTTTCGTTTGTGAAAGAGTTGTTTGAAAGTTAAATGAAGTCTTTGAACTTCAAGTGTGAATTTGTTAAACTTTATGAAAGTACATTTCGATTTTTTTTTCAAAAGAAGTGTTTTATAACGTCTTCCACTCGTGTCCCGAGCGTGGGGCCAAGTAGGACCACGGGTCTGGGGCGCGACAGTAGTGATCAACAAATATGACATACTATTTAAAGTTATCGAGAGAACGAATGGGGGAGGTCCATACATCAGAGAAAATAAGATCAAGCGGAGCTTTCGATACAATAGAGGAAACAGAAAAGGGCAGTTTATGGCTTTTATTAATATCACAAGAATTACATGGAGAAAAAGATGAAGGAATTGATAAAGAGAATCTACTACTTAATAAACTAAGGATAGAGGGGGAGGGGTGTCCTAATCTATGATGCCAAAACTGCGAAGAGATAATGCTGGAGTGAGCTTGAATGGAAGGAGGGTGCCACAGGTAGACTCCATTCTCAAGTGTGCCATGGAGAAGGGTGCGATTCGTCTGGATTTCCTTGAGAACAAAGGAAGAGTGTGAGAATTCAATAGAGGCATTATTGTCTTTGCAGAGTTGAGATATAGAAAGAATGTTTCGTGTGATGAGTGGGACATGTAAAACATTAGTGAAAATAAGAGGAGAGTGAGTGAAAGAACCTATGTTGGAGATGGGAAGAGAAGAACCATCACCGATGATGACATCATCACTGCCATTATAGGGGTGGTGATGGGCAAGATTGGATAGGTTATTGGTGATGTGATGGGTAGTGTTGGTCCCAGAGGGCAACAAGGGTATAGAACCGCTAGAGGGGGGTGAATAGCGGTCCAATTTTTTTTCGAAAATACCCTTAAAATCAACCGAGTACTTATCATTTTGGCCAACTGTGGTTCAAAGCACAAGAACCGAACTGATAAAATGCACAGCGGAGTTTGCGGTTTGGCCAAATAGGTTAGTTAAAGAGTTGGGAGGTTTGACTCAGGTTGAGAAAACACTATGATGTAACTGAATAGTTAAACTTAAAGTTCAAAGGAAAACACAATTCATCTTTCAAGTCATTTCGTATATGGAGACAAGTTAAAAGACCACAAACAAGAAAGATAAATATCAAGACAGAAAATAAAGATCAAACACACAAATTGAAGAGGTTCGTTCTTAAATGAACTACGTCCTCTACCTAGATGGTTAGTCTAGGATTTTCTAATAGCTACTAGACTTGTATTAATTTAGAGGAGGTTTTACAAGATGAATCTAAACTCTAAACAATAAGTCTAACCTAAGCTATAATAACATCCGGTGTTTTCGAAGTATATAATCTATGTGATCATATAAATCGGGTGTGTGTGTGAAAATAAATCAAATGCTCTAAGTATCTAAATGATGGTTGAGCAAATGGAAGTCTTTTGGTGTAAAGGCTAAGTATGAAAGGTTGTTAGGCTTGAAGCTTTGATGAAGAAAACTGGGTTTGCTATGGAGATGGTTTGAAGATATGAATATCTGGGATTGAATCTTCAAAGCAAACTTGAACACTTGGGAATGAATCTCTTGAAGCTCAGCAACCTTCATTGTTGAATAATGGAGGCTATTTATAGGCAGAGCACCCTTGTGACCGTTGGGTAAAGATTTGAATCAAATCTGAAGGGTACAGTGCTGTCGAAATCCCATTGGTTGAGCTGTCATTTTCGTCCTTGGTTTTGTCTTGTAGTCCTAGGTAGTTATTGGACCACTACCTGACATTTGTCCTTTGTTGCAGAAAGGACTAACGGTAAACAATTCAAACTGATAGACAAACCGACATTCCTTGCAGAAACTCCAAGTTAACTTAGAGTTATTTTGACATGACATAACAACATCCTTTTACGGTTAAAAAGGGAATGTTTGTCTAAGGAATAAATGACATATCTTTAATTCTTCAATAACTGCTCTGCGGTTTCACCAAGCATAGGGGCGGTATGAAGAATGATCTTGATGAGCGGTTTCATCAAACATGCAAACTGCAGTTTGATGAAAACTGAAGGACTCCATGCTGGCGATCTCAAGATGACGGCTTGAAGCACTAAACCGCTAATGATACAACCGAACTATACTCAGCCTAGACAAACAAAAATCTAGAAATGGACTTATCTAAAAATTGATGTAGAACTTCATTACATGCGGTCCTAAAGTCCATAAAAAGACACGTGGCATGGATCAATCAAATCAAGGTGGGTGTACAAACAATGAATCCTAACAATCTTCCCCTATTTGATTGATGCCATTACCACACTATGATAATAGCAAAACATTGTACTTGGTAAGAACATGTCCGAAATAAATTTCATGAAATTGCATGTCCCAAGTTAATGCACACACTATGCTAGATCATAAATTTCTAATCTATCAAAAACAAAGGAAATGAAGAAAAGATAGAAAATAAATACATTCAGATGCATATAGAATGATATGATTTTGAGAATCATAAATGCATGTTTAAACTGAATGTTTAAAACACAATGCACTTAAAAGTATTTTCATGATGAATGTAGTGCATGAGGTTTTAAGAAATGCAAGCATTGTTTCACAAACAAGCAGTTTGAATAAACAAAGTTTTGGAAACAGAATGCTATGCAGTCATTCTCATTATAATTCAATCATAAAGGTTTGAAACTTACAAAGTACATGAATTATAAGAGAAAACACAAAAGACTTAGAAATTACAATCTAGTCTATCTCATCACCGGCAGCAGGAGCTATAACTTCTTCAGCATTTTCAACAATATTGGCCTGCGCGGCTTGATCATCAACTGCAGCTTGATCTGGGGCGGCTTGATCAACATTGGCATTGTCGATTGGAACAGCGTTTCCTGAACCGGAGGCATGAACGGTTTCAACAATCAAATCTGCTACACAAAGCCGAACCACAGTAGGTTCGTTGATTCTAGTTTCAATAGCAGCATTTTGTCTGACTAATCTGCCGGTTCAAAGCATTAAGTGCTCAGTGATGTCAAAAGAATGTTGAGCCAGAATGTCAAGCTTTCCTTCTATAGAATCCATCCTGGTATCAACTGCCTGCTGCTTTAAGGAATAAATCTCATGGTTGGTTCTGACCATGTCTTGAAGGGCAAGTTGATTTTCCAAAACTCCTTTCAGCATATTTTTGATCTCAAAGATATCATTCATTCTCTCCCCCTTAATGGCATCAAGATCAGACTGAATAGTGAGGAGATGAGTGTCAAACCGAGAAGTGGCGGCTTGCTGATGAAACTGAATGTTTCTAACCGCATCTATCAAATCGGCGGTCGAGGCACGAAGTGGTAAAACCAGATAGGAAGAAAATGAAGGAGGAGGTTCATCAGAAGGAGTATAGTCTGGCACAGACTCATCATCGGAAGAAAGAGAGATGGTATCATCGGTTTGATGGGAAGGAGAAGAATGCAGTTTAGATTTGCCTTTCAGGAGAGTATGTGCATCTTCTAAGGTTTCACCCATAGACACCCTAATGGGGGTTTCAAATTCTATGGGGTCAAAAGGAAGGAAAAAATAGTAAGGAATAACTTTGGTTTGAGGAGGGGGAGGAACATCATATCTCATATAGTCATCATAGAGAAAGATGGAAGGAGAAGGCACAATGAATAATCTATAGAGATTGGGAATGCAAAGAAAATTAAAGAACAGAAAGAATTTGGAGGCAAGAGTGGGATCATTCATAACCTGATAGGCTATTTCAGCCAAGAGCTGTTCTGCAGCGGCTAGAATGATTTGGTCCACAACAGCTTCCATATCATCTTTGGGAAAAATTGCATAAGGGTTGGGGCGGCCTGACTTGAGAAACCTTTCTTCGGCTTTAGCAGCGGCACGAGCACGAGCCCCAGCCCTTCTATCCCTTGAAGTCTCTGATTTGAACTGCTTCATGTAGGAAGCCAGTTCAGCATCACTCTTCCTTTTCCTTGTTTTCGGTTTGATAATTAAAACCGTTGTCTGAGCCGACAGAGAAACAGTAGATAGAACCGACGGTTGAACTTCAGTTAAAGCTAGCGGTTGAACCGACGAAGATGGTTGAGCCGAAAATGTAGAAACCGAAGTTTGAGCAGTTGAGAGAACTGGTGATGGTTGAACCGCTGCAGCATATGGTAAGTCTGGAGATGAAGATGGAGTATGTTCTGGTGAATCAAAGTTCAGTTTTCTCTTAAGTGCTGGAGGTGAGTCCTCAATCATCATAGGATCGATGCCTGCCTTCCTCATTTCAGCCCTTTTTCTTAGCTCCTTAACAAATGAGCCTTCATGAGGTGAATGATCTCTTTTGTAGTCAGCCTCACTGAAGTCTACTGCTCCTGGTGGCCTTGACTGCCAATGTTCCACAAAATCACTTTTCTTTACTAACCTTCCTCTTTTCTTCGGCGGTTGAACCTCAAGGATTTCAATGTCTTGCTCAGGTTCACCAAGTGCCTCAGACGTATCAGTCTGTTCAGGCAAAATTTCAGTCTCAACACCTCAGTTTGATCAATCTGAACTGCAGCCTCAGACACTTCAGTCTGTTCAGGCCGAACCGCAGCCTCAGACTCTTCGGTCTGGTCAGGCTCGGTTTGAGTAGAAGGTTTAAGGTTGGGAAAGGATTTATAGATCTCAGCCAACTGTTCTTCAGAGAACTGAACAGAGGGCATTTTAGAGGTTGAAGGTTTAGGAGGAGAGGAGATAGGAAGGAAAAGATGAGGTGAATGAATGAGTTCTGGAATGGATTTGGCTTTGGCAACTTTAAGAGATGAGGCATCCATAGCAAAGTTAAGGGATTTCTCCACATTCTGATGTAATGGGGAGAGAGGTTTAATTTGAGGTTTTGGGATGGAGGGTTTAGAAGTGATAGGTTTAGAGAGAGTAGGTGATAGTCTGATAGGGGAAAAGAGGTTGAAGAAGATGAAGGTTTTGATGACGGTTTGGATGAGGGTTTAGGGGGCGGTTTGGATAAGCCGTCTTTTGTAATTATTGAAGGGATTTGAGCGGTTCCCTTTCTCTTCCTTGTAGCAGCGGTTTCCTTGGGACGAGCCGCAGGTTTAGACCGAACTGCAGGCTCCCCCTCAACCGCAGGCTCCCCCTCAGCCTGTACCGCGGTTTGAGCTAACTGACTCAACCCCAATATGTTCAAAGTGGCAGTCTGACCTTCATTCCTTAACATCGTAACATGGGCCTGATCAGCAATGGCACCAGCATACGGTTTGTTTGACTTGTTGAGCCGAGCTTCAAGGAAAGGTCCACGTTTGGCTTCAGACAAGGGATCCTCATTCCATACTTCCTGTGCAAACCGCCATCCAAATGCGGTTCTGAATGCATCAAACTTTGACGATCCAAAAATAGACTTCTCAATTGGATCCAACCAATAGTCCTTGTTTTCTGTAGAAAACTTGAAGATGTCAGTGTCTTGGTGCAAAAACTTAGTCAGAAGCCTGCAGTGGGTCCTGATCTTAGACTTCCCAGCGGCTTAGCGGTATGGAGGCAGTTTAGGGCATTGATGATCTCCTTCATCACAACCTTGGGCCAGTGCAGTTTCTTCCCTTTAAGAATTGCCACACAGTAAGCATACTGCTCACTGGTAAAGTTGTTATGGTTTCCATTTTTGCACATAACCCCAGTATCTACCAAATCACATAGAAGTGACATAACCTCTCCAAAATCCTTCTTGGAGGAATTCTTGGTGAAGAAAGAATTAACTCTAATTAGCTCCATTGTAGTACTGCTCAGAAGTTATGGTTTGATCCTCATAACTCCAGAGTTCTCAAGACCAGCTAGAACTGCGATCTTGGAAGCGGTTAGGACCACAGGCTTGCCACAAACCGTGGACTTGATAGCATCTTCAAATTTCACTTCCCCGGTTTCCAGATCCCTTATCGGTTCTCCTCTTACATCCAGCAAGGGAGCATTTGTGGAGATCCCATTCTCAAAAAATTCAGCACAGATAATTGTTACAAATTGGGGTTCATCCATTAGGAACAAGGGCAGAAGCTTAGCATGTAACGCCCATCCTTAATCTCGTTAAATATTTGACTTATTGGTTAAATTTTTGACTTGCTTGTTAAATTTTTGACTAACATATTTATATGTTATTTTATTTGAGTTAATTATTTAACTACTTTAGAAAATTAAGGTGGTTAAATGTCAAAGTTGAAAGTTTAGGGGCCTTTTTGTCAAAGTTAAAACTTGAGGGGCCTAGGTGTCATTCTTGGATAGTTGCAAGTATATCTTCAAGTTGCTTTCTATGAGAAAGCTTATTTTTTTTCTCAAACTTTCTCGTACTCTCTCTGTGTATAAAGAAGGTTTAGGATTCTTCTTATTCTCGACTCATCGAGCTTAATTATCCATTTGTTCGTGATTTTGATCCCGGATAAATATTCGTGGCGCTGAATAGAGCGTTTCCGAACGATCAGAAATTAATTTGGGTCAACTTGATTTCAGACTAGGTAAGCTATTGACTCCCCCTTACTTGTAATAACATGCATATATGTTATTCCCGATACTTGTTCTTGTTAAAATTGTGTTTTGAACAATTTTTGTGATACTTGTAAAATTGGGACGAAGGGAGTATTTCTATAAAATTGGGACGAAGGGAGTATTTCTATACTAGTACAGAGAACCTAGAACATGCACCTCAATACTAAATGGGTTTGCAAACATATTAGGAATTTATACTCCTACTCGTGAGACGATAAAATATTAACTTGATTTAAATATTATTAGAAAAATTGTATCATTATTTGTGGTACGGGGAAATGAATGGAAGTATCCCTAAATGATTATATTAGTATATTAGGAAATTATACTTATACTTTTGGGGACGGTGAAATATTAAATTGGAATAAAAGGAATTTATCTTATTATTTATGGGACGGTAAAAGAAATGGATTGAGCTTGAAATAGTGTCTTGGGTATTGCCTAAGGGTTAGTAAAAGTATACTCCTACGCTTGGGACGGAGATTTCTAAGTGTGGAAAGAAATTTGAGGTTTGCAGAAAATTATACCAGGCGCCCGCTTGGTGGTCCTCCAGGCGCCCGCCCTTTTCAACAGAAATTTTGGGTTTCAAAAGTGCTTCAATGAGCGCCCGCCCGGTCTATCATAAGCGCCCGCTCGGTCCCCTGTTTCACCCAAAGTGTTTTAAATCTAAATTAAATTGAAAGCTTATCCCTTGTTAAGGCATATAGCCTTAAGATAAGATGTCCTAGCAAGTGTTGTGACACCTTAGGGGCATCAGAAGTGAGTCTTGAACATGATTACTCATTAAGTTAAAATGAGAACTTGAGTATAAAAGGAAGAACTCTTCTTTATGTCTTGAAAGTGCTATGAACAAGCACTTAGGTGTTATGCTTGTCTTGGAACCTATGTTTGTGCACCTTGAGGGCACCAAATTAATGTCTTGAGCTGGAATATCCGATGTAGGGGATTATGAACTTGTAAGTATGAGTTGTATAGCTCATTTACTTAATTTGAACTTGAAGTATTTTTGGTCTAGGTTTAGGGTACTACCCTAGATGGCCTAGATGAGTGTTGTAGAACACTCTAGTACTGAAAAATAGTCTCTTTGTGAACAAATGAAATGTGGACTTGAATCATAACTAAATGATAACTTGAGTATAAGAGTAGTAACTCTATTTTATGTGTCTTGAAGTTAATGTTTGTGTACCTTGGGGGCACCAACTTATGTCTTGAGCTTGAATGTCCTAAGAAAAGGATTGGAAAATAATACGTGAAAGATGTATAGTTCATCTTCCTAGCTTGAACTTGAAGTATAAGATAATTAACTCTTGTACATGTTTAACCATCCAAAGAAATGGATTGAGAACTTGGATATAAGATGATAAAATCTTGTATATGTCCTGAATGTCTTGAATGTCTTGAATGTCTTAAGTTGAGACAGTAACTTGAAGTATAAGACAATAAAATCTTGTACATGACTTGAACATCCAAATAATTGGATTAAGACTTGAATATAAGATTATAAAATCTTGTACGTGTCTTGACACCAGTATATGTGTATGGTAATAAACTTGAAAGAGTCTTGATGTGTATATGCAAATCTTGCATATATTTACTTGATAGAATGTTACTTCTTGATTACTTGATACATGGTATGAATAACCAAAAGAGTTGGGATATGGAACTAGATAGAGAATGATTAACTCTACTACATACTTGAATTTGATACGTGTATATTGTAAGTGTTATGAACAAACACTAAAGTGCTAGTGATTGGTTTTAATCGTGTATATACTCAATAAAGTATATAAAGAATAAAGAAGATATCTTGTCTTGAAATGGGTTCCTAAGGAAAATAGGGACTAGTGTAATATGAAGATAATTCATATAATCGTGAATACTATGATTTAAGTTAATAAGAATAACTACAGAACACAATATGTGCTGGAAAATGTATTCGATTATTAACGATACATATACGTGATATATGCCTGTGACTAGGTATGATGTGACCTATTCTTCTACGTAATTAGAGTCTAAGGTATTGGGCTCTATTTGATAGTAAGGGTATCGTGATAGACACTTTAATGTGTTAAACGTGATATGAATATGTCGTGCAAACTTGGCATGTGACAAAGTGATATAGAGTGATATACCCTACTACTTGTTTGAGGTCTGTTATTAATAGACTCTAACTTGGATTGACCGTGTTATATGGACACTCTATGTGCCATTGTTAAATTGATTTGTCTTCGCAATGATTGCGTACGTGTACTTGTATTCTCGTGAGCACATGATACATGATTACATGGTGCATATTCTCATGATACATGATTACATGGTGCATAAAGACTGGTCCACTAATATGGGACTTAGTTCTATTCTCGTAGTTCAAGTAAACATCTACTTTTGCATTCTCGTGTGAGTCCAGCTGGCTTATTTGGTTCAGAGGGGTGTATAGGTTCACGCTTATTGCGAGGGCTGGGGCATAAGTGATAATCGTGGGTCTATGCATTCGGTCTGTTTTTCCCTTAGTACCGGCCATAGTAAGGGCTTAGCATCCTATATTGGAGCAATACGCCTGATATAACTGAATGCTAACTCGTGAACACCTCGTGAATCTTGTTCTTGTGAATGACACTGGTTACCGGGTCTTCTTATATACTGCATAGCAGTCTCTTGATCTTGATCGTAGTTGTCCTCAGCTATACAAGCATCGACAACAATGGTATTCTTGGGAGAAATAAGGAAGGATTCAGGTAATGATACGTGATAGGCCTATGTGCATCTTGGTGAGTTGGTCTAGCCTCTCACACTACTTGACTACTTGTTACCTGATCATATCTTGAGCTTGATTACTTGTTGAGTTGGCTTAGCCTCTCCTATACTTGTTACTTGATGATACTTGATATATGATTACTTGAGTATCTACTGGAATTGCGTGATAACATGTCATGTAGTTGCATGTTAATAGCTTACTGAGATTTATCTCACCCTTTATTTGTTTCCCCCCCCCCCAGGAAAGCAGGGGATAGTATGCAGTGAGGCTCGACATAGCTGGGAACGTACTCCGCAGGATGTTCTTGTTTGAGACTAGTGTCCTTTTACACTTTGGTAAGGACGATGTTGTTTGAGTTGTTAAACTCAGGGCTTGTTGGGGTAGACTTGTGAAGTACTTGTTGTCTCTAGACATCTCTTGATGCCAGATTATGTGCTAGGCATGTCTTCCGCTGTATGTAACCATGTTTGGTTTTAATTTTCTTGGTCTAGAACTCGTTGGGAGCTATCTTAGCTCCTCACTCTTGAGTATATATATCATGTCAGTTTGTTTCTAACAGGTATTGTTCCTGTTTCCCGTTAGTTTCTTGTTTCTTGTTAGTTACGCGCACCAGGTTCGAGGTTCTATTAGGGGATCCCGGGACTTGGGGCGTGTCATAGCATCTCAAAGCAGTTTGAGTAGCTTCCTCCCAACTGCATCTTGCTTGAATTCCTCCTTTAGAATTCTAGAACCGGGGACAAAGTTTGAAGGATCCTGAAAGATATTCTAAGTTAGAAGTAATTTGAAGAATGGCAGTTTGAAACCTTAAGCAAACCGCGGTTTGAGTAAGATTTACAAACTGTAACGAGGAATCCTAACAATGAAAATATGCGATTCAAGAAAAGTAAGGGTAAAAGAGTAAAAACATAACAGTAAATGAACAGTAAGAATAAAATGGATCAAAGAGGGAAAATTTTGAAAAAGAGTTTGAATGCACAAAGAACACAAAGAACAGAGTATGAACATGCAAAACAAAATCTTAACCAAAATATGAAAAAATTATACCAAAACGATCACAAAGGGCAGATTCTAACAAAGTTCTAAATAAGCTAAGGCAAATAACAACACTAGAACCCAGAATCTGCAAATATGCGCAAGAACACCAAATAACCCAAAAATTGATTTTGCTCAAAATTGAACACAAATCATGAAATAAAGTAATCAATCAGTATATATAGGACAATGCGAGTTCAGGACAACCAAAAATTCGAAGAAAAAGCATAAAATGATCAAAGGAAGATGAACAAGCTTTTAAGCTTCAACAATGGCGGACAAATGAAATAAACTGAGTTAGAGTTCAGAAATTCATACCATATCGGGCTTAGATAGTTTGGACGATGTAGAAGTAGAAGCCAGATCAATGGTTTTCTTTGGTGCCATTTCGAAAATTGTTTAAGTATGAAATTTTTAGAGTGAGAACAAAGAGAGTGCAGAGGAGAAAGAGAGAGATTTTGCTGAAAAGAGTAAGAAGGTAAAAAGTTAAATTAAAATTTAGTTTGTCTTTTATACTCAATTAACCACCTCGGGTAGTGGAGCGGGCATGACGGCTGAAGGAAACTCAACCGTCAGTGTACCTGTCAATTTGCATTTAATGCGGCAGAGATAATTGCATAAAGATCCTTAAGGAATGAAGTGACATAAAGTAGGGACTAAAATGCAATATCATACCTGAGCGGTTTGAGTAAACCGACTTACCTTTTCTCATTCTCGGTTTTTATGAAACCGATATCTCTCAGATGTGCTTCGGTTTCACTAGATTAAACCGATAGTTTGCTTTCTCCTTATGGTTTGGTTCAAACTGACATTATTCTTCTTGACTCTTCGGTTTGACCGGAATCTTCAACCGAACTTATATAGCGGTTTCCAATTTTGATAGAACCGAACACTATTTCCTTTTTCTTAATAGAGCCAAAATACTTAACAAATATTATTAGACTAAGAAATAAATAGGCATGAAATATATTAAGTTAGTTCCAGCATACCCATTTCTCCTCGTAAATGAAAGAATCTTGAATTTTCAAGCGGTTTGGTGAGGATATCAGCAATTTGATCATCGGTTCCCACCTTTGCTAGAAAAATATTCTTCTTTTCAACATGATCTTTGAGGAAATGATATCTTATGTCAATGTGCTTGGTTTTTGAGTGTTGAACTGGATTGTTGGAGATAAAAATTGCAGCAGTACTATCACAGTAGATAGGGCAATTCTTTTCAAATACTTCATAGTCTTCCAACTGCTGTTTCATCCAGAGAATTTGAGAGCAACAGCTTCCAGCTGCTATATTCAGCTTCAGCGGTTGAGACTGAAACCGATGCTTGTTTCTTGCTGGACCATGATACAAGCCGAGATCCAAGGAACTGACATGTACCACTAGTGCTCTTTCTATCAATCTTACATGCTACAAAGTCAGCATCTGAATAACCTAACAAATCAAATGAAGATTCTTTGGAGTACCAAAGTCCAAGGTTAACAGAGCCACATAAATATCTAATAATACATTTAACAGCTATAAGATGAGAGTCTCTAGGGTCAGCTTGAAATCTAGCACAAACACACACACTGAACATTATATCTGGCCTACTTGCAGTTAAGTAAAGAAGAGAGCCAATCATACCTCGGTAGAGTGTCTGATTCACTTTCTTACCTTGTTCATCTCGATCCAAACTGCAGGCCTTTTGCATTGGGGTATCAACTGGCTTAGCGGTTTCAAGCCCAAATTTTTTGATCAAGTCTTTGGTATATTTGGCTTGGTTGATAAAGATTCCATCATGACATTGCTTGATTTGGAGTCCAAGAAAGAATGTCAACTCTCCCATCATACTCATCTCAAATTTACCTTTCATAAGCTTCTCAAACTTAACACACATAGTTTCATTAGTAGAACCGAAAATAATATCATCAACATATATTTGAACTAATAATGAATGACCTTTGTGTTTAGCAATAAATAGGGTTGTATCAATTTTACCTCTAGAGAAGCCTTGTTCAATAAGAAATTTAGATAGAGTGTCATACCATACTCTTGGAGCTTGTTTGAGTCCATACAAGGCCTTCTTGAGCTTGAAGACATGATTAGGATATTTGTTTGTCTTCAAATCCTGGCGGTTGAGCTACATAAACTTCTTCTTGTAGTTCACCATTCAGAAATGCACTCTTCACATCCATTTGATATAACTTGAATTTCTTGAAGGAGGCATAAGCCAGGAACAATCTAGTGGCTTCAAGTCTGGCTACAGGGGCAAAGGTTTCATCATAATCAATTCCTTCTTCTTGCTTATAACCTTGAGCAACCAACCTTGCTTTGTTTCTTGTTATAGTACCATTTTCATCCATCTTATTTCTGTATACCCATTTTGTTCCAATTACAGTGTGATCTCTGGGTCTTGGAACTAGAGTCCAAACTCTGCATCTTTCAAACTGATTGAGCTCTTCTTGCATTGCAGCTACCCAACTTGGATCACTTAGAGCTTCATCTACCTTCTTCGGTTCCATCTGAGATAACAATGCGGTTGAGAACAAACTGTGGTTATCTCTATGAGTTAAGCTTCCTCTTGTTTGAACACCAAAACTTATAGGACCTATAACATTGGTTGTTGGATGGTCTCTATGATCATTGATTTCTGGAGGGAGGTCTTCATGAACCACTATTTCTTGAAGATTTTCTAGAGGAGGCTCTTCTTGATAATCATTGAAATCTTCATTGAAGGTGATGTTTGGAACTGGATCAACGGTTTGAATGGGATCAGAAGAGTGAGGTTCTACAGCAACACCTTCGGTTTGGTTTGGAGCGGCTGGAGAACCTGATGGACCAGTTTGAGTAGGTTGGTCATTTGTGGTTGCATGATTAGGGTAAGATGTACCTGTCTCAAAACCACTAAAATCATCAGCAATATTTGGAGCCATATGTGGCTCAAGAAGATCATGTTCATCAAATGTAACATGGACTGACTCTACAATTTTTAATGAAGTTTTATTGAAACAACGAAAAGCTTTAGAGTGTTTTGAATAACCAACAAAAATACCTTCATCGGCCTTAGCATCAAATTTACCTCGATGCTCTCTGCCATTGTATAAGATGTAGCATTTGCATCCAAATATTTTAAAGAAGGCAATGTTGGGTGATCTGCCTCTCCACAATTCATAAGGAGTCTTGTTGTGAACTTTGATGATTAGGGAGCGGTTCTGGGTGAAACATGCGGTATTGACAGCTTCGGCCCAGAAGTATTTGGGAAGCTTTGCTTCTGCAATCATGGTCTTCCCGACTTCAATCAAAGTCATGTTCTTTCTTTCTAAAACTCCATTCTGTTGTGGAACCCCAGCGGCAGAGAAGTTATGATCAATTCCATGATCATCACAATATTGGGCAACACCATTGTTTGTAAATTCGGTTCCATTATCTGAACGCACAGCAACAATGTCATCCAATTTCTAAGTTTGGAGCTGTCTAAATAGAGCGGTTACGATGCCATAAGTATCATCTTTTGAGGCCATCATTTCCACCCATGTATATCTTGAAAAGTCATCAACAACCACCAAGGTATAGCGGTTTCCTCCTATACTGGCGGTTGGGACAGGTCCAAATAAATCCATGTGAAGCAGTTGTAAGCAGCGGTTCATTGAAGATGCGGTTTTGCTTGGAAATGACTGTTTAGGCTGCTTACCAAGCTGGCATGCTTTACATTTCTTATCATGATGGTCAGCCACTTTGGGTAGTCCTTTGACAAGACCATCCCTTTGCATTTTTGCTAGATACTTGAAGTTCAAGTGGCTGAGCCGCTTATGCCATAACCAGCTGCTTTCACTAACATTTTTGGCTACAAAACAGAGGTCAGCAATAGAAACAACATTACTCAAATCTATCATATATACATCACCTGTTCTGTTGCCAGTCAGTAGAGTAACTCCAGAAGTTGCATCTTTGATGAAACAATTAGTTGAAGTAAAGTTGCAGTTCATTCCTTTGTCACAAAACTGAGATATGGAGAGAAGGTTGTGCTTGAGTCCTTCTACTAGTGACACATTTTCAGTGGTCACCTTTCCACGTTTGATTGCCCCATATCCTATTGTTTCTCCTTTCTTGTTATTTCCAAACACTACTGGGGGGCCTCTCATACTGATGAAATCACAAAGAAGTTCATTATCTCCGGTCATGTGTCGTGACCAACCACTATCCAAGTACCAAAGATCCTTATTCTTCTTTGCGGTTCCAGCCATAAAGCATAAGATCTGAAAAATAAACATTAAAGATTATGGTCCCCCTTATTCTTTTGGGTCCTAGGGTTAGCAGCTTTTTGGGACCCACACCTGTTTGACCTTAGGTTTTGGTTGCGGTTTTACAAACCCTTTACTGACCTTCGGTTTCTCATGTTTTACTGGGTCAGCGGTTTTGGCTTTAACAAAGATTACCTTCTTGAGCTCAACCTTCCTCTTAGGTGCGGCTTTAGGGAAAATGATAGGAATTTCCTTAAACCGACTAGGAGCGGTTTCATCACTCAATACTTCCTTGGTTGCCTCAGCCGCTATGGATTTCTCTTTCCACTTTGAATCTCTCCCAGTATGGTTTTTAGGATACTCAAAGAAATAATTTTGCCTTTTAATTTCTTGTTTTGAGCCCTTTTTACCGGCATGATTAACCTTAGGAATTTCTTTGGTTTGTTCAGTAGGTTTCACACCACCTTCGGCACAGAGACAAGGACACTTACACCCATCATCGGTTTTAAACCCCAATCCACTTTTATCCAAAGTAGGAATTTGTGAATTTAGGATTTGTTCCACGGTGACACCAGACTTAGTCCATACATCGGTCACTTTTTGAAGGTCATCCCTTTGTACGGTAAACTCATGGATTTGGGTGAGAAGTACCTCGGTTCTGTCCTTCAGATAGCGGTTTTCATCCACAATAGTAGATATCCCAGCAATTTGGAGCTTGAGGTTTTCATTTTCCTCCTTGTGGGATTTACATACACGTTGGGATTCTTTAAGTTCCGCAGCCATTAGTTTATATGCCTTTTTAAGCACAGTGTGTTGTTGACATATAATATTAGCACGTTCTAGTACCTGGTCATCATGACTTTGGTCTGCTTGAACCTCAGGAGTGTAGTTTGGCGTTGTAGGAGCTTTTCTTAATCTAGCCTCAGGAGTCTTAGGTGAAACTGGCTTCATTTGTTGATTTGGCAGTGGAAGGCTTTCGTCAATTTCAATTCTTTCTTCAAATCCCATGAGGCAGAGATTTGCAGTTTCTTCATCATCACTTTCATCTGAGTCTGAACCCATCCATGTCAGCGGTTGATCTCCTTGGTCAGCTACCATTCCTCTTCTTTTCACGAACTTCTTGTTGAATGGTTTCTTTGCTGGCGCGGCTTCATAACGCGGTTTGGGACAACTTGAAGCAAAATGACCTGGCTGTCTGCAGTTATAACAGACCAAGTCATCCCTTGTCTTGGGATCTGCAGTTTTGTTGAATCTGGTTGGAGGGACAAATTTTGCTGGGCTTTTGGATGGAAATTGAGATATATTGTTTTTCCTGAACTTGGTGTATTTCTTCACATACAAAGCAAATTCTTCATCATCCATTTCATCAAAATCAACTTGAGTAGAACTTGAGGATTGTGATCCTACACTCTGAGCATAAGAACTTTGAGGAGGAGTGTAAGGTTGATGAGACTGCTGATAAGATTGATAAGGTTGAGGATATGGTTGATATGATTGAGGATAGGATTGGTGAGACTGCTGGTAATACTCAGGAGATGCGGTTTGAGGATTAAATCTAGGAGCATTTTGGTCAGGAGGAGCGGTTTGCAAGTGGAGGTGAGGAGCGGTTTGATGATGGTCTGGATTGTAGATGGGAGATGAGGTATTATTGAATGCAGCTAGAGAGAGTGTCTTAAATCTACTTTCGGTTTCATGGACCTCTTCAAGCTTGAATTCAAAAACCTTCAGCATGGCATACAAGTGTCGAAGATCAAGAGCTTCCAAGTCCTTGTTGTCTTCAATGTTAGTAGTTTTGATCATCCATTTGCTACCAAATGCTTGCATGAATCTCATGTTCAAATCTGTATTAGAATAGACATGTCCAAGAGAAAAACACACATTAACAATATCAATAAACCTCTCATAGCATTGTCTAAGAGATTCCTTAGGATCTTTAACAAAATAGTCAAAGAGTCTTCTCTGTTGATAGAGGCGGTTCTTCTTGGTATCTGAATCTCCTTCCAGAAAGTCAACTATAGCATCCCAGGTAGCCTTTGCGGTTTTGCAGTGAAGCACCTTTGAATGAGTCCTCAAGTCAATAGCTGACACTAGCATGGACATAGCTCTTCCATCAAAATCCACATTGATGCGGTCTGCATCAGTCCATTCACTTTCTAACTTCTTAACTTCAGCTTCTTCTCCTGCGTTTCCTGCACGTGGATTAGCTTTCATAGGAACATATGGTCCATCAGTAACCGCGGTCCACAGTCTACGATCACATGAAATCATGTGTTTCATCATCCTATCTTTCTAAAAGATAAAACTATCTTCATCCAGAATCGGTAAGTGATTCGAATTGGATGTTTGCATCATATGGGTGTTTGTGTTTGCCATTGGATCAGCACCCAAGCGGTTAAGCTTGTAAAAACAAGTTTGGTGGATATGCTCTGATACCACTTGTTGGTCCTAGAGGGCAACAAGGGTATAGAACCGCTAGAGGGGGGGTGAATAGCGGTCCAAAACTTTTTCGAAAATACCCTTAAAATCAACCGAGTACTTATCAGTTTGGCCAACTGCTGTTCAAAGCACAAGAACCGAACTGATAAAATGCACAGCGGAGTTTGCGGTTTGGCCAAATAGGTTAGTTAAAGAGTTGGGAGGTTTGACTCAGGTTGAGAAAACACTATGATGCAACTGAATAGTTAAACTTAAAGTTCAAAGGAAAACACAATTCATCTTTCAAGTCATTTCGTATATGGAGACAAGTTAAAAGACCACAAACAAGAAAGATAAATATCAAGACAAAAAATAAAGATCAAACACACAAATTGAAGAGGTTCGTTCTTAAATGAACTACGTCCTCTACCTAGATGGTTAGTCTAGGATTTTCTAATAGCTACTAGACTTGTATTAATTTAGAGGAGGTTTTACAAGATGAATCTAAACTCTAAACAATAAGTCTAACCTAAGCTATAATAACAACCGGTGTTTTCGAAGTATATAATCTATGTGATCATATAAATCGGGTGTGTGTGTGAAAATAAATCAAATGCTCTAAGTATCTAAATGATGGTTGAGCAAATGGAAGTCTTTTGGTGTAAAGGCTAAGTATGAAATGTTGTTAGGCTTGAAGCTTTGATGAAGAAAACTGGGTTTGCTATGGAGATGGTTTGAAGATATGAATATCTGGGATTGAATCTTCAAAGCAAACTTGAACACTTGGGAATGAATCTCTTGAAGCCCAGCAACCTTCATTGTTGAATAATGGAGGCTATTTATAGGCAGAGCACCCTTGTGACCGTTGGGTAAAGATTTGAATCAAATCTGAAGGGTACAGTGCTGTCGAAATCCCATTGGTTGAGCTGTCATTTTCGTCCTTGGTTTTGTCTTGTAGTCCTAGGTAGTTGTTGCACCACTACCTGACATTTGTCCTTTGTTGCAGAAAGGACTAACGGTAAACAATTCAAACTGATAGACAAACCGACATTCCTTGCAGAAACTCCAAGTTAACTTAGAGTTATTTTGACATGACATAACAACATCCTTTTACGGTTAAAAAGGGAATGTTTGTCTAAGGAATAAATGACATATCTTTAATTCTTCAATAACTTCTCTGCGGTTTCACCAAGCATAGGGGCGGTATGAAGAATGATCTTGATGAGCGGTTTCATCAAACATGCAAACTGCAGTTTGATGAAAACTGAAGGACTCCATGCTGGCGATCTCAAGATGACGGCTTGAAGCACTAAACCGCTAATGATACAACCGAACTATACTCAGCCTAGACAAACAAAAATCTAGAAATGGACTTATCTAAAAATTGAAGTAGAACTTCATTACATGCGGTCCTAAAGTCCATAAAAAGACACGTGGCATGGATCAATCAAATCAAGGTGGGTGTACAAACAATGAATCCTAACAGGTACCACCGCTATCAAGGAGCCATGGTTTGGGTGGGTGTAAGGATCCCATCCCTCGGGGAGAAACAAGCAAAGTTCGCACGAGGAAGAAATGCCAAACATGGGTAACTTTCCTAACGAAAAAAGAAACGGAGTCGCCACATTTGTTAATTAACCAAACAAATGAAAATGGTTAGAGAAGGTGAGTTCGGAGGTCACGTTACACTTTGGGAAGAACATATTTGCGGTTCACCCAAAGTGCCTCGGAAAAACCGAGTCTCCCTTGTTAGTTTGAAAATGTGCATGTGTGTGTGTGTATTTAACGGAAAAGTTTTTGTTATAGGTTTTGTTTGGAAAAACTTAACTGAAATGTTCTGTTTATTAAGAAAATAGGGATCAGAGGGCAAAACAAACATTTTGCCCCCTGTTCCAAACATAGCCGTACGGATGGACAGGCAGTTTCCTGGGATTTTACAGTTCAGTCAAGAACAGTCCAGTTTCAGAGCAGAAACAGAACATTCTGTTGAAACTGGACAGAACTGTTTTGATTCCAGTTTGTTTAAAACACTTTATAAGTTTAAATACAACATTCCTATGCCAAATGATCATCACTTAGTCCCCAAAACAAGTGTTTGGGGGTGATCATAAGCAATCTTTGGAGAAAATTGAGAAAAGTTGATGAACATGCCCTTTGGGCCAAAATTGACCATTTGGTGATTAAAGATTGAAACTTTATCCCCAAGATAGCATTTTTATGACTTATTAACCTTTAAAGAGTCAAATTAACACATAAAGATTGAATCTTTATAACCCCAAAGGGGGCTATAGAGCTAGATCAATGTTGGATGATAAAGATGGAAGCTTTATCATCCAAATGATCATTATTGCCCAACAAAAGCATCATTCCAACTAGACAAGAATGTAAATGACAATCAACAAGCCATGATTATCTAGGTTTGAACCTCTTCCACACAAGGCAAGGATGGCACCTTGGATCATCTCATGGCTTGGACAAGAGAAATATAGAGTAATATATGTATATTTACTTGAATGGACAAGTCTTGCATAAATGTAAAGTTGCTTGAATGGACAAATCTTACAAGTAATGTAAAGTTGCTTGAATGGACAAGTCTTGCAAGTAATATAAAGATTAACATAAACTTAAACAAAGATTAAAGAGAAAATATAGTTATATATGAAGAGAAGGGAGGGGGAGAAGGTGGCTTTACCTATTTTGGTTTAGCCAATCTTCCTTTCTCTCTTTCACTCTTTGTTTCACTCTTCTCTCACACTACTGGAGTGATTTCGACAGAGTAATCCTTCTTATGTTGTTTCTCCCCCCTGAAATGATCAGCATGGGGTTCAATTTATAGAGGCTGAGGGTGCCCAAAGTAGCCGTACGGCTAGGGACCTCATATGCCCAAACCATCCATACGACTCGACTTGGCGAGCTTCTGGATTTTTCCAAGTTTAATTCCAGCTCAATCTTGGAATATCAGGTTTATCCTAGTGAGGTCCTGGCCCATTGGTTTATCCCTAAATGGTACCAAGAATTCCTCTAAAGTAGGTCGATTTCAGATTGGGGTACTTACAGAGCCCCTCGGCAACGTCGCTTTCGAAGAAAGCGGGGTTGTCGATAAAACAAGCATCCCAATTTGATGGGAGGACGGCATAGCCGATTTATTCTATGGCTGGACCTAGAGGTATAGGATTCCTACGTATCCCTATTTGAGGGAATCAAGCCTATCGTAGTTCGAAAGAGAGGTGAGAGATTTTGAGGCTACTCAAACCTATAAACGACCGTCGAGGTCGGGTGGGGAACTCGGGCATGACACTCATTCGGTCAGAGGCAAAAGTTCGGGCGTGACACTCATCTGGTCAGAGGCAAAAGTTCGGGCGTGACACTCATCTGGTCAGAGGCAAGTTTTGGGCGTGACACTCGTTTGGTCAGAGGCAAGTTTAGGGCGTGACACTCATTTGGTCAGAGGCAAGGATTCGGGCATGACACTCGTTTGGTCAGAGGCAAGAGTTCGGGCGTGACACTCATTCGGTCAGAGGCAAAGATTCAGGCATGACACTCATTTGGTCAGAGGCAAGGTTCAACATGGGCTTACGTCAAGGACCGCCCTTCTCATTCTAAGTTTTCTCTCAAGATGGGCCATCCGGGCGACCTAGATTTTGCTTCACATGGGGCCACTCGGAGGACCTGATTCTAATTTCAAAAACGGTCGCTCGAGGGACCTAATTTTCATCTCACAATGGTCGCTCGGGGGACCTGATACTTATTTCAGAACGGTCGCTCAGGGGACCTAATACCTTTTTCCAGACGGTCGCTCGGGGGGACCTAATTTTCATCTCACAATGGTCGCTCGGGGGACCTAATTCTCATCTCACAATGGTCGCTCGGGGGACCTAATTCTTTTTTCAAGACGGTCGCTCGGGGGACCTAATTTTATCTCACAACGGTCGCTCGGGGGACCTAATACCTTTTTCAAGATGGTCGCTCGGGGGACCTAATTTTCATCTCACAGCGGTCGCTCGGGGGACCTAATACTTATTTTAGAACGGTCGCTCGGGGGACCTAATACCTTTTTCCAGACGGTCGCTCGGGGGACCTAATTTTCATCTCACAATGGTCGCTCGGGGGACCTAATTTTATCTCACAATGGTCGCTCGGGGGACCTAATTTTATCCCACAATGGTCGCTCGGGGGACCTAATTCTAATTTCAAAACGGTCGCTCGGGGGACCTAATTTTCATCTCACAATGGTCGCTCGGGGGACCTAATTTTATCTCACAATGGTCGCTCGGGGGACCTAGTTTTCGTCTCACAATGGTCGCTCGGAGGACCTAATTCTCATCTCACAATGGTCGCCCGGGGGACCTAATTCTTTTTTCAAGACGGTCGCTCGGGGGACCTGATTTTTATCTCACAACGGTCGCTCGGGGGACTTAATTTTATCTCACAACGGTCGGTCGGGGGACCTAATACCCTTTTCAAGAAGGTCTCTCGGGGGACCTAATTTTTATCTCACAACGGTCGCTCGGGGGACCTAATACCTTTTTCAAGATGGTCGCTCGGGGGACCTAATTTTTATCTCACAACGGTCGCTCGGGGGACCTAATTTTATCTCACAACAGTCGCTCGGGGGACTTAATTTTCATCTTTGCTGGGCTTACGTCAGGGACGACCGATTTTCTTGGGCATTCAATTTGACTCTCAATGAGTCAAAGTCGGGGCTTGACTCTCCTTTGGTCAAACGGAGGGATTTCCTCGACACTCATTTGGTCGAGGTCAGGATTTGACTTTCTTTTGGTCAATCAAATAATTTTTAATTGGGCTTACGTCAGGGACGGCCAATGTTCTTGGGCATTCAATTTGACTCTCAATGGGTCAAAGTCGGGGCTTGACTCTCTTTTGGTCAATCAAATAATTTTTAACTGGGCTTATGTCAGGGACGGCCAATTCTCTTTTCATATTTTTAACATGTTAACCTGGACTTACGAAGTATGGCCGGGCTAAATCACATTCTTAACCTGGGCTTACAAAGTATGGCCGGGTCAATTTCAACAAAGCTGGTCTTACGTCCATCTATGGACTGCCCGGACACATTTTCAGTGGGAACCTAATTAATTTTCTAGGTTCAAAGCAAATTGCATGAGCCCTAAAAGGGGGGAAAATTCTGGTGCATTTCTGGGATTGATTTAAATGGAGCTTTAAATGGGTGATGTCACAAAGCCATTCAATCAAGAGACCATTAATTTTTGTCAGGGACAAAGTAGCCGTACGGCTAGAGGAGTGATGTTGCTTTTCCAATAAATTTTGTTCCAGGCCTGGTTATCTTCTTCATCATCACAGTTTGGAGTCCAACATCAGTCTTTCACCTTCCATTTTCGACATTCCCATTCCATGGATCCTTTTCTCATGGAAAAGCCACCAAAATTGTCCAAAGTTGACCAAGAATGTTTTGAAGGTAACCTTAGGCTTTGGATGAGGCATCAAATGGGGAGTCACAAGGACATATTCAAGTCCAAATTTGGTCTCCAGTCTCTTTGGTCTCTCAAAGAGTTCATCCCAGATCTCGAGCTTCTGAGGGCCGCCGCATCTTTCTGGGACGTGAGGAGGCACGTGTACTGTTTTTCTTACAACGAGATCACTCCGACTTACAAAGATTTCAAAGCTCTAGTGGGTGGCATAGACATGGAGGTCGTCGCTCTTCCCTCAGTTGATGATACCACTTGTGTTGAGAGATTGGTCTCTTTCCTCGACATTCCTTTGGAAGAGGCTCAATGTATGGTCATTAATCCAACTTTCATTGATATTTCCGACCTTCTCGAGAAGTTCATGGAGCGTTCCGATGAGGCTTCTTGGAATGCCTTCGGGCTATGCATCCTTCCTTTCTTCTATATGGAAGGTTCCAAGGGTACTTGCCACCGGGTTTTGTTAAGTGTGCTCGAGGAGTGTCTAGCGGGCAAAGACATCGTTCCATTGGTCTTAAGCGAGACTCTCCATGGTATGGACCGTTTGGATTTGGGAGACGGTTTTATGCGCAGCGGTAGCCCCGCTTTGCTTACCTTATGGCTAAGGGAGAGGTTAGTGGCCGTCCCTGAGGCTCCTCTTTCTCTCAAACCATGGTCGTATTCTTTGAGAGGGCTCATTCTGGACTTAGCTCAGAGCGATTGGGAGGCTCATATGGTTCGTCTCAAGACTAAAGACATCCGTTGGTGGGTGCCACATTGGCACATCAACTCAGTGCGGGAGTGTCAGGATGATTCCCCTTTTGTTCGGGTGCCGGGCCTTTTGGGATCGTCCTTTTACATCCCTTCTTTTGTCTGCCGGTAGTTTGGCTTGCTAGAGACTCCTGTGTTGGAGTGGTCAGATGTCAATCCGGAGCATTTGAGGCTTTCGCCTTTATCCATGTGGGACCCTTCCACCACTTTCCTCTTTTCCCAGTTGTGGATCCATTCCCTTTTTCCAGTTCGGGAACTCCTCAGAGGTGCAGCTAGCACGATTCTGACCACTGTTTACTTGGATTGGTACGAGCAGACCATGGTACAGACTCAAAGGCTTATTGAAGAGAGGCGTGGGGACATCCTTGGAGGAGATTATGTCCCTAGTAGGGTTTTGAGGGAGGCCAAGGCCGTGACGAGCGGTCATAACTTTACTGGAGACGCTATCGAAGACTATCAAGATCTCGCTGAGAGGAGGAGGGCAGTGATTCCTAGAATCGAGGCACAACTCGAGGACTTTCGGGACCGCGTGGCGGTTGACACAGCTCTAAAAGCGGCCGGCCTAATTGAAGATGCCGGGCGGGCTCCCAATTTAGGGAGGAAAGAGATCAAGCTTTTCGATGTGAAAAAGGAAAAATACTCGGAGGAGTCAAAAGAAGAAATGGAGGGGTAAAGGTCAATGATGGCCTTACATTCCTAAGTATCCACTCACTGTCATTGCAGACACATTAGTTTTCTTAAGTGTTTTATTAGTCTTTTAGCCTGTTGCTCGAGGTCAAGAGTAGACCGTGCTTGAACTCATCAAAGAAGTGTTTTAACCGTAATGAAAGTGGTTATCGAATGAGTTCCTTTGTAGAAACAAAATTTGAATTTTATTTATTTTTTAGACCGGACCAATAGTTGGCTGCCTACGTTCCCCTTTACAAGTAAGACTAAGGGGCTCAGGTCATCGTAGTTCTTCCTTACAATTTTTTATGCAAACCCTGCTTCTTCTTTTTTTTTTTTTTTTAAAAAAAACATAATATCGGCGAAGCTTATCACCATTTACCGGGTGTACGAAGGGATTCCTATACAAATCTGCAAGTCTCATTGCGCCTCCTGAGAATATCTCTTGTACCACAAAAGGGACAATCCATATGGGTTCCCATTTCCTATCAGGGTTAGACCTCCCTGGGGGTTTTTCTTTGAGCACCAAATCCCCGACCTGAATATCTCGAGGTTTCACTCTTTTGTTGAAGGCTCGTGCCATCCTCCCTTGGTAGGCACGGGTGTGCTCCATTGCTCTTAAGCGGCATTCGTCCAAGAGGGCTAACTCATCATGTCGGCTCCGAAGCCAGTCCACTTCGTGGATTTGATTTTCCAACAGAATCCTTAATGACGGAATTTCTAGTTCAGCCGGGAGCATGGCTTCCATCCCATAAGTCAGAGCAAATGGGGTTTCCCCTGTGGCGGTTCTGACCGAGGTTCGGTATCCCGACAACGCTAGGTGTAGTTTATCGGGCCAATCCCTTCCTCGTGTTGCCATCTTCTTAATTATCCTTTCGAGTGTTTTATTGGCGGCTTCTACTGCTCCATTGGTTTGGGGCCTATATGGGGAAGACTTGTGGCGAGTGACCCGGAATTCTTGAAACAGTTGGTCGCACTCTCCTTCGAAGTGTGAGCCATTGTCTGTGATGATTTCATTTGGGACCCCATATCGGCACATGATGTTCTCCTTGATGAATAGTGCCACCTTCTTGGAGGTAAGGACTTTGTATGACTTGGCTTCAACCCACTTTGTGAAGTAATCCACGGCCACCAAGACAAATTCATGGCCGTTACTCCCTGGGGGAGTGATTTTTCCGATGATGTCAATGCCCCAAGTGGAGAAAGGCCAAGGGGTCGTCATGCAATACAAATGGTAGGGCGTCATGTGATTAAGGTTGGAGAACCGCTGGCACTTGTCACATTTCTTCACGAATTGTATACAATCTGTTTCCATAGAGATCCAAAAGTATCCCATCCGCAGGATGACTTGCATTAGTGCCCTGGCATTCATGTGCGGGCCACATACCCCATTGGGGACCTCCCGCATGAGCTCCTTTGCTCTTTCTGTGCTTATGAATATTAAGAGAAGCCCTTGATGGTGCTTCTTATACAGAATATCTCCCAGAATGACGTAGTGAGAAGCGAGTCATTTGAGGGCCGCCGCGCTCTTGGCTTTGATCCCATCTTTGTATTCCCCTTTCTCATTTAGGAGGGAGGCCTCCCCTTCTCTGAGGAACTGGTAGATCTGGGTATACCACGGCTCATCTAATCCCTCCGAGCCCTTTTCAATTTCAAAGCAATACGCCGGGTTCTCCTTTCTCCCAACTCTGAAAGGCTTTATCGACTTTCCTTCCGGAATTTCTACCAACGAGGCCAAAGTGGCTAAGGCATCGGCGAAGCGATTCCGGTCCCTTGGCAAGTAATTGAAGCTAACCTTTTTGAACTGTGTCATGAGTTCTTCCATGTGGGCATGGTACTTTTGCAGCCCCGGATCCAACGTTTTCCATTTGTTCGAAACTTGATTGATGATCAAGGCTGAGTCCCCATACACCTCCAATTCTTTCACATTCTTTTCCAAAGCAGCTTCCAGGCCCGCTGTGCATGCCTCATACTCGGCTGCATTATTGGTCACTTCAAAATTCAATTTGATGGCGATGGGCGTATGCTCGTCCTTGGGGTCAACCAGAAGCATACCGATGCCGTTTCCTCTTTTGTTTGCGGCTCCATCAAAGAACAGTTGCCATTTGTTTTCCTCCTCAAGGGTAAAAATCCCTTCATCTGGGAACTGTGGTTCAGGTTCTCCCTCTTCGTTACTGGTGAAATCCGCTAGGTGTTCGGCCATAACCCTTCCCTTGACTGCCTTCCTCGACACGTAACTGATGTCATATTCGGCTAGAAAGAAAGACCATTTGGCAAGCCTCATTGATAAGGACGGTTTTTCCAGTAAGCATTTGATGGGGTCAATCTTTGAGATCAACTGTATCGGGTGGGCGTGCATGTAGTGTTTCAACTTTCTCACAACCCATACCAGTCCGGCGCAAGCCTTTTCTATTGCGGAGTAGTTGAGCACACTTCCCTGTAGCTTCCGACTCACAAAGTAAATGGCATTTTCCACCTTGGATTCTTTCTTCTCTTGGGCCAACATAGCTCCTATCGAAGTATCTGTTACCATCAAGTAAAGCAAGAGTGGCTTTTCCCTGTGCGGTGGACGGAGAATCGGTGGATGGATAAGGTAGGCTTTGATCTTGTCGAAGGCCTTTTGACATTCCTCATTCCATTCAACCTCGGTATTTTTCTTCAGTAATTTGAAGATGGGTTCACAGGTAGGAGTGAGCTGATTGATGAAGCGGCTGATGTATTGCAGTCGCCCCATGAATGCCTTTACTTCTGTTTGGGTGCGGGGAGGTCTCATTTCTACGATTGCTTTGACCTTTTGCGGATCGATCTCAATACCCCGTTCGGTAACTACGTACCCTAAAACCTTTCCACGGGAGACTCCGAAGGTGCATTTTGCCGGATTAAGCCTCATGGAGTGTTTCCTCAATCGGTCAAAGAACTTCCTCAATTCAATCAAGTGCTGGTCGTCAGTTCCTTTAGAGTGTATGATCATGTCGTCAACGTACACCTCTATTTCTTTGTGAATCATGTCATGGAATAGTGCTGTTGCCGCTCTTTGGTAAGTAGCCCCGGCATTTCTTAGTCTAAAAGGCATCACCGTGTAGCAGAAAGTTCCCCATGGGGTGGTGAAGGCAGTCTTTTCTTGATCTTCCTCGGCCATTTTAATCTGATTGTATCCGGCGAAACCGTCCAAAAAGGATTTTATCTCGAAACTAGAGGTCGTATCCACTAACATATCAATGTTCGGGAGGGGAAAATCGTCCTTGGGACTTGCCTTGTTGAGGTCTCTGAAATCGACACAGCATCGGACCTTCCCGTTGGCTTTTGTGACAGTGACTATGTTAGAGATCCATGAGGGGTATTCTATAACCCGTATAAATCCAACTCTAAGTAACTTTTGTATCTCCTCCTTTACCTGCAGGGACCACTCGGGTTTGATTCGTCGGAGCTTTTGCTTGACTGGTTTTACTTCTGGATCCAAGGGGATCTTATGCTCCACAATCGAGGCATCCAACCCCGGCATATATTTGTAAGACCAGGCGAACACATCCACATACTCTCTGAGAAATTCAATCAAGGCCTCCCTCTCATCCCCTTTGAAGTAGCCACCTACTTGTGTCTCTCTTGGTTCTTCCTCGGTACCCAAATTCACTTTGGTCAAAACCTCTTCGGCAGCTTGGGCACGGTTTTCCTCTTGATCGGCGACCTGCTTTGTGAATTTTTTAATGTATTGTTCGTTTAGTGTGTCTGCTTTATTAGTTGATTCATTATTAACCGTTTTCAAGTTATTAGTTAATTTATCATCTAATAAGTTGGCAATGAGGGGATACTCAGAAAGGTCCATCATTTCATTCAATGCAAACGGAAATACAACATTGGCTACGAGTTCATAGTCTTCGGGCGTGAGGCCCTCGGACGAGAATGACTCAAATTCAAATAGGAGGGACTGGGGAGACTCGATTACATTGGACCCTATAACACTAGACTCAAAGGGTCGAGGAACCAATCCAAGCATTGTGGCCATTCCATCCTTGCTAGCTACTGGCCCAGAAAGAGTAGCCCAATTTTTTAGGGGCATGTTAGTGGGTACAACCAAGGTGCGAGGGTCGAAGCTTCCCATTGACCCGTCTCCTATTGCAGCGACCATTCCTTTTTCGTGATCAACTAGGCTGGGTAGAACCGTGTCTTCCTCAAACAGCTCTTGCATCAGTGTCCCATCCCACTCGTTTTCTTCGACCTTTTCCTTTGCCTTCCCAGTAGGCGTCTTTTCGATCTCATATTTGTCATACTGGCCCCAAGTGGGTTCTTCCTCTTGGTTGCCTCCTTCCGTAGACAAAACCTCAAACTGTTTTATCACCTCGGGCACTCCTTTGGAAATATGCTCGTGCCCTGTGGGTGCTCCGGGCGTGTCAAGGAATGCTCTCCTGATAGGGTTGGCGGTCTTTCCTCGGAACCTTTTGAGGTCTTCTTGCAGTCGGTCCCAGTTGGTCACCATTGCCTCCTCTTCCTCCGAGGTCCCGATTTGCGTTCCCCCTTAATGAAGTAGTGGCTTATGTCAAAAGCGTAGGGACGGAGGTTGGGAGCTTTGTAAGGAATCCCTTGGGCCCTGGATCGGCTTTTCTCTCGGGCCATCTTCTTGTCCATCGCAAGATCCTCGGGTCTCGGCTTGTACCCCAAACCGTGAAGCGTCTTTTGCTCCTTGATTTCAATAACCCTATGGGTCCCTTGGAGCCTCATTCCTAGACCAAGCCCCGGGAGATAGTGCATTAGGCGCATCATTTTCATGGCGGGAGGGATTTTGTCCTTGGTAAGTGTGAGGTCCACGCAATGGACGTGGGTCTCAGATGGTATCCCTGTGAAGCCGGTCAAGACTATACCACTCTCTTCATGTTGGATTTCCAATACAGGGATCCCATTAGTGTTGGTCCCCTCTGTAGTGACTTTATCCCCGTAGATTACAGTCAAATTCCCTCCCTGTACAAATTTTACACATTGGTGTAGGGTGGAGGCGACCCCATTGACTTTGTGTAGCCAAGGGCGCCCCAGCAAGGCGGTGAAGGAAATGGGGATGTCAAGCACTTGGAAATCGGTCGGCATTTTCTGTTCCCCAAACCATAAATTCAAAGTCGCCACCCCAAGGACCGACCGGGCTGTGGAGTCGTATGCTTTGACAGTTACCAAAGAGGGCCTCAGATCCATCGTCTTGAGCCGAGTAAATCCATCATTTTAGCTGGAAGGACGTTCATAGCTGAGCCATTATCAACCAATACTCGTGGGAGACGGCGCCCATCCAACTGCACTGTGATGTACAAGGCCTCGTTGTGGTTAGCCCCAGACTTGGGCAAGTCCAAGTCGGTGAACGTGACTATATTCCCATACTGGATGCTTCCAATCATCTGTACGGCTTTTTCGGGGGTAGCCGTGGTAGGGACCATGGTCCGGGCTAAATGCTCCTCCAACTGGAGCTTGTGCGGGTATGATGAAGTGAGAAGGGACCACAGAGAGATGTTGGCCTGCGTATTTTTAAGTTGGGTGAGAACAGGATCCTCTCTTTCAAGATCCGGGGTGCTTGTTTCCTTAGCAAACGGTGGTGGCGAGCGGTGTTCCGGTGGCGGTGGTTTTTTAGGATTCTCGGTGTGCACCTGTCCGGAACGAGTTAGGACGTTTACTTCCGGGGGGTCACAATCCTTTGCTGGCTCTTCCATAGGCATGGGTGGGTTCTTGGTTGAGTAAGGCCACACCTCTTTCCTCAGCTCATTCACAGTAACCATTCCTTGCGTGGTGTAGACAGACTCACGGAGTTTTTCAAATGAAACTGGGTAGTCGCCTTGTTCCTTCCCCATCCCTACAGTTTCACGGAGTTTTTCCAGTGTCAACATGCAGCAATAATGATCCGGGAGCATCGACCTGTCCTCAAACGGAGGTGAGGGCGAGAGTGGCGGTAGTGACAGGAAGGCATATAAGGTAGGGAAATTTTCTCCTTCTTCTGCAGACGGGTTTAAAGAGAGTACGGGGGAAGACACTTCGTCCTCACTTTCACACAAAGCTCGGAGCTCTTCGCGGGATAGGGAACAGACCGCTTCTCTCATCTGTGCAAGGTACCTTCCATAGTCATATTCCCCCGGGGTGCTTGCAGCCTCCATACCTTCGGTTTCGTGATGACAACACACCCTTCTTATTACTCTTTCACCGCTTGACGAGTCACCAACTTCCATAACATGATAGTGCTCATCGTGGGGAATGCAACATCTGTTCGGGTCGTGGTCAACGCTTCCCAAAGCTCGTTTGATGGCCATTTCCATTTCTTCCGCACAATCTTCGTAGGTCAACTTGTGTTTAGTGAGCTTAATCACTTTTAATTCGCCTTCTTGGCAAGGAACCTTTGCGCTCATCACGCTAGTCATCATGTTGCCAGGAGGACATTCCATCTTTCCCATTTGCAAGCAGTCCCACAAAATATCTTTCCATCTTTCCCCAACTTCAATCAAAGGGGTGTTGAATTCCCAAAGAGTTATCGTTGTCGGCTCCCCGAATTCGATCATGTTCACTCTGCTTTGGCCAAATTCGATCATGTTGACCCTTCCGTTGTTCGGGAACAGGTTATTGACCACGTTTGGCCCCTTGGGGTGTTCGAGTTTCCCTTTAGCAATCAAATCTAAGATAATGCGTTTCACTATGGAGCAATCATCGGTGTTATGCCCATGGTAGTTGTGGAAAGCACACCATTTGTTCTCATCTGTGAACCTTTCCGGATTTTTGGGCTGAAAGTTGATCAAAGGTCTCGTGAGGCCTTGCTTTACTAATCCCTCAAAGACTTTGCTAATGGGCATTCCAAAATCCTCGAACCTCACATAGGGTCGTTTTTCAGAGTTACCCGGCTTTGGTGATACCTGCTTTGGACCTTCCCCTTGGATGTCGTTGATGACCCCCGAGACTTCTTTCCCTTTACCTGTGGTGGGAGGTCGGTATCGGTAAGAATTGCTATTGCCCTGGGTGGAGGATTGCTCACTGAGAGCCTTCTCAAACTTCGACCCTGCGGTTACCATGGCCCGGAGATTGGGGTAAAAGTGATGGCTGATCAGAGCACGCAGCTGCGGGTTTAAGCATGATTGGAAGATGTCCAATTGTTCATCCTCGGTGGGCGGGTTAGAGATTTCTCCAAGTTTACAGTTCCAACGCTTGTAGAACTCACCGATCGGCTCGTCTCCCTTTTGCAAAGTGCTTTGCAAGTCGGTGCGGTTGGTTTCCCACTCCAGGTTGGATCGGTATTTGGTGAGGAATGCTTCCTGAATGCGACCCCAACTTACTCGTGATTCGTCCTTGAGGTTGAAGAACCACTTAAGAGCGTTTCCTCTCAGGGATAATTAGAAGTGATCACCCATTTGCTGTACATTGCAACCTTTTGCCCTCATTGCTAAAGTGTAGGCGTTGAGGTAGGTTTGTGGGCAAGCAGTCCCATCAAACTTGTCTATTTCTGGCATTTTGAACTTATGCAGAAGAGGCACAATCTTGTCAGGATAAGTAACTCCCGATGAGGTTTTCTTTTCATTCAAAGTCTCGAACTCTTCTTCCATCTGTTTCAACTTCTCGATCAGCCACCCCATTTGAGGATTCACTTGTGGGCTAGAATTGATGGATCCCATGGTCCGGGTTGTTACCGGCATCACCGTTGGAGGCACAGTGGTGGATGGTATATTCTGAGGAAGGCTTTGAGGTGGCGTATGGGTATAAACTGTTGGGTTTCCAAGTAATATGCGCAGCGGAATATAGCAATTAAAATTTTAAGAAACCCAAAGCCATGGATCCGTTCATATGATTAAATCAAATACAACAAGATGAATAGAGGAATAACTAACCCTTGATGGCTATGAACTTTTCTCTTTGGTCTTGGTGGAGATCTTGAAGCTTTATCACGAACAAATCACGAACTTTGTAAGATGATAAAATTCACCCTCTAGCGGTATCCACACTTCGAACGAATATCAAAGGAGCTTCTTTGATCTTGGTTGCTAGACCAAATATTATGAAACACACTTTCACAATATAATAAAGAACTATATGGAATTTATTTGTGAATTATTTTGTTCTTCAATCAATGATATCTTAGAACAAAATAAAATCTCTCTCAAACTCTTTGAGGCTCACAAAATCACTAGTCAATATGGTCTGGCTGAATTGGGGTTTTTATACACAATTAAGACATATTCCAAATAGGTAACTTGTGCCAAAAACCTTTCCTAATCGAATTAGGAATTTTCCAATCGGCATACCGGGCGCCCGCCTGGTCTTACCCAGGCGCCCGCTTGTTTGGACAGAAAGTCCAATTCCTTTTCCGGCTTGTTCAGGCGCCCGCCTGGTGCAACCCAAGCGCCCGCTTGGTTGACCAGGAGGCCCAGAACTTTCCAGAAATTCCTTGGAAGTCCTCCGACCCTAAATGCCAATATAGTCCTTTTATTTAAGATTCGTTCTATTGTGTGTGACCCTCTAGGATTATACTAAGTTGGCAATGGGCTCAAACATGATCCCATAAGATATGATTAGGTTCTAGCAAACCGTCATACCTACCCAAATAGTATAACTAGATACAAGTTCGCATTCCTTTAGAATATGTCACAATCCCTTTGTCCACGATGCCATTGAACACAAGTCATGGTCAAACAGTCAACTTGTTTTGTTCAATACTTTCTCGATTCCGAATCTGTTGATAATTCAAATGCTATTGATCCAATCAATCCATTTGAGTCCGGCCGAACATTTCATCAACATCATTCCTTTGAGGGGCCCAAGCTTGACATCTCTCCGTGGAGGGACAAATCCATTTAGCTTACTATTCTTCCCAACGGGAATCCGATTATGCCAATCATACCCTTTATAACTACTCGGTTAAAAGTAGCGTTTGAATATGTCAAACATAATGTTCATCAAGTGGAAGACTATAATAACTTCATGTCTAAGGATTCAAATGACATAACTAATATGAGGTATATGTTCGACATAGACCATGACATAAATCTCATACAACGGGTCAAGTCCAGTACCTTGTTCCAAACAAGTACCCATAAATCTAACATGATCATCCCATGATCATTTAGCCTTTATACTAGTGCTTAACAAGTACTAGGGACGGGAATTATTATAAGTAAACATGAACAACAATAATAATCAAAACATCTCTTTATTGATATGAAATAAATGATAACAATTACAACGTTTATTAAACGTGTCTAGGGCACCACTACCAACATAAACGTACCCATACCCTTGGTCATTCACCGGGGTATACAGCGGGGGTGCCTCGGAGGTTCGGGCTTTCGGGTAGTGGAATGGAATTGCCGCCCCTTGTGATGCAATTGGAAGGGTCGGTGGTGGTAATCTAGCAGTGGCCGGGGATGAAAAGGCTTGACCCATCGGGATCGGGCCATATGGGTTGAACCCCGGAGGATATGAGGATGGACCTCCCGGAAAGGTGAAGGGAGCTTGGGTGGCTGGCACATTTGATTGAGTTGTGGTTTGATATGTGGGACGTGAGGTTGCCACATTGGGGTAGGTTTGAGGTGGGGGAACCCTATTATAATCGCGAGGCGGTATGTTCTCAATTTCATCTTCGTCTGTTATTTCAACGAACCCCCCCATCATTTTCAAATATCACGGCCACTCCTCTCTGTCTCATGGCCTCTACAACCCGTCTCTGTGTATCCTCTTGCTGTTTCCTAGTGATTTCTTCCCGGGCCCTAGCGGCCTCCAAAGCTTGTACCAACTCTTCCTTAGTAAGCCCATTCGGATCAACCGCATTGTCACCCCCACTACTACTTCCTGCCGGACTAGTCATTCGGAGTAGCCTAAGTGAAACTGCTGATGAACTGTCGGACTCGGCACTGAACAGACGTTGACCCGGAACTCTGACCCACTTCTTACGAGCTGCGAGGGAGAGGAGGGTTCGGTTTAGGCTTGGGTTTCATTTTGGGCAAAGGTTTAGGACTCATGTAACATGCCAACCTAATTATTGATTATTTCTTTCATGTTTACTTAAAACACGCTTTATTCCTAATTGGTTGGAAAAGATTTCTCTTCTTTTTCACAACTATTCTAAGTCCTGGATCAGTGGAGGTCATCACTACGTCTATAGACCCCTCGTTTTTCACCTGCACTGCACACTCACAAGGACGGACTATCCCGGGCAAGGGTCCTATAGGGCAAGCGGCTTCCACCGACCAAAATAAATGATCCTAAGGTCTAGTGCGTCGCAAGGTTCCTGATGTGCGGGTCATCCTAATCATGATTAAGCCCCAGTCGGGATCGAGATTGTTCTGAAGGCTGCACCGATATTCTGACATGACCCCATTTCGAATGAGGTGTCTCGATCCTCGACCACGTGCTTAAGGATGATTAACATGACCCGTTCATTAGGGCTTAACGACACGGTGTTACCCTATCTTTAGCACATAACCTTTGTTAATTGTGGTCGTCATTAACACACGAGTTAGAGGCGGGTTAGGCCACGCTTGCATTACATCAAGGAGTCGTAACCCGGGCATTAACTTGGCCACAATTGACTTTGGACACATGCTTAAAGATAATGGCAACGTGAACTAAACCAAAAACCAACCAAAGTCACGGTATTTGTGTGTCACGGACATGTGTGGTTGACTCGGCTCGGAAGGGGAGGTGGAATGGACCCGTGCGCGCTCGAAGGGAACAAGAGCGCCAATCGAGCTGCATCTGGCATCCATCCCGGGTTTAAAGGGTATTTGGAACGTGCAAGGCCAAGTGCGCGTTGAGTGAAGTCAATTCTATATTCCCCTTTTGAGTCAAAATAGAGATTTTTATTTTGTTTTTCAACATGATGAGCATGGCATAAGCAAGATATGAACAAGTATGAACAAGCATGGAGCAAGCAATTTATACACAATAAGTCAAAGAATACAAACAAAGACCAAAACTTGTATATGTACCAAGTTGTGCACAACCAAAAAATTTTCGAATCAAACATTTCGCCAAAAGAACAATCTTTACATTGAAACCATTTGTACAAAGCAAGTTGTGCACAACACGAAGAGTCAAGATTTTTTTACAAAAGGGGGCTATGCACAATGAGATTTTGGAAATCATTTTTATTGACAAAAGGTCATGCATAACCGAGTCTTAAAAAACCAAGTTTTGGCCAAAAGAATAAAGGTAATGTGCACAAGTAAGACTGTAAATTTGGAACCTGGACAAGCAGAAGCAGAAGGCAATTCAGAATGTTGCTGCCCTGCACAAAATTATTAATTTGCAACATTCTGGCCCTTTACCAGAGTAGCCGTACGGCTAGACCAAGAGGGTTGAGATTTTTTCTCAATTTCTCCAACTTCTGATCATCATGCTCCATTTTATCGCATTTCCAGAACATATGCACTCAAAACAGTTCAAACAGAACCATCAGGCTTTAGCCTGATGGCCAGAGCTCATGGCTTCCAACCTGGAGGTCATGGGTTCGATCCCCCCTCCCCCCAGAAATTAGAGAGAAGTTTTTCTCTCCCTAGGATTTGTCTCCTAGGCGCTTCTGCTGATGATTATGTATTGAGTTTAACTATGAATTAAATTTGAAAAAAAAAACAGTTCAAACAGAAACAGCAAACACACACAAATATGCACAAAGTCAACTAACGGGAACGGGAGTTTGACCCACACAAAAGTGCTTCCAAAGCTTCTAAAGAGAAGTTCGTAAGCACTTTATTCCCCAGCAGAGTCTCCACTGTAAGGATCCCGTCCCTCGGGGCGAAACAAGCAAAGTTCGCACGAGGAAGAAATGCCAAACACGGGTAACTTTCCTAACGAAAAAAGAAACGGAGTCGCCACATTTGTTAATTTTAAACCAAACAAATGAAAATGATTAGAGAAGGTGAGTTCGGAGGTCACGTTACACTTTGGGAAAAACATATTTGCGGTTCACCCAAAGTGCCTCGGAAAAACAGAGTCTCCCTTGTTAGTTTGAAAAACACTTTATAAGTTTAAATACAACATTCCTATGCCAAATGATCATAACTTAGTCCCCAAAACAAGTGTTTGGGTGTGATCATAAGCAATCTTTGGAGAAAATTGAGAAAAGTTGATGAACATGCCCTTTGGGCCAAAATTGACCATTTAGTGATTAAAGATTGAAACTTTATCCCCAAGATAGCATTTTTATGACTTATTAACCTTTAAAGAGTCAAATTAACACATAAAGATTGAATCTTTATAACCCCAAAGGGGGCTATAGAGCTAGATCAATGTTGGATGATAAAGATGGAAGCTTTATCATCCAAATGATCATTATTGCCCAACAAAAGCATCATTCCAACTAGACAAGAATGTAAATTACAATCAACAAGCCATGATCATCTAGGTTTGAACCTCTTCCACATAAGGCAAGGAGGGCACCTTGGATCATCTCATGGCTTGGACAAGAAAAATATAGAGTAATATATGTATATTTGCTTGAATGGACAAGTCTTGCATAAATGTAAAGTTGCTTGAATGGACAAATCTTACAAGTAATGTAAAGTTGCTTGAATGGACAAGTCTTGCAAGTAATATAAAGATTAACATAAACTTAAACAAAGATTAAAGAGAAAATATAGTTATAGATGAAGAGAAGGGAGGGGGAGAAGGTGGCTTTACCTATTTTGGTTTAGCCAATCTTCCTTTCTCTCTTTCACTCTTTGTTTCACTCTTCTCTCACACTACTGGAGTGATTTCGACAGAGTAATCCTTCTTATGTTGTTTCTCCCCCCTGAAATGATCAGCATGGGGTTCAATTTATAGAGGCTGATGGTGCCCAAAGTAGCCGTACGGCTAGGGACCTCATGTGCCCAAACCATCCGTACGACTCGACTTGGCGAGCTTCTGGATTTTTCCAAGTTTAATTCCAGCTCAGTCCTGGAATATCAGGTTTATCCTAGTGAGGTCCTGGCCCATTGGTTTATCCCTAAATGGTACCAAGAATTCCTCTAAAGTAGGTCGATTTCAGATTGGGGTACTTACAGTGGGGAAGGTGGGGGACCAGAGGCGAAGTGAGCTTGGGGGTTTGAGGGGCGGGTTTGGCGTGGAGAGGGGGTGGGCGGTGGGAAGACAACCGAGGGGTAGGCCTTTTGGAATTTATGACACTGGGAGATGACATGACCGATAATACGACAGTATTGACACTTACCTTTGAATTGACCGGACGAGGAATCTGATGAAGAGTTTGTGGGTGGAATCGGTTTGGGAGAGGGACGAGTGTAGTTTGGGCGAGTTTGGACAGTCATGGCGGTGGTGGGAAAGGGTGCAGGTGAGGTATGTAGTTTGAGGGTAAGCTCGTGGTGGATCAGTTTTTCATGGAGGGCTTCAAATGTGATGGGTGTGTCACGGGCACGGATGGAGTCTATTACTGGTTTGTAAGAGTCATAGTCAAGACCCTTGAGAATTTTGGCGATGATGTCTTCGGGATCCATGGGTTTGCCTAGGATGCCTAGTTTGTCAGTGTAGGATTTAATGGCATGGATGTAGTCGGAGATGGATAGGTTGTTTTTGGTTAGGCTGTCAAGGTTGTCTTTGATTTGCAGAATGTGGCCACTGGAAGGGTTGGCGTAGGTGGTTTTAAGGATATCCCAGGCTTCACGGGAGGTTGTGGCTTGGTGAACAAGAGGGGAGACGGCGGGATCAAGGGTGCCGATGAGAGCACCAAGAATAAGGCGATCTTGGCGGCTTTAGGTGATGGCGGCGGGGTTGGGGTTGGTAGTTATTGTGGCGGGTTTGGCGGGTTCAGCACCAGATGCGGCTGTGGCCGGGGTGGTGACAGTGATTTCGTCATCAGGTTTAGGGTGAGTTCCATCGAGGAACTTTAGAAGATCGAGGCCAAATAGAATGGAAGTAATCTGAGAGGCCCATGTGACGTAGGTGAGAGGGGTGAGAGTGCGGCAGTGGGAAAGGTTAACAAGGAGAAGGGGTTGATCAGGTTGGGCAGTGTTGGTGATGACCGTGGTGGCGGCTGCCATTAAGGTTAGGTGGGGGGGAGTTTGCCGAAAAAAAGAGAGGTAGGGTTCGGATCTTTGCTGCTCTATACCATATGAGTAGGTACAAGCTTAATAATTTTATTCACAATTGTTCAAATATATATAGTACATAGAGAGAGTCCTAACTATGGACAATAATAAGGTTTCCTATTCTAAATACAATTAAGATATTTACAATAATAACAAAGATAGAACACTAATAAGAGTAGGGAACAAGTAACCCTAGGAAACCCTAGACCCGGTTGAGTCAACCGGGTGTGTAGATCCGGTCGGGTGAGGGTGTGTGTCCGGTCCGGTGGGTGTGATCTTGGGTATATCTTTAATACTATGATTGTGACCAAAATTTAATTTTGCCAAAAATTAATAACAGTAACAATTAAAACAAGGGCAATTTTAGGTTTGAGGATATAGTTTTCAATTGCTTTTGATAACATCAAATTTATTTTGCAATTTAGAAAATACCAACTCCTATGTTACGGACTTGGCAACGCTGGTGTTGAGCAGCTGTCGATCGTATGGATCAATTGTGTCATTTATTCTTTTTTTTTTCTTTTAATCAATAATTGATACTCTCTCTGTTCCTAAATGAGTGTCCATTTTCAAGAAATCTATGTCCCAAAATGAGTGTCTTTTTTTTAGCATAACTTTGTCGCTAAATGTTTTTTTCGAATTTTTTTTCACCGGTCTCTTTATATGTGCAAAACTAAATGTTTGGAAAAGGAGATTACAAGATTATATATGAATCTTTGCCACCAAAGTGTACAAAAAATTGACATTTTCAGATATACCTTAAAATGAATTTTGGACACTCATTTAGGGAGAGATAGTAGTATTTATTTGATATTGAGTGTGTTCACATATATTCTCCCTCTGTTTCGAAATGATATTTTCATTTGTCAATTTTTATTGTTTAAAGAATTCTTCTCATTTCTACAATTTGAGGTTAAAATGTGCATGAACACAAATAACTAATGAAGCTAGTGTTTATATTCTTAAGAAAATTGAATAGTCAAACAGAAAAATCATTTTGAGGCGGAGGGAGTATCAAATTTATTAATCCTTCGGTTTCAAAATATTTGTCGCTTTAGGCTTTTTCATAAATATTAAAAAATTGTAATAAATGCATGTTGAAAAGACTTTATTGCCCTTAAAATAATTCAATTTTCTAGGTGAGTAAATGCTTGTATAAGAAATGATTCACAATCATTAATAAGGGTATAACTGACACACAAAAAAAAAAGTAAAAATGTCTTGATAATAATAAAACCACTTATATTTTGACTCAACTTTTTACTTTTAAAACGATAAATAATTTAAAACAGAGGAATTACTTATTACCACACTGGTTTAGAAACGTGATTAATTAATGGCTGCACTTAGACCATCCACAATGGTTCAATAGCCAAAAACCATTCAACACCCACTTTATCACTCCACCCCATCTTCTCTCTCCATCCACCTAATCATTCAACAACCCATCAATTTTTACACCTTCCAATGGCTTATTTAATACTTACCATTCAACACCTTCCCAACTCATCATCCTATACCCCACCATTTTATTTTATTTTATATTCTTTATTTTTATGATTAGTAAAATAGTAATTATTATTATTATTATTATTATTATCGTTTATATTTAAAAAATTATGCTTAAATTCATTTTTTTAATTTCAATTAAATAAATACGAGAAATAACAATAATTATTATTAAACAAAAAAGAGGGGGTTTTTTTGTGTCGAAATCTAATGAAATTTACATCTACTTATAGAGGGAAAAAATGTTGAATTTTGGTGTGTGTTTTTTTTTTTTTTGGTTTTTAATAAGATAATTCAGATACAAAAAAATGGGTGAAAAATCATTTTTGGTCCAGCCAGAGAGAGACAAGTGTCGGAAAATGATTGAGGCTGAGGCATCCCACGCCCACGCGCAAAGGCGACTCGCCTGGCCAGCGCGTGTAATGCACGCGCCACGTCTGGCCCAATGGAAGCCCGACGCGTGTCCTCTTTGGTGGCCCACTTTCTGCTTCAACGGCTGTTGAAGCCGACCAACACCCTCCTTGTTCAACACCTCTTCCAACACCCCCATTGCAGCACATTCCATTGTTGACCACCATTCAATAGCCCATTAAACAACCCATTGCAAATGGTCTTAGTTGTAGTGAAGAGATGCCAAATCCACACTGTTACCTAGACCACAAGTACAATCGTACAGACTTTTTTTGGGTATTTGTAGTATTTCCTCCGTCCCGGATTAAGGTTCTTAGTTTGATTTTACACGGAGATTAAAAAAAGTAAATGTTGTGAGTATGAAAAAGTAAATAAGAGAAAGTAGGAGAGATAAAGTGGGTAAAGAGTTTTTGTTGTGAGAATGACAAGTGAGTCCCATGATCCATTTTAGGTAATAAAGCAACTTAAAACCTAAGTCTGAGACAAACTAAAAAAGAAAGTAAAAACCTTAGCTTAGGACAGAGGGGAGTAGCAGACTTTTTGAGGGTGAGCTGTTGGACGGAGTAATGTCGAATATTGAGGGCAACACTTGCTCCACATCTCTAACACTTGCTCCACATCTCTACTTTGACCCTTACCAAGTCTTAAAAGTCTATCAATACTCCCTCAATCCCAATTTAAATTTCAAAGGTTTTAATTTATTTTCAATCATTGTATTTTTACCTGATTTTTACTTTAACCACTATACTTTATTTTTTCACGAAAACCACTCTACTTTTGAAAAACCTCCCATCACAACCACAAATTCATGTCTAATACGTGCTCAGGCCCGTCTCAAAAATTATAGGGGCTCAGTGCTAAATGTGAATATTGGGGCCTTTAATATTTATAAAATTTACACAATAAAATAATTGCAATAATGTTAAGTAATAAAAAAACAATTCATGAAAATTAAAATATATCATTAAAAGAAACTAAACTTTCTAATAAAGGTTTGAAAAAAAAAATGAATGAAAGCCTAAACTAGAAAAAGAAGGGGATGAAAGCCCAAAAATTGGTTGCAATAATGTTGAAGTAATAAGCAAATAATTTATAAAAATTATAATATATAATTAAAAAAATAAACTTTCTAATTAAAGTTTTGAAAAAAAAAAATGAAAGAAAACCTAAACTAGAAAAGAAGGAAAGGGGAAGCCATGAGAAAAATCCAAGAAGGGAAAAAGGAAAAATAATACAAAAAAATACATCTCCTGTGAGTCGAACCCGGTATTGCTTGGTTGCAATGTGAAAAGTGTTAATCAGTGGGGCACCTTTAGCATGAGTATTATAATTCGGTATCTAATATATGTATACTACATAAACAAAATTTTGGGGCCCCCAATTTTTTTGGGCCCTGTGCAATTGGGCTGGTTGCACAGGCCCAAAACCGGGCCTGTACGTGCCCTAATCCGCGATTTTTGGGTTTGGATAACAAGTTTTCCAAAGTAGAGTGGTTTTCGTGCAAAAAATAAAGTAGGATGGTTAAAGTGAAAGCCAGGTGAAAGTACGATGGTTGAAAATGAATTTAATCCAATTTCAAAAAAAAAAAAATTGGTTCAAGAATTAAAAAAAAATGATGTGTTATGAGTGCAGATAGTTTGGTAGGAGAGAGAAAGTTGGGTAGGGAATAGTTAGTGTGTAATTGTTTTGAGTATGACATGTAAAGCTCACAAATAAAAAAGTAAGTATAAAAAACTTTCTTTTTGGGGTTTTGAAGTTTAAAATGGGACACCCAAAATGAAAATTTTGAAGTTTAAAATGGGACGGAAGGAATATACATTTATATTTATTTTTCTTTTATTTTTTATAATTCATGATTTATTACTTTTTTGGGTTTGGAACCGCCCATATGTGACTCATTTATTCTTGAATGTATGAGTATCAAAAAGGAGCTTGTGCTCGGTTTAAAAAGAGATGAACATGATAGAGATATACAAAAGATCTAGTTTCCTAATTATTGTTTGTATATATTCCCTAGTTAATGTTGTAATCTTTGCCTATTGTATTTGACTTGGAATCCAAGCTAGGTTAGGTTATCTCTTGTTGTAAGGATTTTAAGGCCCAAACACAATTGCTTGATTGATAAAGATGAAAGCACAAAATAATAAAATAGCAAGAACGAAACAAAATTGAAAAATAGATGAACACAAGAGATTTTACGTGGTTCACCAACTTGGCTACGTCCACGGGCGACGGAGAATCAATTCACTATAATCAAGAAGAGTACAAGGAGAATCAAGGTGAAAACCTTTCACACAATCTCACAATCTCTCACAATAGTGAATAACCTAGCTTTTCTATCAATCTCTATCTCTACAAGGCTTCCAAGTCACAAGAATAGGTCTGAAGGCTTGTTTATATTTAAACACGAAATATAAACCCAACCCGAGAAGAATAGGAGTCCAAATCACAGCCAAAATCAGTTTCCTTTTTGAATTAGGAAACCCAGTCCCGACACCATGTGCGACCGCCCAAAACAACATGTGCGACCGCCCAAAACAACATGTGCGGTCGCCCAAGCAAGCTGGAACGATTCTGGCCTTGAACAAGCCGATGTGTGCGGTCGCCCATATCCCTTTGTGCGGCCGCCCACCTATGCTGTCGGCGTCTTCCTTATTCGTTGCAAGACCGATCAAAACCAAGTCCAATTGAGAGTCACACTCAACAATTCTTCACCTTGACGATCAATTCCCGAAAAGCTAGTACATCAAGAGAACATCCCTATCTCCGCCGCCCCGCCCTACGGGCCTCAATGACTAATAACATCAACTAAGTCCAAGAACTTCTTGAACTTAGCAATCGAAACCTTCGAACCCGGCTTTGTCAACATGACCGCCTCCGTTATAGCCATAACATACCCAATAAAACCATCACTGTTCTTTCCATACACAATGCACACACAAGCATTTGAATACGGAACCCGTGACACATCATCTTTAGACTTGGGACTATCTAAAAAAGATAACCATTTCACCTGGTAAGCATCATTGATATCTATTGCAGCCACAAGAGTGCCATCGACATTAACAAGATAAATCAATGTGCCATCACTACAAACCATCAAGTAAACACAACAATCATATCCACTCCTAGCATAACCATGGGTAATAATGAAAGTGTCGAACCTTTTATAACACTGTCGAGTTGACTGATCCAAATCACACAAGGACCTCTCTAATAGGCAAACATGATCCTTACCCTCGACAACAAACCCTTCAGGCCGGCGCATGTTGTCGCGCCCCGACCCGTGGTCCTACTTGGCCCCACGTCCGGGACACGCACGGAAGACGTCACAAACATTTTAGGAAAAATTTTCGAAATATACTTTCATAAAAAGTCTTATATAACCAAACAACATTTACTAGACTTGACTACAAGTCACAAAATAAACTTTCACAAACAAGTACTAAGCCACTTGGCTACAACTTCACTTACTTACTTATTTACAACATGAACATCTACTAAAAGAGATGATACCACAACTGAGTCTCAGGTACACTACCCAAAAGGTATTACATTTACATAATGTATCCTTTACTTACACAACATTTCCCAAAATGTCTTACCCAAAAATCTCCTCGACGTCCTCCCAGTGTGTGTGAACTATCCCCTGGGCTCCTTCTTATCTAAAACGGTAAACAAATAAGGGTGAGAATAAATCTCAGTAAGCTACTAAAATGCAACTACATTACATGCTGATATGATAAACATAAAGGAACAATGTCACCAAATAATCATATAGCATATAACACATAATATGAGAGGCTCCCTATCGCCAACCGTCCCATACCGGTAGGAAATAACGACCAACTCATCGTACAACACATAAAGCGGAAATAAACACTCATACGTGGATACTGAGCCAAGGTTCTCGAACCAAAACAATAACCATCTGAGAAGCTTCAACTGAGCAGCATCGAAGAGCTGAAACGGGTTCCGGAACCAAACAACAACAACAACAACAACAACGACGGGGAAAATGACACAGAGTCATAACCCAAAGTGCCCAACCTTTGGCCTAAGGAAGGGGGTTAAAAATGGGAAACCAATGATAGGAGCCTTATAATGAACTTGGCTCGTGTGCCATTATAATCCCTATCATTGCCCGAACACACAAAAGTACCAGCTGGACTTTACACGCAAGCACCATACAGAAATACTTGCTTAAACAACAATCAGGGACAATGATTCCAATGTAGGGAACCATGCCAAACACATCAAGAAGATGAACCATTCAACACATTACAAAGTGTTCAACAATGCTCACTTAATCCATTACTCACATTTTACAACACTTGTGTTCACAAAGGAACCAATTCTATCACTTTAGCGATCCACAACAATCATCTAACTACTTTAGGACACTACCCAAAAACTAGACTAAGATTGACCTTTAAATCCCTTGGTTTGAAAACTCTAAACTTTTCAGATGACTGGGCGGTCGCCCAAACAGGGCTGTGCGGCCGCCCAAAATGCTCTGTCCCAAGAGTAAAACCTTTCAGATAGATGTGCGGCCGCACGCCCTTTTTGGGCGGCCGCCCACATCACGCGGCAGACCAAAACTTAACCAAAGTTCACTCCTTTCGTTTCACAACCCAAAACTACTAGTACTTTTAACACTTAACATTTGCAACTTTCACAAAGGCTAAAAACTTAGCCTAAGAACAATACTAACACCAACTTCTATAGCATTCCCAACAATAACAAGCTATTTAACAAGTTCTTACTACTCCCTCTGTCCCAAAATTACAAGTATAAATAAAACGTACCAAAACATTCTTTTATCACATATAAAGCATATAAAGCATACTTATGACCATTTTAACATTTAAAGGGGAATTAGTAACTTACCTATTTTCCAGAAAAGTGTCAAGAAAATAATATTTGACCCGGTAAAAAGAATCTATTCAACACCCTGAACATTTATATATAATGAGATTTGAAAATGGAGTAGTAATTTAAAATAAGGAAAAATCAACAAGAACAAAACTTACCTTTGCTTCTTTCTACAACAATGGAGGTCAATTTTTAGAAAGTAACTAGGTGTGTGAGTGTGTGTGAAATGGCGCAGGGAGAGGGGAGGGGGTGAGGGAGATAATGATCTTTTCCAAGTTTCACAATAACCCCTCAAATTCTATTTTAAACCTTTAAACCCCTAAACTCACATTTTCAATAAAGCCCCCAAAATTTCCCACTAACAACTTAACTCCCCAAATAAACTTTACTACTAACATTTTAACTAACACAATTAATCAAATAAAATGTGAAAATTCATATAAGATGATGCAACACATAAAATGCACATATGATTTTAAATTAAAATTATTAAAATATAAAATAAATATAAAATAATTAATAACGGATTTCGGGGTCGTTACACTCACTCCCCCTTAAAGAAAATTCGACCCGAATTTTAGGATTGCTTACCTCAACCCTCAAACAACCAAGGGTACTTCCTCTCGATCTCCTCCCGAAGCTCCCAAGTTGACTCTTCCACGTTATGATTTCTCCACACAACTCGAACAAGGGGAATACTTTTAGTTCGCAACTCTTGAACCTTTGAATCAATAACTTGGACTGGATGCTCCTCGTAAGACATACTCGGTTCTATATCCTCTGGAACCTCGGACAAGACATGAGAAGGATCATACACATACTTCCGAAGCATCGAGACATGAAAAACATTATGGATCTTATCAAGAGAATGAGGTAACGCAAGACGATACGCTCTATCACCAACTCTACTCGGAATCTCGAATGGGCCAATGTACCTCGGTGCTAACTTGCCTTTATTCCCGTACCTTCGAATCCCCACTTTAGGTTAAACTTTCAGAAACACAAAGTCACCTTTTTCAAACTCGAGATCTCGCCTCCGATGATCGGCATAACTTTTCTGTCTACTCTGAGCGGTACTCAAACGATCTCGGATAAGCTTAACTTCCTCAACTGATTTGTTCACCATATCAATACCCCAAATTTTTGCTTCCCCTACTTCATCCCAACAAATCGGAGACCGACATTTCCTCCCATACAAAGCTTCATACGGGGCCATCCCAATACTTGACTGAAAACTGTTGTTATAGGCAAATTCCACGAGAGGTAAATGAGAATCCCAAGAATCTGAAAAATCAACTGAGCAAGCTCGTAACATATCTTCGAGAATCTGAATAGTCCTCTATGACTGCCCATCTGTCTGGGGATGAAAAGCTGTACTGAACTTCAACTCTGAACCCAAAGCCTTCTGAAACGCTTGCCAAAATCGAGATGTAAATCTAGGGTCACGATCAGACACAATACTCACCGGGACACCATGCAATCTCACAATCTCATTTATATACAAGGTTGCAAGCCTTTCCATCGAGTAACTAATCTCAATAGGTAGAAAATGAGAAGACTTGGTCAATCTATCCACGACCACCCAAACTGCATCAAACCTTTTTTGAGTGCGAGGTAATCCCGTCACGAAATCCATAGTAACATGTTCCCACTTCCATTCCGGAATCTCTAACGGTTGAAGTAACCCCGCAGGCCTTTGATGTTCAGCTTTCACTTGTTGACATGTCAAACATTTAGATACATAATCCACTATTTCTCTCTTCATATTATTCCACCAAAAGTGTTGCTTCAAATTCTGATACATTTTTGTACTCCTGGGATGAATAGTATATCTCGACTTGTGGCCCTCATCAAGAACTTGGCGTTTAATCCCATCAACGCAAGGTACACATAACCGACCTCTGAAAGTTAACACTCCTTCGGAATTAAGAGAGAAACCTCAAATTTGTCATCTTCGATTTTATCCGCTAATTTTACTAACTCCGGATCATCCTTCTGAGCTTCCTTTATTTGTTGAATCAAAACTGGTAATACTCGAATACTCGCAAAAATAGCCCCATGCTTTGACTCATAAGGACTCCAATCTCGAGCATCCTCTAACATCTTCCATTCACGCACCATCAATGAAACCATAAAAGATTTCCGGCTAATGGCATCGGCTACCACATTTGCTTTACCCGGGTGATACGAGATAGTGCAATCATAATCCTTTAATAGCTCCATCCATCTTCTTTGCCTATTATTCAACTCTTTTTGGGAGAAAAGGTACTTCAAGCTTTGATGATCGGTAAAAATCTCAAATTTGGCTCCGTAAAGATAATGTTTCCACTTGTGTAACGCAAAGACAATAGCCGCAAGCTCCATGTCATGGGTAGGATAATTCTGCTCACTCAGAGTCAACTTTCTTGAAGCATACGCAATCACCTTTCCATTTTGCATTAGCACACACCCGAGGCCTTCTTTAGAAGCATCACTATAAATCACTAAATCATCATTTCCATTAGGTAGCGCAAGGATAGGAGCTGTAGTCAATCTCTTCTTCAACTCTTCAAAACTAACTTGACACTTGCCATCCCACACATAAGGAACATTCTTTCGAGTCAACTGAGTTAACGGAGTAGCAATTTTAGAAAACCCCTCGATAAATCTTCTATAATACCCGGCTAGACCCAAGAAACTTCAAATTTCCGTAACTGATTCAGGCCTCTTCCAATTCACAATAGCTTCAATCTTGGAAGGATCTACGGATATTCCTCTATTAGAAACCACGTGCCCAAGAAAAGACACTTCATCAAGCCAAAAAGCACACTTACTGAATTTCGCAAACAGTTGCTTCTCACGAAGAATAGATAAAACCATTCGCAAGTGTTGCTCATGCTCCTCTCTGGACTTAGAATAAACAAGAATATCATCAATAAATACAACCACGAAGGTATCAAGATAAGGTTTGAAGACTCGATTCATCATATCCATGAAAACAGCCGGAGCATTAGTCAACCCGAAAGGCATAACAAGGAACTCATAATGACCATACCTACTACGGAAAGCAGTCTTAGAAATGTCTTCAGAACGAATCTTTAACTGATGATACCCACTCCTCAAGTCAAGCTTCGAAAAGACGACTGACCCTTGGAGTTGATCAAACAAGTCATCAATATGAGGTAGAGGATATTTATTCTTTATAGTTACCTGATTCAGCTTCCTGTAGTCAATGCATAGTCTCAAAGACCCATCTTTCTTCTTGACAAACAATACAGGAGCTCCCCACGGTGATACACTAGGACGGATGAATCCCCGATCAAGTAACTCTTGTAATTGAACCTTCAATTCTTTCAGTTCAGCTGGAGCCATTCTATAAGGTGCTTCAGATATAGGGGTAGTACCTGGAATCAAGTCAATACCAAACTCGATCTCTCTATCGGGAGGCATAGAATATTCAGAAGAGAACACATCAGGAAACTCTTTAACTACATTCACATCTTCTATTTCAGGAGACTTTTTAGTAGTATCCAAAACACAGGCCAAGTACCCCACGCAACCACGGTGCAATAGCCTCCTAGCTTTCACATACGAAATAATACGAATTCCCTTACCCAAAGAAGTTGCCTCAAAAGTAAACACAGGCACACTAGGGATAGAAAACGTAACCACTTTCTTAAAGCAATCAACAGAGGCATGATATTTACTTAACCAATCCATACCCAGAATAACATCAAAATCTTGCAATGGCAAAATAACTAGATCAGCAAGTAAAACATGCTCACTAATATGCACATCACAATCACGTAACACCTTGTCAGCTATCAAACAATTTCCCATAGGAGTCGACACTTCTAGCACATAAGGCAAAGACTCAGAAGAAGAATGCAATCGAGATGCAAAAGACACAGAAACATATGAATGCGATGAGCCGGGGTCTATAAGTGCACGTGCTCTCAAACTTGACATAGAAATTATACCTCCAATTACGGTGGAAGCATCCGAAGCCTGTTGCTGATTGATTGCAAACACTCGACCTTGAACCTTTGGTTTTCCCGAGGCATCCCTTTTCTGACCCTGAGACGGTCCAACACTACTCCCCGATGGTTGACCCCTCGATCTAGTACAATCCCTTTGAAAATGGCCAAGTTGCCCACAATTCAAACACTTTCCTTGTTTCTTCCAACACCGCTCCTCACTGTGCCCTTCTCTCTGACAATAATTACATACTCTCTTGCTTTGACCCCCGGAGAAATTACCTTGATTTCTAACACTCGGTTTCCCTTGTGATTGTCCTCTAAATGGGGTTGAAGTTCCTTGTCCTCCACGATTATCATTCCTTTGTGGTTGTGGTCTACCTTGCCTTCCAGCACTTGTTAATTCCACCTTCCTCTTGTGTTCTTCAATATCGTGTTCTACTTGATAAGCTCGATCAACTGCATCTTGAAACTCTTGTAGCTTGTGGGACACCAATTGAGTCCGGATCACTGTCCTTAACCCTTTCACAAACCTTGTTGCTTTCCTCTCCTCCGTTGCAATCAAATGAGTACAATATCTTGATAGCTCCGTGAACTTGGCTGCGTACTGAGCCACCGACATTGCATTCTGTTCCAAGCTAAGAAATTCCACTTCCTTCCGGTCTTGATCCACCCTTGGAATAAAATGTTCCTTAAACTTCCTCAGAAAATTTGCCCAAGTATATGGTATATGAGCTTCATCCCAACTAGCCTTCAGTGTTCTCCACCAGTACTCCGCAGCTCCACTCAACTTGTAGGTAGCAAACCTAACTCGATCTTCTTCAGTACATACCAAGACATCAAATATATTTTCCATGGATTCAATCCATCTCTCAACTTTGGTCACATCTGGTTCACCATCATAGCCAATTGGTTTCATCTTTAAAAACTGTTCTAGACCATACCTCGGAGGTGCATGCTCTCCTCCTTACCTCTGATCATGGATGGTTTTCATTGCGGCCTCGAACATCCCTTGAAACATAGCTCGATCCTCTTCCCTTACATTACCCTGGCCTGCAGTACCAGACTGTTCACCCTCATGTTCCGGCGTTTTTACTGAGTACCTGCATAAAACACTCAACGTTACTCACTCCATACTCAACTACCCTCCTAGGTCACTTAGTCATTCTAGACCATCTACAACCTAGCTCTGATACCAACTGTCGTGCCCCGACCCGTGGTCCTACTTGGCCCCATGTCCGGGACACGCACGGAAGACGTCACAAACATTTTAGGAAATTTTTTTGAAATATACTTTCATAAAAAGTCTTATATAACCAAACAACATTTACTAGACTTGACTACAAGTCACAAAACAAACTTTCACAAACAAGTACTAAGCCACTTGGCTACAACTTCACTTACTTACTTATTTACAACATGAACATCTACTAAAAGAGATGATACCACAACTGAGTCTCGGGTACACTACCCAAAAGGTATTACATTTACATAATGTATCCTTTACTTACACAACATTTCCCAAAACGTCTTACCCAAAAATCTCCTCGACGTCCTCCCAGTGTGTGTGAACTATCCCCTGGGCTCCTTCTTATCTAAAACGGTAAACAAATAAGGGTGAGAATAAATCTCAGTAAACTACTAAAATGCAACTACATTACATGCTGATATGATAAACATAAAGGAACAATGTCACCAAATAATCATATAGCATATAACACATAATATGAGAGGCTCCCTATCGCCAACCGTCCCATACCGGTTGGAAATAACGACCAACTCATCATACAACACATAAAGCGGAAATAAACACTCATACGTGGATACTGAGCCAAGGTTCTCGAACCAAAACAATAACCATCTGAGAGGCTTCAACTGAGCAGCATCGAAGAGCTGAAACGGGTTCCGGAACCAAACAACAACAACAACAACAACAACGACGGGGAAAATGACACAGAGTCATAACCCAAAGTGCCCAACCTTTGGCCTAAGGAAGGGGGTTAAAAATGGGAAACCAATGATAGGAGCCTTATAATGAACTTGGCTCGTGTGTTATTATAATCCCTATCATTGCCCGAACACACACAAAAGTACCAGCTGGACTTTACACGCAAGCACCATACAGAAATACTTGCTTAAACAACAATCAGGGACAATGATTCCAATGTAGGGAACCATGCCAAACACATCAAGAAGATGAACCATTCAACACATTACAAAGTGTTCAACAATGCTCACTTAATCCATTACTCACATTTCACAACACTTGTGTTCACAAAGGAACCAATTCTACCACTTTAGCGATCCACAACAATCATCTAACTACTTTAGGACACTACCCAAAAACTAGACTAAGATTGACCTTTAAATCCCTTGGTTTGAAAACTCTAAACTTTTCAGATGACTGGGCGGTCGCCCAAACAGGGCTGTGCGGCCGCCCAAAATGCTCTGTCCCAAGAGTAAAACCTTTCAGATAGATGTGCGGCCGCACGCCCTTTTTGGGCGGCCGCCCACATCACCCGGCAGACCAAAACTTAACCAAAGTTCACTCCTTTCGTTTCACAACCCAAAACTACTAGTACTTGTAACACTTAACATTTGCAACTTTCACAAAGGCTAAAAACTTAGCCTAAGAACAATACTAACACCAACTTCTATAGCATTCCCAACAATAACAAGCTATTTAACAAGTTCTTACTACTCCCTCTGTCCCAAAATTACAAGTATAAATAAAACGTACCAAAACATTGTTTTATCACATATAAAGCATATAAAGCATACTTATGACCATTTTAACATTTAAAGTGGAATTAGTAACTTACCTATTTTCCAGAAAAGTGTCAAGAAAATAATATTTGACCCGGTAAAAAGAATCTATTCAACACCCTGAACATTTATATATAATGAGATTTGAAAATGGAGTAGTAATTTAAAATAAGGAAAAATCAACAAGAACAAAACTTATCTTTGCTTCTTTGTACAACAATGGAGGTCAATTTTTAGAAAGTAACTAGGTGTGTGAGTGTGTGTGAAATGGCGCAGGGAGAGGGGAGGGGGTGAGGGAGATAATGATCTTTTCCAAGTTTCACAATAACCCCTCAAATTCTATTTTAAACCTTTAAACCCCTAAACTCACATTTTCAATAAGCCCCCAAAATTTCCCACTAACAACTTAACTCCCCAAATAAACTTTACTACTAACATTTTAACTAACACAATTAATCAAATAAAATGTGCAAATTCATATAAGATGATGCAACACATAAAATGCACATATGATTTTAAATTAAAATTATTAAAATATAAAATAAATATAAAATAATTAATAACGGATTTCGGGGTCGTTACACATGTAGATCTCCACCTCAAGCACTAGATCTCTCATTGCCACAATGCTCAACAAGTTGTGAATAGATAAGTGTTTAACAACCGGTGAACTAACCTCATTGTAGTCTACCCCAAATATTGGAGTACCATCTTTGAACTTGTAGATCCACTTGTGACTGACTAACACCTTCTTTGGTGGTGATCTAACAAATTCCCATGTCTGACTTTCAATAAGAGATACCATCTCTTCTTTCACAACGACCGACCACATAGCAGATTTATCACACGATATATCTTCATTGAAAGAAATTAATTTATGCATACTTACTGTTTTCGCAGTGGACAATGCATAAGTCACCATCTCCTCCAAACCATATCGAACTCTACCAAAAACAATGGTAGTCTCCACCTGCTTGTTGGTATCCTCCTCTTGAACTGGAGTTTCAATTGGAGTCGCTTCATCAGACACATCATTGACATCTAAGTCAAGTTCCACCACTTCTTTATCATCTCCGGCTAACTCCACCTGTTTATATATCCGTCCTGCAGGACACCCTTTTTCACGGAGAAGTAGAGCAACATCTCTACATGTCAGGAACTTAGATGCCACCGGATCCCATGACCGAAATCCTTTCACTCCAGTAGTATCACCGATAAAGGAACATCCTTTGACCATTGGTTCCAATTTATTGTTCACACAAGCATACACGGGACACCCACATATATACAATCTTGAGTAATCTCCTAGAGATCCTGACCACATCTCCAACAGAGCCTTTATCCCAATACCAGAATTTAGAGTACGATTAGCCAAGTGAGCAGTCATCCTAATCGCCTCCACACAAAATTCTGTACCTAACAATGTTTGTGACAAAAAATACTAAGCCTTTTCTGTCATTCCATTCAAGCCAATGTGACCCAATGTCATGTCCCAGGATTGAGTAACCTCCGCCTCAACCATTGACCCCGTTGCAATAGACACATCATCAACAACCGTAGACCCAAGAAGCTTGTACAATGTCCCCACCTTCTTTCCCTTCAATACCACCAAGTCACCTTTAATAGCCGATAGCTCGCCATTCGCAATGGATAAACTATACCCAAGGCTATCCAAAGTGCCTAGAGAAATCAGGTTTTTCTTCAGTTCAGGAACATACCTGATATTCTGCAATTTCGTCACTACTCCATCAAACATCTTAACCTTAATAGCCCCAATACCAACAACCTTGCATGCAGTATTATTCCCCAACAATACTACTCCACTGGCAGACTTATACGAACAAAACCATGCCCGGTTAGGACTAATATGATAAGAACAACCTGAATCCAAAATCTAACTATCATGAATTTCGGTACCCGAGTCACAAGCAGTAAGTGTATCACAGTCACTGTCATCACTAGTGTTTTCAAACACTACTCCAGCTTCACCTTTTGTCTTCACGGTTGTATCCCCTTGGTTTGGACAAAACCTTCTAATGTGTCCCTTCTTCTTGCAACCATGACATATCACATTCTTTTTCCATTCACTTGAACAGGATTGACCCTTCCTTGATTTTCTTCCGCTTCTAGCTACTAACCCATCACCTTGAGATTCGGCACTTGTTGAGGTCAAGTGCGTCTCAATGACTTCCCGTTGTAGTAGAGCGTTCTTGATCTCTTCCATAGAGATCTCATCCTTGCCATACAACACTGTCTCTCTAAAATGTATGTATTTCGGAGGTAGAGAACAAAGCAATTTTACCGCCAATTGCTCATCATCAATACGACATTGACATTCTTCAAGTCCATAACCAAGCCATAAAACTCATCAAGATGATTTTTCAAGGACTCACCTGTTTTGAGTTTGCACTCTTCGAGTTTCTTCATTAGTAGCAACCTGTTACTAATGCTCTTGGTCATGTACAATTGCTCAAGCCTAACCCAGAGCCCTGACGCAACCTTCTCACTCACAACCTCCCTCAATACCTCATCTTTGAGACTCGAGTGTAAGAGAGATAAAGCTTTCTCGTACATATCATCAAATTGTTCATCCGTCAAGCTTGCCGGCTTTATCGCCTTCCCAAGCAAAGCCTTGACACAATTTTTACCCACCAAGATTGCTCGCATCTTCACTTGCCACAAACCAAAATTGACCTTGCGGTCGAATTTCTCAATTTCGTACTTCCCTGCCATCGTTACCAATAAGCAATACAAGATCCACAAACCGGAGCTCTAGATACCAATTGTAAAGATTTTAAGGCCCAAACACAATTTCTTGATTGATAAAGATGAAAGCACAAAATAACAAAATAGCAAGAACGAAACAAAATTGAAAAATAGATGAACACAAGAGATTTTATGTGGTTCACCAACTTGGCTACGTCCACGGGCGACGGAGAATCAATTCACTATAATCAAGAAGAGTACAAGGAGAATCAAGGTGAAAACCTTTCACACAATCTCTCACAATAGTGAATAACCTAGCTTTTCTATCAATCTCTCTCTCTACAAGACTTCCAAGTCACAAGAATAGGTCTAGAGGCTTGTCTATATTTATACACGAAATATAGACCCAACCCTAGAAGAATAGGAGTCCAAATCACAGCCAAAATCAGTTTCCTTTTTGAATTCGGAAACCCAGTCCCGACACCATGTGCGACCGCCCAAAACAACATGTGCAGTCGCCCAAGCAAGCTGGAATGATTCTGGCCTTGAACAAGCTGATGTGTGCGGTCGCCCATATCCCTTTGTGCGGCCGCCCACCTATGCTGTCAGCGTCTTCCTTCTTCATTGCAAGACCGATCAAAACCAAGTCCAATTGAGAGTCACACTCAACACTTGTATATATACATTAGTACATTAATAATATTATCAAGTTTTCCCAATATTTCTTTCTCTCATATGGTATACAGAGCATTAAAGATCCAAAATCTTTTTTGCTAACCCTAGCCTACCCTCTGCCGCCGCCTCTCTTCTTCTCGGCCGACTCCTTTCACTGTCCTATGGCTGCACCAGAATTTCAAGTACTTCTTAATGTCAATGTCGTCGAGCCTTCTGCCCCTCTCATCGCTGTCTCTCTAAATCATGTTCTTAAATTAACCCCCACCAACTGCACTTACCGGTACCCTCTCCGCCCCAATTGTCCCTCTCATCTCTCTCTGCCCTATTACCCTTGCTGCATGGAAAACACTCGCCAAAACCTATGCCAATCCCTCCAAAGGACACTTCAAACAACTCAAAGACCGCCTTCGCAACATCACCAAGGGGTCTCGTTCTGTCTCCGACTACATGTAAGAAATTAAATCTTGCACTGACCAACTTGCCTCTCTCGGCCGCCCCCTTGATCCTGAAGCCATCACTGACAAAATTCTCGACCAACTCAATGACCCCGAATATGACAGTGTCATCTCTGCTGTCAAAAATCGTGAAACCCCCATTACCTTTGATGAGCTCCATGAGAAACTCATCAACAAAGAGCTTTCCCTCAAACACAAAGCCACATCTAACCCGTCATTTCCTTCCTCTGTTCACTACATGGCCAAACCTAACAACCGAAACTCAAATCCCAAATTTTCTAACCCTAACCCCGACCTTCTTCCTACACCACACAACACCTCCCCTCACTCTCTGCGGCCAACTAATCCATACAAGGGCAAGTGTCAGTAGTGTCGCTCAATTGGTTACTCCCTCTCCCAATGCCCTATGTTCCAGAATCTATATCCCCATATCACCATTCCAACTCCAAACTTAAACCCTAATTCCCAGCCATACTTCCCTAACCCTACACCCTACTCTCCTCAGCCACAGTACCGTGGACCGCCCAATTCCCGTCCTCCTGCCTATTCTCCCCGCCCCACTGCCTATGCCGCCATAAATCACCAACCTTCTCCACCATCTTGGCTCTTTGATACCGGGGATACTCACCATATAACCAGCGATTTAGAAAATCTTGCTCTTCACCCTCCATATGATGGCACTGAAGAACTCCTTATCGGTGACGGTTCCGGTCTTCAAATCTCTAATATTGGTTCAATCTCTCTCATTACTCCTTCCTCTTCCTTTAAACTTAATAATGTTCTGCATGTTCCTTCTCTCTCTCGTAATATAATTTCTATCTATTAGTTTTGTCGTGACAATAATTCTTCTATTACCTTCTCACCAAATTCTTATATTGTGAAGGACATCAAAATGGGGACCATGCTCCTTCAAGGTCAACCTAAATCTGGCGTTTATGAATGGCATCCTACTCCTTCCGCTGTTCACTCGGTTAACCTCTCCTCATCAACAACCTGGCATCATTGATTAGGCCACCCTTCCCCTTCTATTTTACGTGTTCTTAGTCAGCAGTTTAGTTTGAATATTTCTCACTCTAGTTTGTTTCATTGTAACTCTGGTGATTGTAACAAGAGTCACAAATTACCGTTTTATGATAATTCAATAAAATCTTTTGGTCCACTTGATGTTATTTATAGTGATGTTTGGACGTCTCCTCTTCTTTCTTTTGATGGCTTTAAATACTATATTATATTTGTGGATCACTTCTCTAAATACATTTGGTTCTAACCACTAAAGCAAAAAAAAAAAAAAAAAAAATGATGCCATATCCATCTTCACTCACTTCAAACTTCTTGTCGAAAAATACTTCAATCGCTCCATTAAAACTATCTTCAGTGACAATGGAGGCGAGTACATTGGTCTCCATCCCCTTCTTAAATCTCACGGCATCCAAAATCTCACTTCCCCTCCTCATACACTAGAACATAATTGTGACGACCCATCCCAATTTCATATAAATGTTACGCAGAATATTATTTTATAATTTAATTTGTGTTAGTTTGATTATTTTACGCAGAATATTATTAAAAGTATTTGAGTTGCCAAAGGGGACTAATTAGCATGAGTAGAAGTTAAAATAGTTGAGTTAGTATTTGTGAATAATGATAAGGGGTTAAGTGTTAAAGTTGAAACCTTAGGGGTTAAAAGTAATTGATTAACTTGGAGGGGCCTAAGTGTAACTTGTCAATTATTAAACCCACTTTCCTGATCTCTCTCTCTCTCTCTCTCTGCGTATACACACACACATTGCACTTTCCCATTTCTCTCTCTGTTCTGCGTAGAAGAAGGTAAGGTTTCTTCACAATTTGATTTTTCTACATTTAATTATTCCTCCGTTGTAAAATCTAATTACACCAAAATGTTCAGGGCGTTGAGTAGATTGTTTCTAGCTAATTAGAATAAATTTTCATCCGTATCAGTTCCGTAGAAAGTAAGTTACTACTCCCCTTTTATTTATAAAAACGTTCATACATATTATATATGGTACTTTTTCTGGTAATTGTTGTTTTGTGGGAGTATTGGAGTTATTTGTATTTGGGCTATTTTGTGGGTATTCTGACTGTTGAAATCATTTTATGAGTTTATATACATAAGATAGGAAGTTGTAATAGTACTTTTGAGACGGTGAAACAGAGTTAATATGAAAGAATTGATTGTGGCTGACGGAGTTGAGTGGGCGACCGCCCAAACAGGGCCGGCGACTGCACATTTATCTGGAAGGTTTTTAAGCCTGGGAGAGTGTCTTTGGGCGACCGCACAGGTGAGCGTGGGCGGCCTCACATCCTTGCTGGAAGACTAAATTGCTCCAAATTAAATGATTTAGTATTCAGTCTATGTCCAGGTTTTGGGTCCTATCCTAGGGTACCTAGATAGGCGTTGTGGATCACAAGGGTGTTAGAAATTGGGTTCGATTATGAATGGATGCAAGGTGTGAAATGGTGATTAAGTTCCCTACGGATTTATTTAACATCCTTAATGTTGTATTGTTCGGATTTCCTACATAGGAATCCTACGTTAAAAGGAATGGTCCGTTTGTGATCAAGTGTAAAATGTGTAACCGTTTGGGTTCATTTTGGTGTTGTTACATCTTTATGATGCTTTTGTGGGATTTCCTACTTTGAAATCCTTTGTTTGAGAAATATTTCTAATGCACATGGTTGTTGAGCTCTTTATGAGCAGTTTATCATCTTTATGATGTACTTAGTATGGTTCCCTATTTTGGAATCATATACTGATTGTGCTTTTGTTTAAAGTCTAGCTGGTACTAATTGGTTGTGTCGGGCAGTGGGTGGAGATTATAATGGCTCCCGAGCCAAGTCCATTATAATGTTCCCACTGGTAACCCCTTTTTACCCCTTCCAGATGGCCTTGGTTGGGATGAGCTAGCTCCCTTCTGTGAGTATTATAGCTACACATTTTGGTTGAGATAAGCTAGCTCCCTTGTGTGAGTATTCTAGCTACACGTTTTGGGTTATGACTTTGTGTTATTTTCCCCCCGTTGTTACTGTTGTTGTTTGGTTCTGGAACCCCTGCTTCAGTTGTTAATGCTGCTTGGTTGATGCAGCTCTTTAGTGCTGCTCTGTTGATGCGGTTCAGGTTATTATATCCTTTTGGAAGAACATTGGCTCAGTATCCTTGGTTATGTATTTATTTCATCCTTGTGTCCTGCACGATGAGTTGGTCGTTATTTCCAACCGGTATGGGACGGTTGGCGATAGGGAGCCTCTCATTTATTGTGTGATATCTGTTATTCAGTTATGCTGTTATATGATTCAGATATTCAGTTGATATGCATGATATTATGCCATGTAGCTGTATTAGTAACTTACTGAGATTTATCTCACCCTGTTCCTTTCAATGTTGTTTTCCTTAGTTCACAGGAAAGCTAGAGGTAGTAAGCTATGAGATCTGATGTTGTGGGACTTTTCCGAGCAGGCTATACTCTTTTGGGGTAGCTGCTCTGCGGATCTTTTGTGTATTCTTGTTGTGAGGTCGTGGTTGTACAGTGTTATGTAAATACTGTTGTCTTTTGGGTAGAACTATGGTGCTTGTATTTGGACGGTGGAATTTAGCACAACCGTATGTATATATTACTAGTCGTTCATTCTTCCGCATGCGTAAAGTTGTCTCCAAGCTAAAAACTTGTTGAGGTGTTGTTTTTGGTATTAGCGTAGTATGGTGCCGACTTTTATATAGCTGATGTTGTGTGTTTAGTATACATTATGCAGGTTTATGGATGGTGATGGTATTAGCAAGCGTCATGTCCGTTTTATAGCAGGGTTCACGCGCCTAGTTCGAGGTACCAAATAGGGCCTCGGGACTCAGGGCGTGACAGTTGGTATCAGAGAAATGGGATTAGATCTTGAAAGGGAATAAGAACTCTGATATTGAATAGGTTTCGATACTTGAGTGTTACGATTTTGAGCGGTTTAGAAAACTAAGTTTTCTTGAAGTCAATTAGCTTCCTTGGTCATGGAAAATTTATGCAGTAGAAGCATAATGAATTAGTGGATGAGGTTAAGATAGAAGTTGGTTGGGTTATGGGAGTGATATTGACGTTGAGTATTCCTTCTCTTGTGGTATATCTGGCATAAGACTGGTGTTAATAGTGTTGGTTCCATTGGGGTTAGTTGGTTTGAGAATCGAGAGTGCGAGTCTTTGAAGACTTAGGCGTATATATTTCGTAAAGTGGACAATGTTTCGTGCTATATACGTATGTTTGTCCTCATTCCTTGATTTATGTGGAGGTGTATTTTCGAATACGAGACTTCGGGATGGCTACCGGTATATATAAGAAACCCAATAGAATTATGGGCGATAACACCCTATAAGTTATACATTGATTTAGTTATGTCACCTATACGGTTTATTGATGTGATAAGTGGTATGGCCTAGCTTTCTATGTGTCACGAATTTCTTGTTTGCCATCGATTGGTGGTGAATATTTCTATATTAGTATGTTTGACTTTGTTTAGAAGCATACTAGATGTATATATAATGTTCATATTCTGTATTGAAAATCAGAAAATTATTATTACAAGGTTGTGCTGGTAATTTAGCTTATTTAGTTGACAGTAGAACGTCTACACCAAATCTGAGAGATGTACGCATTAATTGTGAAATTTTGGGAATACTTTATACTGGGTGCAATATGTCGCTTGATTGATAGGGAACTTGAGTTATATGATGAGTTGATATAGGATATAATACTGATAGGTGAATCAGTGAACATATAGTATCGGTTGAGATAGAAGAGTTGAAGATTCAACCCGAGAGATTATTTAATAAATGATTCATCAAGCCTAGTATACCTAAGTGGGGTGCATCGTTATTGTTTGTTATAAAGAGAGATTTTACTTTACGATTCTATATTGAATACAGAGAGCTCAACTAGGTAACTATGACGAATTATTACTTGTCATCTTATATTGGTGAATTATTCAATCCCTGAAGCTGATCAGTGGTTTAGTCGGTGTTTGATTGATAAGTGGCTATTATTGATTGAAGGTCAAATATGAGGATATATCGAAGACAAATTCTCATATTAGGTATGCTCATCATGAATTCGTGGTTATGTCATTTAGATGGATAAATGGTCTAGTGGTATTGATGGATTTGAGGAATGATATTTCCAAATTATATAATTTGATTTTGGTGGTGAATTGATAAAGGATATGACCAGTGATAATGTTTTCTTGGGGACATGTCAAATTTCACCATTATAGTAAAAATGATAAATTTATTATCTATAGTAGTGTTTCCAAATAGAGATTGAGGTGTATATTGATTCCAGATGATAAAGTACTTGTATATGTTTCGAGGATTAACTCCTTATGAATAGAATCATCTATGACTCAGGATTGATTGTAACTTTATTGATATTGCCTTAGCAGATTATATTTTTTTATGGGACCAAGTTTGAAATGTTATGTTAACAGACTATCAATTTTTGATGGAGATATTTTCTTAGAACAACTAAATATGAGATAATGCAAGTGGGTAGAGAAATTCAAAGATAATGACTGTATTATGTTTTATCATATAAGAAAGATGAGTGTAGTAGTGGAATCACTGAACATGTAGACGTGTATATCATGTTGGATACCGCCGAATGGGAGAGGTTGGAAGATTTGACATTGTGGATTCCATGTGAGTCTAGACATATGGTGATTTTTGTAGCTTTAACTTTCGACTCAAGTCTATGATGAAAGTTTCGTTGAATGACTTTAACTATAAAACATTACTAGTAGAATGAATAAGGGTAAGAAGAAAACATGAATTCACCTTTATTATGACATAATTTTAACCTTTTATAGCAAAGTATGTATCTTATACTTAATGGGATGAATCTGAATAATCATATTTGATCGAATAGCTGATAACGGTAAATTTTTGTGTATATAATTGAATTCTTGGGTTGACAATATTCAGAAGTGGCACATCAATGTCCTAAATGTATAGGAATATATGATAATGAATTTTGCGGTAGGGTTATCATATAATTGATAACGCCTCAATATTATTGTATAATAGTGGATTAAATAAATTGTAATTGTAAATATTGTAAGTGGAGTGTGTAAGCTTTTGAGACTATGTATCTAGAGTTGTATTTAGTTTGTAAGTGTGGGGTTTGGTTTGCAACCAGTGTACCGTTACTTTTAATGGTGTAGTGGAAGCTTTTATATTTTATCAGGTTTTTGGTATTAAGTTCGTCGTCCGAGCGTGTCCCGGGTGTGGGTCCAAGTAGGAGTATGATTACATGGGAAGCTTGTGGAGATAATATATGACAGGGACCATTGTTGTACATCTTGATCTTGATAGACTTCTCAAAGTGCTATGGATATTTATTTGGGTCTCGTCATAATATTAGGAAACCTTAAAGATCGATACCTATTTATAAGGATATACTATGTGTATGTGGAGTTGATTCCAGATACTATTGGGACGATCGCAAAATTTGATTATAATAACCATTACCAACTGCTTATTGAGAAGGCTCTCTAGCACTATATGGGATGATGTTTAGATCGTCAATACGTAGGGATGTGATGAGTGAGTTTTTACTCATTTAATTAGATACTTTTAAGCTTAATTATTGCTTTGTTCTCAAGCTTTTGTTATTTGATTTGTGTATTTTTTTGTGTCTTTGTTGTGTAGGGTGATTATGTGCTTAATCTACAAGAAAACGGAGAAAAAGAGGTTAAAGGAGCAATTTTATGAAGGCCAGGGGCTGCTGTGAAAAATCTGCTGAAATCCAGGGACTAAACTGCAATTTCTGATACACAGGGACTGTTCTGGAATTTCTAAAATACTGAGGACCAAACTGGAAATTATCAAAATATGAGGGACTTTAGAGGAATTTCGGAATTCAGCCCAAAAATTACCCCAAGTTGGAGAAGGAATTTAGTTTCCTAATTCATTATGATATCTTTTGACTATTCTTTTTAGTTTAGGATTTTTTTTTAGTTTCCTTTTCTTTTTACAATTCTTTTTCCTTTTAGATTTAGGTTAGTTTTCTTTCTATAAATACTAGATTAGTTTTCTTATATTTTTTATCAAACAATGTAGCTAGTAAATATTTGTAAGGGTTGCAAGGTTGGAGGTAACTTTTATCTTTTTATTTAATTGAGGTATTTTTCTTTTCATCTTTTAATTCTATTCATAATTTTACTTGTGTTTATTTTAGATTTATAACAAGGGTTTGTGGATTTGGCCAATTCACTAGTTCTTTTTTATGAATCTCTGCTAGAATTTTCTATTTAATGTGCCAGTGTAGAAATTCACAAGTAGCATTTTCATAGTTTATGCATGTGCCATGGTAAATTGTGAAGTGGGTAAAACTAGACGATTATCTATATGAAATAATTGTAGAAAGCGTTCTTGATCTTAGTTTCTTTAAATCATTAAAGCAATTAATTTTTAGATCTAGACTGTGCCAGTTAGATTTAATTATTGATTAGGGTTTCTAGTGAGTGTGCCACTGCTATTAACTAATCTGAAAGAAGAAATAGAGATTGAAATAAATCTCGTGATCAAGTGAATAGGGTGAAAAGTGAAAAGATGTACCAATGATATTTGAATTAAAGACAGAGATATCTTTTAATTCTGTGATTCCTATCATTTATATGCTTGCTCATGTTGATCACCTATCTTTTTATTTGTCGCTATTTATTTTTATTATGTTTATATAGTTAAATAACTTTGAATTAATCCAAGTCCCTGTGGATCGACCCTTATGTTTGCATATTGCTATGACGATAGCTCGTGCACTTGCGAGGTATTATAATTTTGTCTACCAAATTTTGGCGCCGCTGCCGGGGACTTGCGCTTTAATTCTTAGTTATTTAATTATCTATTTTAGTGTTTTGTGTCACTCGAAAGAGTCTCCTTGAGTTTGTGGGTTTATAGAGGAGTGTAAATAGTGTCACCCTTCAAAAAGATTTTTATTTTTAGTATATCTTTTTTTAAAGTGCCTCCAATTTTCATAAACCTTGCAGTTTATTAATTTTATTTTAATTTTAATTTATTTTTCTTTTATTTTTTTATTATTTTTTTTATTTTTTTATCAATAGATATTATGCTTGTGGGTACTTTTTTTTTTTTCTTATTGCAGGCTGAACAATATGGAGGAGCGGATGGACCAAACTGAAAGCAAAAAGAAGCGAGAGGAATCAAGTGCACGCATAAAGCGCACACCTGAACTACAGAGGGCACGAGGGAGAGTCAGTATCAAAAAAAAAAAATTGAACAAGGGTGTCTTAAATTCCTCAATTTAAACGCAGAAAGCCCTAGCTCAAATTCTCTCCCGTCGTCGGTCATTACCTGGCTTCAATCGAACCATCCCCTATCCCCGTCAAATTCTCCAGCCTCCAGTCCCAATAACCGACCCGGTCCTCACTTCCAGTTCCGGCAGCGTCCCCGTCGTTCCCTGAAATTCCGGCACCATAGCTCCCTCTCCCCGATCGTCGTTACCAGACCGCCGCCTCCACACAGTCTCTAACATCACATTCTCTTGAAATCTATGAAGGTAATCAATTCCAATTTTCTAATTTTATTGTTTTCTGGAATTTGTGGTATTGAGAATTGCAATTTGGTGTGCTTTTCACTTGGGGGGATTATGATAAAAGTAATTGGTGGTCCCATTATCTCGTAAAATTGGGTGATCTACCATGTGTTTACAAAAATTCCCCAAGAGTGGCATTGAGATAGTAAATTGATGAAAAAAAGAGTCTGTAATCACCCTTTTACATGATCTCGCCCCTCTTACTTTATGTGCACAATGTGGACATTGCTTAAGTTTGGGGGTGGGGTGCATTGTTGGTCTTAATAAAAATAAATAGAATTTTTTTTCTTATTTTCTTTGTCGGGTTTGAACTACGGTGACCTGAGCCCCTTATAGTCTTAAAGGGAACGTAGGCAGCTATGCACGGTCAAAATTTTTATTTATTGCTAATAAAAAAAATTGCTAAAAAAAAAAAAAAAGTTTTTGTTTGAGTCTAGTTGTGTGATTTGGCCTTAGTCTATGATAGTACAAATACATTATGCATGCTTAAGTTGAATTCTTTGGTTTTATACTTGTCTTAAATGTGTAATTTGATTGATATGATTGATCTTTGATTTCTCCACACTTTTGAGCACTTCATGTTAATTGCTTTGATCACCGGAAGACTTAGATGACCATTATTTAGTTGACTTATTCACTGCATTCTCGGGAACTTTAGAACTTGCTTGATTGACTTTCGAGGCGAAATTTTTGGGATTATGATTGACCGGAGGGATGACGTAGGCATTCTTTATTAGTCATATATTAAGCCTTAAACCACCTTTTATAAATTTATCCCTAGTTACCCCGTTTGAGCCTAATGTAAAAGAATGGTGTGTGCAAAAGCCCACAACGATCCCCATTCGACATCGTTTCTCGTACCCACATTTACTCACCCCTTAGCCGATACACTTTTCCTTACCCGTCAAGAGAGTGTAATTAAAGAATAAAAGACAAGGTAAAGTGAGATTATGGAAGATATTTGAAATGGGCAAAAGTGATTGGAAGTTTGAGAAACCCCTACGAGGTAGCTTTGGAAAGAAAAGTGAGACAAAAAGGCTCAAAGAGCTCTCATAAAAAAAAAAAAAAAAAAAAAAAAAAAGAAAAAGAGCCCTTGCGAAATAAAAGTATAAAGAGAAAGAAAAAATCATGAAGAAAAAGGGGTAGAAAAAGGAGTGCATTCAACCCAAAGCCAAGAGTAATATATGTTCAAGTTTGGGGGTTGATGCATTGGTGAAACGGAAGAGGCCCAAGAGTTGTGCGAAACTGTGCTATTATTTGAAGACTCTTTGGTTATTCTCTCTTGAATTTGAATTCTTTAACTTTCGTTTGTAGCCCTTAACGAGCCTAACATTACAAGCTAATAAAGTCCTAACTGATCTTTGGTTGATTGTAGTCCCCATTAGTGGAGATAGTCATGAAAAGCAAGCTATTTGGTTCTTGATCTTCACACTTCATGTTCCATTGAATCTTTAACTCCATATATCATATCTATTAGAGAATGAGTGGATTCTTGACTTTATAATGTATTCCGGGTTTGACGGTGATCTAGTTATTGCATTGCACACACACACGGAGAATCATGGTGAGATTATATTGATTGGGTTGCATATTTTAGACTTGCATGGTATTCTTTGATTTCATCTTGAGTGCGTATAATTGATTTATGAGACTTTTATGGGCTAATGATCATGACTTGACAAGAACAATAATAAAAAAAAAAAATGTGTTTTGTTTTAGTAGATTAGTTTGTTTTATTTTAGTAGATTTTTTTTGTTTGGTAGGTAGTTTACTTTTGTTTTACTTGAGGACAAGTAAATGATTAAGTTTGGGGGTATTTGATGAGTGAGTTTTTACTCATTTAATTAGATACTTTTAAGCTTAATTATTGCTTTGTTCTCAAGCTTTTGTTATTTGATTTGTGTATTTTTCTGTCTTTGTTGTGTAGGGTGATTATGTGCTTAATCTACAAGAAAACGGAGAAAAAGAGGTTAAAGGAGCAATTTTATGAAGGCCAGGGGCTGCTGTGAAAAATCTGCTGAAATCCAGGGACTAAACTGCAATTTCTGATACACAGGGACTGTTCTGGAATTTCTGAAATACTGAGGACCAAACTGGAAATTATCAAAATATGAGGGACTTTAGAGGAATTTCGGAATTCAGCCCAAAAATTACCCCAAGTTGGAGAAGGAATTTAGTTTCCTAATTCATTATGATATCTTTTGACTATTCTTTTTAGTTTAGGATTTTTTTTTTTTAGTTTCCTTTTCTTTTTACAATTCTTTTTCCTTTTAGATTTAGGTTAGTTTTCTTTCTATAAATACTAGATTAGTTTTCTTATATTTTTTATCAAACAATGTAGCTAGTAAATATTTGTAAGGGTTGCAAGGTTGGAGGTAACTTTTATCTTTTTATTTAATTGAGGTATTTTTCTTTTCATCTTTTAATTCTATTCATAATTTTACTTGTGTTTATTTTAGATTTATAACAAGGGTTTGTGGATTTGGCCAATTCACTAGGTTTTTTTTTATGAATCTCTGCTAGAATTTTCTATTTACTGTGCCAGTGTAGAAATTCACAAGTAGCATTTTCATAGTTTATGCATGTGCCATGGTAAATTGTGAAGTGGGTAAAATTAGACGATTATCTATATGAAATAATTGTAGAAAGCGTTCTTGATCTTAGTTTCTTTAAATCATTAAAGCAATTAATTTTTAGATCTAGATTGTGCCAGTTAGATTTAATTATTGATTAGAGTTTCTAGTGAGTGTGCCACTGCTATTAACTAATCTGAAAGAAGAAACAGAGATTGAAATAAATCTCGAGATCAAGTGAATAGGGTGAAAAGTGAAAAGATGTACCAATGATATTTGAATTAAAGACAGAGATATCTTTTAATTCTGCGATTCCTATCATTTATATGCTTGCTCATGTTGATCACCTATCTTTTTATTTGTCGTTATTTATTTTTATTATGTTTATATAGTTAAATAACTTTGAATTAATCCAAGTCCCTGTAGATCGACCCTTGTGTTTGCATATTGCTATGACGATAGCTCGTACACTTGCGAGGTATTATAATTTTGTCTACCAACCGGAAAAGTAAAACTTATGGGTGTTAATGATTTAAGGGTTGATTGATAGCGTAAAGCTAATCAGAAATAGATCATTTATGATTCAGAATTGGTACACAAGTGGTGTTGATCACCGAAATCGAGATCTTAAGGTTATAAGGAATTATTTGTAAAAGATAGTTGATTCAAAGGAACAAGTTTTGAGTAAAACTATCTCTTGTGAAAGTACTGGCGAAAATCGTGAAATTGATGTGATTATAGGAGAAACAGACAGGAAGTGGGAAAATAAACACCCACAGTGGTTTGATGGATTTCATGAATATTCTTGGGCATGTTTTCTCTAGATAAGAATGGGAATTTCTGGGTTTGTAAAAGTGAGAAAACAAATAATTAAATTTAGATTATTTTGATTATTTGATATTGAGAAATTTGTTAGGAAGAAATTTGTATTCTTATCTACTGTTCTGCTGGTGTAGAATGTTTAATACGAGTATACGTGTAATATGACTATGTGCTATAATTTTGGTAAGTAAATTCGAGGGCGAGTTTTTTTAAGGGGGAGAGAATGTGACGGCCCATCCCAATTTCATATAAATGTTTCGCAGAATATTATTTTATAATTTAATTTGTGTTAGTTTGATTATTTTAAAAGACTTACTTGACCCATTTCAAATATTTAATTAAAAGTATTTGAGTTGCCAAAGGGGACTAATTAGCATGAGTAGAAGTTAAAATAGTTGAGTTAGTATTTGTGAATAATGATAAGGGGGTTAAGTGTTAAAGTTAAAACCTTAGGGGTTAAAAGTAATTGATTAACTTGGAGGGGCCTAAGTGTAACTTGTCAATTATTAAACCCACTTTCCTGATCTCTCTCTCCCTCTCTCTCTGCGTATACACACACACATTGAGTGGGCGACCGCCCAAACAGGGCCGGCGACCGCACATTTATCTGGAAGGTTTTTAAGCCTGGGAGAGTGTCTTTGGGCGATCGCACAGGTGAGTGTGGGCGGCCGCACATCCTTGCTGGAAGACTAAATTGTTCCAAATTAAATGATTTAGGATTCAGTTTATGTCCAGGTTTTGGGTCCTATCCTAGGGTACCCAGATAGGCGTTGTGGAACACAAGGGTGTTAGGAATTGGGTTCGATTATGAATGGATGCAAGGTGTGAAATGGTGATTAAGTGCCCTACGGATTTGTTTAACATCCTTAATGTTATATTGTTCGGATTTTCTACTTAGGAATCCTACGTTAAAAGGAATGGTCCGTTTGTGATCAAGTGTGAAATGTGTAACCGTTTGGGTTCATTTTGGTGTTGTTACATCTTTATGATGCTTTTGTGGGATTTCCTACTTTGAAATCCTTTGTTTGAGAAATGTTTCTAATGCACATGGTGTAGACACCCCGCCTTGGACCTCTCACCCCGATTGCATACAAAGTATTTTTATTTAACTTATTTTCATTAATTTCTGTTACTTCGGTTAAGTTCCTAACTGATTCCGTTAGTTTTGGACTAAACTGCATAACAGAGTTAACTTTTAGGGTCATTCTGTCATTCTGTCATTTTTTACCCGCGGGCGCTTCCGGCACTGCAAGTGAGCCGCGCGCGCGTCCCGCCCCAAAAGCCGGACCCGCGCGCTTCCCACTTTTGCAGTAACGGATTGCACCTTATTTCCCTCCCTTTTCTTATTTACAAACATCTTTTCTTGATCACAAAAACCATCTTTTTACATCCACATTCATCCCCCCTTTTCTCATTAACTCCCAATCCCACACTTCTAGCCTTTTCATTAAAACAAAATATTTCCTTTTTATTTTATTTGATTTTCTTTATTTCTTTTATTTATTATTTTATTTATCTTATTTTTTATTGGTCAATTCCATTTCACATGGATGATCATCTTTTCCCTCCATCATTTCCCTCTCTTTTTTACCTATAAAAACCATCATCTTCTACCTTGGAAAGGGACCTGATTTTTTAGACTTGGAACTTTCTCTCTACACAAATTCTATATCATTTTCCCTACACAAATTCTCCCAACAAGAGTTTTACACAACAAAACTCTACACAATTCTCTACACAACAACATCATTTTCAAGTCCAAATTTGAAGTCTTCTTTCTAAAGGTACAAGTCTTCTTCTTTTATTCTCTTTTATTCTAGTCTTACTAGTATGCAATCCCCATCAATTGGGACATGACCAAATGACCACTTTACTACATTAAAGTTGGTCAAGGTTATCTCCCCACATTTTAATCTTTACTTTAATTTCCTATACATTTCTTAATGTAATTGTTTAGCATAAATTTATAAATAAAACAATTCTCTTTTCTTCCCTTTTTTTCTTTACATTATAATTGTTAGCACTGTTAATAAATTGAAGGACATTTAGCATTAGAACACCAATAGTAGCAAGACCCGCATAAGCGGGGCGGAGTGGGTGTTTAAGTACTTCCCACTCCGTCACCTAACCCCCGAACCCTTTTCTCCCGAATCTCTGGTTTTGTACATAAATTAGGCTATTTCTAGGTTTTTCTTATGTTCCTTTAAAAACATAGGTGGCGACTCTAAACAATCTAAAAACAAGTTAGACATCCTAGGATAATTCACCGCTCTAGCCAAGCCGTGGTTCCCCGGGGTATCTACAGTGGCGACTCCGCTGGGGACGATAGAGGGTTAAACTTGCGTTTTCATTTTTGGTGTTCTTTTATTCTGTTTTCTGGGCATTCTGGTAAAAAGGGTAGGAAGCGCGCGCCTCCGGCCTTCTTGGCCTAAAGCGCGCGCGTCCGACCCTTATTACCAGAATCGCCCGCCTCCTTTCTTGTCCTTCAATTCCATGTTTCTGTGCTAACAAATTCTGCAGGGGAAAGTTTTCTTAATTAAGGGTCAAGGCAATCCCTTGAACCCACTGATTTGCAGGTTCTCACCCAGAAGCGGGCGCCTCTGCCCTTCTTCCTCTCACGCGCGCGCCTTCCGCATAGGCAACCCAATGCGCGCGCTTCTGGGCGCATTCCCGGAACAGAACAGTGCACAGAAAGCAGAACATAGCAGAATGACAGTGTGTGGGCACCAGGCCTGCATACAATTTCTTTTACTTTCTCTTTATTTTTTACCGGTCACACGGGTGATTCGGGAGTTGTAAATACGTGCTTATTTGTTTCCTTTTTTTTTTCTTTCTTTGAAAAAAAATAAAATTTGTCACTTGTAGACCTCACACTACATGCACATATTCTTATCAATTGCTCACTATCGAGTCGCACAAGTCCAACCCCAAACCCGTCGAGGCCCGTCCTAGAAAGTTTCAACCTCCACCCGACCTTGACTCTTTCGAAGCGGTCAACCTCAGCCTGTGGCGTAATTCAAGACTACATGCCGGGGGTGACCTTTAAGCCTCATATTCAAGCCGAGCACAAACCACACAATTCTAGTCTAGGGTCTAACACTCCGTGACTCAAGTCGGTTTCCATGTGCCGAGATTTCCCTAAACTAATGTCTTCAAATCATACATGCCAATTTGTTGCAATGGACGAAATAAAACTCCGTCCCCAAAAGTGGCTATTTTGGACGAAAATAAAAATCCGTCCCCGCATGTATGATTTACTACATTAATTTAGTTTAAACCCGTCACATGTAGGATTCACAAGCGTGGTGGAATCTGATGAGTATATGGGACCGCGAGATGGTCTATATACTAGTGTGACGATTCCACTATTTTCCTAGAAACCCCAAAAAGGACCACGTCCTTCCGACTCTGTAAATAAAAAAAAAAAAAAAAAAAAAAGAGTCGTTTTTTCTTATGTGGTTGAGTCTTTTTCTTTGTTTGTGGGTTAATTCATTTTATCCAAAAGGTGTTTGTGGGGCCAATCTAAGATCAACCGTGCTCTTCCAATAGGTCCAATGGCTTCCAACGGCAACAACAACAACGGTGGAAATGATTTCGTGTCCAACGAAGGGTTACTCAACATAATGAAATCAATGGGGGAACAAATGGATAGGATTGTCGAGGATGCCCGCCGTAAAGACAATTTGTGGCAAGCCCGTTTCGATATCGACAAGAGGATTCACAAAGAAGAGGTTTCCGAACTCAAGGCTCGTCTTGATTATGAAAGAAGAATTCACGAGGAAGAGGTTTCCGAACTCAAAGCCCGTTTGCAAGAGCTCACCGACGGCAAAGCAAAGTTTAAGGGTAAAGCATGCTCAAGTGGCCCGTCCCTCAAAAGCTACGAAGGTACCGCCAACAACCGAGTTTTCACTCCTCTCCTAGGAGTAACCCAAGCCGAAGCATTTGAAACTTTGGTGGCAAGTGGAAAGAGCAACCTTTAGAGAGTGCCAACATGCAAGAACTCATCAAAGAAGAATGATTTGATTTCGAAATGTGGCTTCTACAAGAAATCATGCCACAAGGAGACTACAACGACAATGGGGACTACAACAACAATCTCCGTTTCTCTTTCTCTACCTAGTAGTAGGAATAAAAAAAAAAAAAAAAAAAAAAAAAAAGAGTCAAAAGTCCTCTTTTGTGTGCATTAATGTTTTCTCTCGTCCCATGTTAAGTGTCGAGTCTTCTTATCAAATAAAAGTCGTTCTTGTCCTTATACACTCTTCCAAGTTGTTCGATCTAATTCTTGGCAAAATGATGAAAAAATGTCTAAACAAGTTTTAGAACAAGGCCATCACTTGAACGCCTAGGGGCTAAATATTGTGACGAAGACAACGACATCAACAACAACGGCGAATCCAAGACATCAAGCATGGAGAAAAATTAAGCAAAGTTTTCAAAGGGGGATCAAAAAAAAAAAAAAAAAAAAAAAAAAGAAAAAAGCTCGCTAGGTTGAAATCATCAAATCAACCTAGGCAAAAGTTAGAGCACAAAAAAAAAAAAAAAAAAAAAAATCCCCCTCAATCAAAGAAGTTCACATCAAGATCAACATCATTCCATCCACCAAAGGAGGACGAAGCTATACGACGAAGCAACAATTCCATCCCGAAGAATGGAGAATTCACAAGAACTACGGTGACCTGAGCCTCTACACTGGAGGAACGTAGGCAACCTTCGGGTCCGGTCTCATGCAAGAAAGAAGATATGTTTAGCCCTAGCGCGTTATGGTGATCGGCCTTCATCTCGAACTTGTCAAGACATCTTTGTACGATTCATTTGCCAATGAATTAATCACCAAAAAGATTTAACAACTTTCTTAGATTTGGAATCATTTCGCGTTCCTTGTCGAGTCTAGGGACTTCTATTCTTTCTGCGTACTCCCAATTTCTTGCAATCAAATTGGGGCTTTCCTTCTCTTCTCTCTTAATGACTTACTTGCCTTCGTGAGTCATTCAATTCGATAAAAAAAAAAAAAAAATACATGTCAATACTAGGGACACTTCCCTAGTCGAGTCAATGTTACTCATCTTTAGTGACAAAAGGTTTTCACCGCAAAATCACATGTCTCTCATCCTCAGCTAGAGTCAATGCACACTTCCTCATTAATCGAGTAAAAAATGAAGACGCAAAAGAGATGCCCGCTAGATTGAAAACCCGAAAGGGCGGTCTAGGCAAAAAACAGGGTGCGTCATAAAAAAAAAATGAGAGTGAGAGAGAGAAGGGAAAGAGAAATGGAGATCCCCGGCCTCTAAAGAAGACAAGTTCTACATTGAATCTCCTCAGCAAGTCAATTCCCCACCGAGTCAACTTTGGGATTGCAAAAGGCTCGACAAGATATAGCACCGTCAAAGGTTGTCTTGGGTTATCGGCATCACTCTCCAGCAGTGTGCATTTTTGGGTTCATGAAAAGAAGGCCCGTGGTAGCCAAGACACATCCGAGAACGAGCCTATCATAAAAGGGCACGAGGTTGCACAAATAATCCCTAGCTAGTCAATTGGCTTGGGCAACAAATAGCAACAACATGTGTCTCAGTTTTCAAAGCTTCTTCAAGTATGTGCTTCTAATGTACGCCGAAAGGCTCCCGAGAAATGGAGTAGCTCTTGCCATATCTTCTCATGTTTATTCCCTCACACTCTTGCTTTACTCAACAAATGGTGACGCCCTAGGGGCTATGTGACTCAAGAACAAGGACTTCTTTTGCTTCACTTGACAATCAATACGCCCTTGAGGCTATGCTCGAAAAAAAAAAAGATGTGTGAGACTATCCTCAAAGTCTCTCAAAAAGGGATGTCAAAAACACCCTCTTGTCACGTGTGCCCATGCTCGTTCCCCCAATAAAGGATGGACCTTTCTCGCAATCAATGATGGCACTCTAAGGGCTACGGTCAAGTCTTAAAGGCTCCCTCGGCAAAGAGTAATTAACTCCCCAGCGGTATCCCCAGCAAAGTCATGTGCAACATTGGAAGCTTCCTCAATTTGGCACCGAAGGTCTCAAGGGGCTTCGCAATCTACAATCTTTTGGGCTACGGCATTACAGTAATCCGAGCAAAGGGAAATATTGGGGCTTCGCGACTGACAGTCTTTTGGGCAACAATACTCGAGCAAGTGCAATGTGGAGTAGTCTTATGGCTCCATGAGAACAATCAAGATTCAAGGGTCTCTCAACACTTCAAGTCAAAGGCCTCTTGGTTTTAAATGAAGACTCCGATGTTATGAATGAAGTTGATGATTTTTGTTAGAACTTTCAACGAGATCATGAAGCAAGTCTTAGAGAAAAAGGAAAAGATTCAATATGCTAAACTCTAATCAAAACAGGGTTATAGCGGGAAATGCTACGGCCAATCCCAATGTTTCTGCAATTCAGCACCCCCTTCTCCAAGATCAAAAGCACAAGGTGCAGCTCAGATAAAGTTGGGCCACAGCACTAGTTGCATCCGAAGATCCGTCATTAGTTCAACTCAAGAAGAGTCAAGCAAGCATACTCATTTGAGACTTTATCACGCCAAGACCTTATCCTCCGCGACCTCAACGGTACCGCAAGACATTAGTGCATCCGTTGACATAAGCCCTCAGCCATTTGGGTATCGACCACAATGAGGCCATTCATCTCCCCAGTAAGAGCAAGAAGGAGATCCCTATCAAGAATTCTACCAAATAGGACATCCGCTCTCAATGCCGAGCCAATCACGAGATAATTTGGGGCTTTACAATGAAAGGTCTTCACATCCCGCCTTCTACAAGCCCACGACACTTGGGGCTTTGCAATCTCTCGAAGCTTGGCATCAACGATCTCCTCTTGGGGCTTGCTCACTACAACAACAAAGGGCGATTTACTCGAATGGGCCAAGAACTGATTTATCTTAGGGCTATGCAAGTCCCTCAAAATTTGGCATCAAAGGCATTCTAGGGGCTTCACAATCAGCAACCCCTTATCTTGGCATCAAAAGCCTTTTGAAGCCCCGTAATCGACAAATCTCTTGGGGCTAGACATCAATCTTCGTTGGGCACACCAGCGACAACAGAATTCAAGCGAGGCAATCCGGACTTCGACTGAACATGACTTGATCTTGGGTTGGCTTTACAAACACACAATGGCTAAAATGGTTCACCCACGAACCTATAAAAAAAAATAAAAAAAAAAATAAAAAACTCTTTTCCTCACATGTGTGCATATTCTTTCCTTTCTAATCTTTAAAAAAAAAAAAAAAAAAGATTTTTTCTTTCTTTTTCTCCTTCTATGTGCAAAATTATGTGCTTTACTTTGCTTTGCTCCTAGCCTCTCCTCCAGCGTTCTCCATCATCCTTGAACTACGCTGGTCTGATTCTCTTAAAGGGATACGTAGGCAGCCTTTTGGCACGACCAACCCATCATCCAGAATACCATCTCGCCAACCCAACATCAAGGGCATTCTCTCATCAACATCTAAAGAATGGACATTCTCCATCAAAGCATCCTCCGCGGACATCAAGAATCCATCTCCACTCAAGCGGCAATGGTAAGTGAAGGTATGAATACATCCAATGCTTTCCTCAAAATCACACCACAATCACAATTTTCTCTCGCAATTCCTATTTCACATCTCACACAAGCACGTATATCCGCAAAGCATACACATAACAGGTGCCGGACAGAGCACCAAGTGCCGCACTGCGCATCAGAATATGCCGCACCGCGCACCAATTTTGGTCCATGGTGGACCGCTCAAATCACCATACCGCCGCACAGCGCATCAGAATATGCCGCACCGCGCACCAATTTTGGTCCATGGTGGACCGCTCAAATCACCATACCGCCGCATAGCGCATCAGAATATGCCGCACCGCGCACCAATTTTGGTCCATGGTGGACCGCTCAAATCACCATACCGCCGCACAGCGCATCAGAATATGCCGCACCGCGCACCAATTTTGGTCCATGGTGGACCGCTAAAATCACCATACCTCTTCCATCAGCAAAAGTCGCTCACACAGGGAGCGCATTTCTATCCTTTGTAATTTCAAATTCCTGCTTTATCGAGTCTTTGTTTTCTCTTGTCGATGTCCTCGGCGGTCGTCTTTCTTTCGTCGACGCGTTTTGCCTCGCAATCCACGTCGCCGAGGGGCTCTGTAGACACCCCGCCTTGGACCTCTCACCCCGATTGCATACAAAGTATTTTTATTTAACTTATTTTCATTAATTTCTGTTACTTCGGTTAAGTTCCTAACTGATTCCGTTAGTTTTGGACTAAACTGCATAACAGAGTTAACTTTTAGGGTCATTCTGTCATTCTGTCATTCTGTCATTTTTTACCCGCGGGCGCTTCCGGCACTGCCAGTGAGCCGCGCGCGCGTCCCGCCCCGAAAGCCGGACCCGCGCGCTTCCCACTTTGGCAGTAACGGATTGCACCTTATTTCCCTCCCTTTTCTTATTTACAAACATCTTTTCTTGATCACAAAAACCATCTTTTTACATCCACATTCATCCCCCCTTTTCTCATTAACTCCCAATCCCACACTTCTAGCCTTTTCATTAAAACAAAATATTTCTTTTTTATTTTATTTGATTTTCTTTTATTTCTTTTATTTATTATTTTATTTATCTTATTTTCGATTGGTCAATTCCATTTCACATGGATGATCATCTTTTCCCTCCATCATTTCCCTCTCTTTTTTACCTGTAAAAACCATCATCTTCTACCTTGGAAAGGGACCTGATTTTTTAGACTTGTAACTTTCTCTCTACACAAATTCTATATCATTTTCCCTACACAAATTCTCCCAACAAGAGTTTTACACAACAAAACTCTACACAAATCTCTACACAACAACATCATTTTCAAGTCCAAATTTGAAGTCTTCTTTCTAAAGGTACAAGTCTTCTTCTTTTATTCTCTTTTATTCTAGTCTTACTAGTATGCAATCCCCATCAATTGGGACATGACCAAATGACCACTTTACTACATTAAAGTTGGTCAAGGTTATCTCCCCACATTTTAATCTTTACTTTAATTTCCTATACATTTCTTAATATAATTGTTTAGCATAAATTTATAAATAAAACAATTCTCTTTTCTTCCCCTTTTTTCTTTACATTATAATTGTTAGCACTGTTAATAAATTGAAGGACATTTAGCATTAGAACACCAATAGTAGCAAGACCCGCATAAGCGGGGCGGAGTGGGTGTTTAAGTACTTCCCACTCCGTCACCTAACCCCCGAACCCTTTTCTCCCGAATCTCTGGTTTTGTACATAAATTAGGCTATTTCTAGGTTTTTCTTATGTTCCTTTAAAAACATAGGTGGCGACTCTAAACAATCTAAAAACAAGTTAGACATCCTAGGATAATTCACCGCTCTAGCCAAGCCGTGGTTCCCCGGGGTATCTACACATGGTTGTTGAGCTCTTTATGAGCAGTTTATCATCTTTATGATGTACTTGGTATGGTTCCCTATTTTGGAATCATATACTGATTGTGCTTTCGTTTAAAGTCCAGCTGGTACTAATTGGTTGTGTCGGGCAGTGGGTGGAGATTATAATGGCTCCCGAGCCAATCCCATTATAATGTTCCCACTAGTAACCCCTTTTTACCCCTTCCAAATGGCCTTGGTTGGGATGAGCTAGCTCCCTTGTGTGAGTATTCTAGCTACACGTTTTGGTTGAGATAAACTAGCTCCCTTGTGTGAGTATTCTAGCTACACGTTTTGGGTTATGACTTTGTGTCATTTCCCCCCAGTGTAACTGTTGTTGTTTGGTTCCGGAACCCCTGCTTCAGTTGTTAATGCTGCCTGGTTGATGCGGCTCTTTGGTGCTACTCTGTTGATGCGGTTCAGATTATTATATCCTTTTATAAGAACCTTGGCTCAGTATCCTTTGTTATGTGTTTATTTCATCCTTGTGTGTTGCACGATGAGTTGGTCATTATTTCCAACCGGTATGGGACGGTTGGCGATAGGGAGCCTCTCATTTGTTGTGTGATATCTGTTATTCAGTTATGCTGTTATATGATTCAGATATTCAGTTGATATGCATGATATTATGCCATGTAGCTGCATTAGTAACTTACTGAGATTTATCTCACCCCGTTCCTTTTAATGTTGTTTTCCTTAGTTCACAGGAAAGCTAGAGGTAGTAAGCTGTGAGATATGATGTTGTGGGACTTTTCCGAGCAGGTTATACTCTTTTGGGGTAGCTGCTCTGCGGAGCTTTTGTGTATTCTTGTTGTGAGGTCGTGGTTGTACAGTGTTATGTAAATACTGTTGTCTTTTGGGTAGAAATTTGGTGCTTGTATTTGGACGGTGGAATTTAGCACAACCGTATGTATATATTACTAGTCGTTCATTCTTCCTCATGCGTAAAGTTGTCTCCAAGCTAAAAACTTGTTGAGGTGTTGTTGTTGGTATTAGCGTAGTATGGTGCCGGCTTTTATATAGCTGATGTTGTGTGTTTAGTATACATTATGCAGGTTTATGGATGATGATGGTATTAGCAAGCGTCATGTCCGTTTTATAGCAGGGTTCACGCTCCTAGTTCGAGGTACCAAATAGGGCCTCGGGACTCGGGGCGTGACAATAATGGCTACTCTGAACGTCATCATCGACATATTGTCGAGACTGGTCTCTCTCTTCTCACACATTCCTATATGTCTCTCAAGTTTTGGTCTCTTGCTTTCTCCACTGCTTGCTATCTCATCAATCGAATGCCTCCTCCCACTCTCAACCTTCAATCTCCATATCTCACTCTCCACAATCAACCCCTCAACTACCTCAAACTCCGCAGCTTCGGGTGCTTGTGTTATCCTTGGCTCCGTCCCTACACTTTTCATAAACTACAACCTCGTTCATCTCCTTGTGTCTTTGTGGGATACTCTCCTACCCAAAGTGCCTTCTACTGTCTTGATCCCACCTCAAATAAAATTTTCACCTCGGGTCATGTGAAATTTGTTGAGCACTCCTTTCCCTTCTCCGGTCTCTCCACAACCTCCTCGTCCGCACCCAACCCAGACCAATGGTTCTCTTTTAATCTACCTATCCTACCCTCTCCTGTCCCGGTTAACCCCCCTAACTCCCGCTCCAAATCCTATGCTCCCTCCCCATACACTGCAGCCCCTTGTCTCACCTACTCCGGCTGCCTCGTGTTGGGTTTTGAGGCAACATGCGCAGCGGAAGATGGCAATATAAAATAAACAAAACTCTAAGCCCCAAGATCCATTCATGATGATTAAATTAATAGCAAGATGAATTTAGAATACTAACCGTTGTAGAGCGTTTAAATTTTTGGATCTTCAAATTTTTAAGTCTTCAAGCTTTAGATTTGATTTCCTCGTTCTTCGCATTCATCGGATCACGATCACAGAAACACGAACTTGAGATGCTAAAGCAAGCATACTCTATGTGTATCCACACGCGAACGAATATTTAGAACCATTCTAGATCTGGATTGCTAGACCCATTAGAAAACACAATTTTCTAATCTTCAAAGGCTATATGAATTTTATGCGTTCTTGATCTTTGATTCACAATCTTGGATCAAGAATTATGTTTCTCAAACATACTAGGTTGCATTAGTTTAAAGGCTGGTGAAAAGATGTATTTATAGTCCCTAGTCATTAACCCTTAATGACCTAGAAGACCTAAATCCCGTCACCCAATTAAACTGACCAAAAACCGACTTCATGGATTTTGGCACGGTCGTGCTCACAAAGTGCCACGGCCGTGCCACTTGTGCCGACCCAAATCTCCCTTGGCGAATAATGGCATGGTCGAGCTTGTTATCTGGCACGGTCGTGCGCACAGAACGGCACGGTCGTGCCAGTTGGGCCGAACCTGCCAGATTTTCAGCCTTTCCAATTTTAGCCTTTTCTTGATTCGTCCTTTTGTGTGTGACCCTATAGGATTATATTAAGTTGGTAATGGGTCCGACCAAGGTCAAACCCATAAATTATGAGCGGACTCTAGCAGGCCATCATGACTACCCAATTAATATAACTTAACGACGTTCGTTCATCCTTATAGAACATATCACAATCCTTTTGTCACGCGATATCATATTGGACATAAGTCATGGTCCACGTCAGCTTATGTTTTCCAATGCTTTCTCGATCTCGAGTAGATTGATTTGAGCAAATGACATTGAACAGTTCAATTCATTTGGGTACGGCCGTACACTATCATCAATCTCACTCATCGAGAGGCCAAGCAGATATCTCTATTGAGAGGGACAAATCCCATCTTGATTTATCATTCTTCCCTACATGAATCCGATTATGCCAATCGTAGCCTTTATAACCACCCAGTTAGGGGTAGCGTTTGAGTACGTCAAACATAATGTTCATCATGTGGAAGACTATGATAATCAGGTCTAAGGATAAATGATATAACTATTATGAGATTTAATTATGACATCTGACCATGACATAAATCTCATAGGTGGGTCAAGTCCAGTATTTGTTCTCCAACAAGTACCCATAAGTTTAATTTGTATCACATACACATGATCATCATATGATCATCGATTAAACTTATACTAGTCCTTCATAAGTACTAGGGACGGGGATTATTATAATAAACATGTAAAACATATAATAGTCCAGGGTTGTTATCTCCATAGCAAATGAGAACATGATGCAACGTAAGGCCTTTCTCAAGGGCCTAGGGCATAATCTCCAACACCTCGTCCCCACTTTCTCAGCCCTCTTCCCCCCCCCCCCACACACAATCACAACACTCTAGCCTTACCGAGCCAGCCACGGGCACCTCACCCAACCTCTAACACCCCTCCCCCTCCTATAGTTTCCCGCCCCACTACCCGCCTACAAAATAATATCACAAAACCTACCAACCGTCTCATTCTTACTGCCTCTCTCACCTCTCCATCCGACGTACCCACCTCCACTGCCCAAGCTCTCAACAGCCCCGTTTGGCGTGCTTCCATGCAAGAAGAATTTGATGCCCTTCTCCGAAACAAAACATGGGACCTTGTACCTCCCTCTCCTTCACAAAATTTAATTGGGTGTAAATGGGTGTACCAGACTAAGTACCTTCCCGATAGTTCAGTGGATCACCACAAATCTCGTCTTGTGGCTAACGGGTTTCACCAACGTCCGGGTCTTGACTGTTCTGAGATGTTTAGTCCCGTGGTTAAACCAGCTACTGTTCGTACCATTCTTTCTCTCGCCACTGTTCATGGTTGGTCTCTTCGCCAGGTTGATATCAACAATGTCTTCTTGCAAGAATCTCTCACTAACGAAGTCTTTATGACTCAACCTCCTGGTTTTGTAAGTTCTTCTCATCCCTCTTACGTTTGCAAATTACGCCAAGCACTCTATGGTCTCAAACAGGCTCCTAGGGCTTGGTACAATGAACTTCGTTCTTTTCTTCTATCTCTTGGTTTTAAAATTTGTGCTTCTGATTCTTCTCTCTTCACTTTACGCCATTCTAAAGGTCTTATTTTTCTTCTTGTTTATGTGGATGACATTATACTTACTGGTTCTGATTCTTCCTTTCTCTCCTTTTTCATCTCCCAACTTTCTACTCGTTTCTCCCTTAAGGACCTTAGTTCCCTATCTTATTTTTTGGGTGTTGAAGTCATTCCTCACAAAGACGGTCTTCTCCTCAGTCAGCATCGTTATATTTAGGATCTAAATAGGCCATTTTAAAAGTGAGCTTGAATTTAAGCGCTCATATCTCAAACCAATTTGAACCGACTCGTGTGTCGAGTTCGACTAGTCAAATGTTAGTCGAGTCTAAATAGATTAACTTGATTTCCGACCCTGCTTATTGAGTCCAGTGTACTCGAACAACTTGATTAAAAGATCATTCACAAAATCTAAACAGTCAAGACTGAAGTTAAGACTTGGGATTCACTATACCCCGTCCAATGTACACATCTAAACCCAACATCAGGCTGACTCGACATGGACTCAAATTTGAGGTTGTGCATTGTGCAATTGCATATTCCACATCAGTCAATTACGATGTGATTCACCTTATTATCTTATTATAAAATATAACTCATGTTATTATAAAATATAACTTATATAACTCAATAAAAGATGCAACTCATTTTTTTCCATTTCGCTTAAAATGTGTAACACGCATACAATCCCATTGCACCCCAGATTCATATGGGAAAGCGGAACCGCTTCTGCCTAGGAGTTGCTTCTTGCCGATCACTTAGATGTACTCATCCACTTAATTTTTACAACGGTGGTTTATATTAATTTGATTTGAGGTGAGTATCAATCAAAATAATTTAGCCATCCACCAACCATATGAGACTTATTTTGAAGTGCCAAATTCTCCGTACGGGCTATTATGTGCCAAAATCTTTACTCCGTATTTCGTAACTCGCACTCGATAGTCATCCCTCGATAGTCATCCCAAGAAACGAGGGGCAAGAGAAGCAGAGAGTAGAGAGAGAATGTTGAAGTTCTTGTCAAAAGTAAGAATTGAATTCAATGCGCTCGACCCGCGCACCGCCGCGTGCATGGAATTCCTAGCCCAATGCAACGCCCGCACCGCCAAGGAATCCAACCCTGCTTGTCAATTACTGGTCAAGCGCCGCACTGACGACCACCCGCCGCAGATCGCCGTCACATTCGTCAACGGAGTGGAGGAGGTGTTCGATGCCACCAGTACCCCTGCCCAGACTATCCGTAACATGATTCTTGAAAAGGGTCAGCACCTTGAAACTGAGCAGATGTTCCGGGAAGCTGGGGAGAAATGGCCGGTTGTTATTCCTGAGGAAGAGATCCTTCAGCCTGCACCTGGTACCAAGGTAAGTTTTTGGTTTTTACCCAATTCAGTCAAGATTGTGGCATTTTGTCGAACACTTGGCATACATGGCTTTATCTCGTAGATGTTTGATTAATTGGTTTCAAACCTGAATCATGCCTCGTATAGCTTATATTTTGAGTATGTTGACTTCCGCAATTGAACTGTGGGTTGGTCTTTAGAGGTGGAAGATAATAGATGTTTGAGTAATGCTAGGTGGGTGGCTGCCCCCAACTAACAAATAATTTTAAGCCTAGGATGTCTCACATACTTAGCAGGGGCAATTTATCAAACAACAGATGTGCATGTGGTGGATATACTCCTGTCAAATATTTTTCCTTATCTATATTGGGTTAGTTTACATCAATGTGTTTATTAATAAATAATAAGTAATGTTGGGTGAGGCGATCATTCACACACTCTGTCTGTCTGGGTTACTTGTACATACTCTATTAATAATCTTGGCAGGTTTCCTTATCACAATCAGTTTATACTGCTCATTATGTGCTTTTTTCTTGTAAATGTCTCTCACTTACCAGTTAGTGGTGGAACTGAGCATTTTTTGTTGCAGTAGTGCTGTTCCAAGAATTTTTTTCATTTAATTGAATGTGGTAGACGAGTTCCTACCTATGATTTTAGAATTAGCAAGAGTAAGTTATACTCCCCTCTGTCCTGGAATAAATGTTCCTACTTTTCATTTTCGTTTGTCCCAAAATAAATGTCGTCTTACTAAAATAGGGTATGAAGTTTGGTGATCTTCCTATACTACCCATTCTAATAGGCACAAGCATTGCAATGCCATAGGAGGTGCCACTCTACCCATATGAGTAGATTGGGGCAATCAAGGAAACATAACTAAAAGCTTAAAAACATTGACTTGTCAACTAGGACATTTATTCCGCAACAGAGGGAGTACATCTAAGTTTCTGTTGAAGATGGCGTAGGAGTGTGTTTGTTGAAAATTTAATGGCACATGATGACCCTTTTCTCAATAAACTCATGTCAAATACTACCAGTGCTTAAGGGTAATGTGAAAATCATTTGTTGGAAAATTTATTGACATGTTTTTTTTTTCCACTGTTGGTTCCTTGGGACCCAACTCAACTGCTAGGATATCCACTACTTTTCCCATGGCAGTTTTTGAGAGAGAGTATACAGAGTTTCCTTTAAAAGATGGTAGGAAAACTATGTCGAGGGTTTTTCCCATGACATTTCAGGGAAGTGCATTGTGCTTGTCATCTGAGAATTACATCCATTGTTTCAGTTAACCTCCATGTAAGGAAAGGAATGCCTGAAACTCCTATTGGCTGTCCGCTTGAAACATACATGAATATGACGCAAACTGCGGGCTGCTCCTGGAAGAAAATATAAACTGATGATATTTATTAACTTCAAAAGAATACACAGCTCAAAAAAGGACACGAGCAGACTGAGCTGTTCAATTAAGCAAGTTCTCCCGAGTATATGCAACTTGTGAGTTGTAATAAAATCATGTTTGTCTTGAGACAATTTAAAGTCAAACTCAACTCGTCATTTGTCTCACTTGGATATCGGCTAATTGAGGAGAGTAGAATTTCATGGAATGACAAGGTATATATCGGGTTAAGTTGAAGACTAATTTTGAGGAGATCTTTCCTAGGGTGGGTGTTAGGTGGTGGCAGAGGTCTTGGGTTTTGTGGGCAAGGAAGGAGATCGTGATTCTAAACTATTCCATAAAATGTCAACCACAAAGAAAATTCTAAGTATTATTAAAGAGGTCAACTTTGATTCAAGGATGGATGAAAGAGGTTATTGATGCAACTGTTGATAAGAGTTTGTGCTTTTGTATTTCCTTACATAGGAATGAGATTTCTCTTTGGCTGATGATTGAGGGTTTGAATCGATGTCCATATTTTGCTAGAGTTGAGTGGCCGGAAGGACCGTCTGAAAACGAGGTGTGGCTGGTGGTTTTTGACCTCTTTGGGGATAAGGTTATGGGTCATGATGGTTTTACTATGATGTTCGTTGATTCTCACTAGGAAATTATCAAGAGCATCACAGTGAGGGCATTTACTGAGTTCTACTGTATTGGGGTTGATTCACAGAGCATCAACTCTGATTTTATCGCGTCAATCCTAAGAAGGATAGCTTCTTCAGATGAGGATTTGCATCCTGCTAGTCTAGTGGCTAACATCTATAAAATCATCACAAAAGTGCTTTCACGGACATTGGGTGATGTGTTGGTTACCATTTCTGGGGTGCGGTCAGCGGAGATCAATATAGACATTTATATTTTTGAGAGATCACACCGCTGTGGCGCTTTCCCTCCTTATTCCTTTGACATGGAGTTGTTAAGATCAAGTTAGGTGTACGTCTATGGATATGATACGAGTTAAGCACCTATTTGGTCCTTAACCTATTGAGTTGTTTTCCTTTTGGTCCTTAACCTATTTTGGTTTTCCTTTTGGTCCTTGATGTACCTAGTTGCAGGATAAAGTGGTCCTTAACATATTTTAGTTTTCCTTTTGGTCCTTGATGTACCTATTTGCCGGACAAAGTGGTCCTTAAAATCGTCGACATGGCTTGTTGACCGAAAGGAAAACCAAAATAGGTCAAGGACCACTTTGTCCTGCAAATAGGTACATCAAGGACCAAAAGGAAAACTAAAATAGGTTAAGGACCACTTTATCCTGCACCTAGGTACATCAAGGACCAAAAGGAAAACCAAAATAGGTTAAGGATCAAAAGGAAAACAAATCAATAGGTTAAGGACCAAATAGGTGTTTAACTCGGATATGATACTACTCCCTCCGTCCCAAAATGTTGTTCTCACTTTTTTTTGTCGTTACTACAAATGAACTTTGGGCTATAATTTTAGGTTGATTTAATCATTCTAATGAAAACCTAAAACTTGTTATTGATAATATTGTTGATGGTGTCTCAATAACAAGTTTTATAGTTTCATTAGTATAATTAAATTAACTTTAAATTATTGTTCAAAGTTCAGTCGTAGAAACGACCAAAAAAGAGAGACCAACATTATGGGACGGATGAAGTATATCATTCTCTCTCTCACTTGCGCAAATCCATAGAAATTTATCCATCAGTGCTTTCCGGCTTGACATTGAATATGTGGTGGGTTCTGTTATGGGTCGTGGAGGATTTGATTGGAGCTTCCCTTCTTTTGCATGTTGATTCCTCGTTATTTGGGTTTCCAGTTGTTCATGGTGCTTCCATTTTGGGCAAAACTATAAATTTTGCCATCGTACTTTGGGTTCACCTACTGATTTGCCACTGTACTTTTTTTCGTCAATTTCGCCACTGTACTATGAGTTTTGCCGTCATTTTTTTCCTTCATCCAAACGAGTGTTAGAAACATAACAAAAATGTTAAAATTTTAACTAATTGTTATAACCATAATGAAAATGTTAAAATTTTGACAAAGGTATTGAAAATGTTAATATTTTAAAATTAAAATTAAATATATTTATTATATATATTTTTTAAAATTTATTATTTTTAGTATCATTTTGAAAGATTAATATTATTTTTTTAAAAAAATGTTCATTATAAAATATTTTTAAAATAATTATTTTAAATATTACTCCCTCCGTCCCAGAAAGATGGTCCACTTTTGACTTTTGATGGTCAATACAAGTGAACTTTGACTAAATATAAATGTCAATCTAACCATCCTTGTGAAATTTTAAAACTTGTTATTGATTAATCATCAAGTGATTTATCAATGACAAATTTTAAAATATCATTGGGATGATTAGATTACTAATAATCTTTGATCAAAGTTCACATGTGTTGACCGTCAAAAATCCAAAGTGGACTATCTTTCTGGGACATATGGAGTATTATGATGATATTGAATTTAAATAATATTTGAATTGCATGTAAAATATTATTTTCTTCATGTTAAAAAATCGGGACCACCCCCTTCCAGGGTATTTGAACTTTAAGGACCAATCGTATAAATTGATTTTTTATTTTGTTGCTATCTACACCCAAGAATTTATTTTGAAAAAAATAAGCATTGGAGTTATTTTTTTAATAATAATATTAAAAATAGTATTTATAAATATTATTAAAAAATCTTAACTTTCAAAAATGTTTTAAAAATAATTATTTTACCAAATAATTTTAAAATATTTTTTTTTAAAAAAAAATATTTCTAATATTTTTTAAAAACATTTTCAATGTCACTTTGAAATTTTAACATTTTCAAGAGAAGGCTGTAACATTTTGTTAAAATTTTAACATTTTGGTTAAGTTTTTAACATTCGTTTGGGTGAGGGAAGAAAATGATGGCAAAACTCATAGTACAGTGGCAAAATTGATGAAAATAAAGTACAGTGGCAAATCTGTAGGTGAACCCAAAGTACGATGGCAAATTTTATAGTTTTGCCTTCCATTTTGTAATTGTCTTTTTTAGAGGGAAACAAGTCCTCTTGGTACTTTACTTCTTTTGATCTGCTGTATCTTTCCCCTTTGTGTTCCGCGGCTGGCTTGTTCTCTGTTCTGCATTTTCCTCTTTTTGATCTGATATAACATTCCTTTTCTTCAAAAATAATAATAATAATAATAATAATAATAATAATAATAATAAAAAAAAAATGTACTTGATCTGTTAGATAAATCATTTGTCCCAGGTAGCTTTGTCAAAACAAGATTTTCTGCAATACCACATGCAATCATATCCCGACTATTTATTTCCATCCATGCTGGTTGGTATTGTGCTTTCTTTTTAGCATGACTTGTGATAATTTGTCAATTTGTGGATTCTTTCAGAGTTTCCGTAAGTTTTTTATTATAGCACAGTCAGTGTTTCCATATGTATAAAATGTATTTCAAAGATAAAAAACCATAAATGAAATGGTTGATTATTAAGAAAAGTGATACTACCTTTGCCCCACTCGAAAAGGCGGGGTTTGAATTTTTTGATCTTGAACTTGGCCATTAAATATGAAATATATCCTCATAAAGGTCTAAAAAATTATTATTGATACACCATCAATAATACCACCGATAACAATTTTTTGAATTTTATGAGAACAAATAATGTTTCAAAAATTATTGGTCAAAGTTCAAGCAAGTTGACATAAAAAAAGTCAAACCCCACCTCTTCAAGTGGGACAGAGGAAGTAACTGGTTATAAATAGAGGATGTGGTTGTTAAATTCCATATGCGAGATGTATCATAATTTGAGAAATGGGCAACCAAGAATGGGGCATTTGATATTGATTCCCATGTCTCACTAACCTCAAGGATAGCAAATAACAGAATTAACATCAAGAAGCTAAAATGAGAACTAACAAGACTTCCCAAGGATGTAGGAGCAGTAGGACCTCCATAAGAGTGCATGATGTTTTTGCTAAGATTTCAGTTGAGTTTCATCTGGTCCAATTAAAATTTTCTGGTCTGTTTATGAATTGAATGTGTAATCACGTCCATCACGTTAGGTCTCTAATGAAGCTTAATAGTAGATGTGCATGTTGGTATTCCTTTTGGTTCGAACATTGCGTTCAGAATGCAATTGAGGGAACAATTATGTAATTAGCATTGGGTTGGTGGGTCCATTTTCAAAATTGTGCAGAGTAGATGCTTGATGCACCCCCAGTTTATTTCATTTTTGTGCAAATTGAATTTAATGTCATTTTTTATAAGAAAAAGCTACTCCCTCTGTCCCTAAATGAGTGTCCAAATTTCATTTTAAGGGACACTGAAAATCTCAATTTTTTGAACAATTTGGTAACAACGATTCATATATAATCTTGTAATCTCCTTTCAAAACCTTTAGTTTTGCACGTATAAAGAAACCGGTGAAATTTTTTTCGAAAAAAAACGTTTAGGGAGAAAGTTATGTTAAAAAAAGACACTCATTTAGGGACAAAGATTTCTTGAAAATGGACACTCATTTAGGGACAGATGGAGTATTATTTAAAAGGAGAGAGTGGTGCAAAAAACTGACAAGTGGTCCACAACCAAAAAAAATAAATAAAAATACAGTGAGATGACGGCTTAAAAGAAAACCCGAAGAACAAAAGAAATCAAAGCTCGGTCAGATGTGAGTTTGGATCCAATTAGTTTTCTAGTTAATATTTGTTCTTTGCATCATTCTTTGATCCCGGAGTATTTCCTCGTAATCTTGCCAGTTGAGGTTGAAAATATTTGACAAATTCAATTTCTATTATGAGGCTTGTGAAAAATCCATTCCAGAATTATATGTGGCGCTTGATCCTAGAATGGTGACGGGGATATTATGTCTGAAAATGGGGTCACCAATTCCACATCAGCATGACCAATAGTACAAGCCAGATGATGTTAGGTTCCGGGACAATCTAGAAAACCAAATTGTAAGTACACGTCAGTCTGCCGAAAAATGGTACCTTGAGATGAGTAGAAGGCAATATGGTCATTTATCCCAAGTTTTTAATGCTTTACTTTTCTGGAGGTCAATACTATTAGAGTTTTGTAGAAAGGTACTCCCTCCGTCCCAAAATGATCTTCACACTTTTTTCGATGTTACTACGAAGGAACTTTGAGCAATCATTTTAGGTTGATTTAATTATCCTAATGAAAATCTAAAACTTATTATTAATAGTATTATAGATGGTGTGTCAATAACAAGTTTTAGATGCTCATTAGTACAATTGAGTCGGCATAATAAAATTATTGCTCAAAGATCCTTCGTAGTAATGTCGAAAAAAGTGTGAAGATCATTTTGGGACGGAGGGAGTATTTAACTCAGTGTGAACAAATATGTCCACTTCCAGTGCAAAGTCATGATACAGTCACATATCTGGTGCACATTTCATTAGAAAATACAAGTAAATGATGCGTAGTTGGGTTACTGACGTATGTATGCCTTCCTATGTTTGTGGCTATTCTAATTGCGTCTTTCATTTCTGCTTCTTTAATAATAATCACATTTTGATGACGTTTATTTTCAGCCAAGAAAAGCAGAAGACAAGAAGCAGTAGTTACAGGTTAATGTTTAGCGTGATTTCATCAAAAAAAAAAAAACATCTAATTTAATCAGTTCCGAGTTGGATCATCAAGGTGATGGAAGCATTAAAGGCCTCCGTGGCGCGTTTTAATGTGTATCTGCTTCAGTCTGCTTCTCTTAGGAACCATCAAATCTGTCGAGTTACGCATACATTTTCGGTTTGTCTATCTTGTGCTATCCACAACCTTTATCGTCATAAAAATAATTATTGAGCTGTAATGTGATCCAGAAATGGGTTCGTTTTTAGATGGTGTTTTTTTTTGTTCAATCTTCAATGTTATGCTTTTGAAATTGGAGTAACTTTTTTTTTTTTTTTTTCTTTTGACTTGTGAAAGGATTAGTTGTTGTTTTAGCTTCCATAAACTTGCAGCTGCGTTGGAACCTTTGGGGTATCTTTTACACACATACTATATGCTTGTGTGTGTATATATACTCCCTCCGTCCCACCTCACTTCACATCCAAGAGGTGGGCACAATAACTAAGGAAAATAAATAAAATAAGGAAAATGTGTGATAGAAAATGAAGAGAGAGAATGCGTGGGGTAAATAGTAGTGTTGATTAAATAAAATGAGTGGTGGAAAATGAAGAGAGAGAATGAGTGGTGGGGTAGAGTGAATATAAAATTATAAAAAGTAAGCTATTTTGGGAAGTGTCAAGTGAGATGAGACGGACCAAAATGAAAATAAGTGTCAAGTGAGTTGGGACGGAAGGAGTGTATGATTTTTTGGTTACAAAATGGTAGTAAAGTGAGCTACCACTCCGAGCTGGGTAGGACCATAAGGGCGGCAAAGCTCTCCCAACAAGATTTTAACACTGCTGCATTCCCAGTGTTCAAACTCGAGACCTCTGGTTAAGCTAGAACACCCCCTTACTAGGTGATCTAAGTGCTTGTTGGTAGAGGGAGTATATGATATGGATATTCATATGTACTCCTTCCGTGGATTTCGAACTGGTGCACCCTTAGTTAGTTCCACCCAATGGTTCCGATTGAAGCCACCTCATTTTAGCTCCACCCAACGGCTGAGATGTGTCCGAGTTCGGTGGGACCCACAAAAATTGAAATTGTCTTAGCCGCACACCCAAACCGCTCGCCTATGTGGCCTTGATTGGAGCCGTTGGGTGGAGGGGTGTAGCTAACTTGGGTGGAGTGGTTCCGGGTCCTCCTTCCGTCCCAAAATGATTTTCCTTTTTTTTCTCTCTCTATGCAATGGTACTTTAAGGTTAATTTAGTTATTAATGAATTGTTAAAACTTGTTATTATTGATACATTATTATTATAAGTATTACTCCCTCTATTTCAAAATAAATATGACTTTTTTTTTGCGTTATCCTAATAAAATTATAAAATTTGTGTTAATAATAATTTTTAAATTTTCATTAGGATAACTGAATTAACCTAAAATTATTACTCAAAGCTCTTTCATACGAACGTACAAAGAAATTAATGATATTTGTTTCAGGATAAAGAGAGTATCAATAACAATTTTTGAATAATCATTAGAATAAGTAATATTAACTTAATTTTTTTTGCTCAAAACAATTGTGTATTGAAATAGAAAGTAACTTCGTATTGAAATAGGAAGGTCATTTTAGTACCTAGATCCCTGAATATATATGTGGAATAATATACATAAAGGTACATATGCATACACTTTTTCTGTCTCACGGGAATATATATATATAGATTTATATACATATGGGTATATATGTATAGACTTTCTCCGTCTCACAAATGATAGTCTCATTTGGCATTTTTTGTTTGGCTCAAAACGATAATCTCATTTGTTATTTTTATTTCAAAAAGATTGTCTTATTTCAAAATTGATATGTAAAAATCATCTAACTTTTATAATTGCCTAACAAGGAAGAAGAGGGAGAGTAGTGTCCAAATTTTGATTATTCAAATTTTTAATGATCAGTTGCTTCACTAATCATGTCGAAGCAAGTCATGTTATATTTATGCGCGTGCTTAAATTGTAGAAATGGAAAGATTTTATGTGACAACGAAAAAATGGCAAGAAGATCTCCACTCTTAAAGGACTGAAATACCCTGCTTTAAGCTTCATTCAGAAACAATGAGATTTCTTACTCTCCCCAATCAAGAAAATAATCAAACTACTAGAAAATATGAATTCACAATATCAACTCTCAAACAAGTAGGGGGTTAGTTTTAAACTGGCAAACATCAATTAATCAATCCTAATTTCATAATTTAACACAAATCCCACATTTGAAAATGATCCATAATACATGTCAGAATGCACACCCAAGATATATCGTCAGATGGTGCGCACTAACTAGCATCGCTAATTTTATACATGCACAGAAAGTTTGAATCATTCTTGACTGGCCACTTCAAATTCATTCGAAACCTAATTATAACTACATCATCAATTTATGGCCGTTAAAAAACAAAAAAAAATAAAACATATGCTGCTCTAACTCACCATTATCAACTGCTGCCATCTACTTCCTCCCGATCGTCTATGATGCTTTACAAACAAATCCCGTCTGATTTTTGTAATGGAATATCATAATCTTTAGGAAAGTTGACCTGGTTTGGTAGTCTTTAGAGCAAGTTTTCTTGATGATCATGGAGGGGCTGAGTTGGTGGCTCTTGGGTTTGACCATTGACTTGTGCAGTGTTGACCTCCCCCGTTGCAAGGGCTTCCAACTCTCGTAGAGCCGCCAATGCACTGACAGCGCCTTCGTGGTTTAAGCATGGCCTTAGCACACTTGCTGTTTGCTTGACTTTTAGTTGCTGCAGAACATTCATTCATGTGAATATACAAAAGTTCAATTCATAGTCTTTCCAACAACAACAAAAAACAAAAAAAAAAAAAAAACAAAAAACCCTGTACCAAAATGATAGTCCCATTTCCCCTTTTTTTTGCTTGTCCTAGAAAGTTAGTCCCATTTCCAAAATTGAGGCTTCAAAATCTCTGAATTTCCAAAAATTACAATGTAACCTTAAAGTGTTTGAGAAGTCAAAGGGGACTATCGTTTTGGAATGGAGTGAGTAAATAAATAAGAGATTAAGTAAATACTGTTCTAAACTTACAATATGCTCATATTTGCTCTTGAGTTCTTGATAGGCAACCAGCTGTAGTGGATCAGTCACTAGAACTCCAGTCACGGGGGCAGAAATCTGTACTCCACAACGACAAGAAATGCAGTTACAATTAGTCAACAGCAATATACCAATGTACATGTACACACACATAATATACAATTCAAGTTACAAAGCTAGCGTGTTATCTCTCCAAACCAGACAAGTCTAGTTCCAACTTTTCAATATACTCCCTCCGTCCCAAAATGACAATAGTCTCATTTCCACTTTTTGTTTTGTCCCACAAAGTTAGTCCCATTTCCAAAAATAAGGCTTCAAATTCTCAGAATTTCCGAAACTAATAATGTAACCTTAATATGTTTGAAAAGTCAAACGAGACTATCAATTTGGGACGGAGGGAGTACTATGCTTAATAGAAACAAGACCAGTATGTTGTATGGGGGCTCGGTTAGCAAGGACATTTTTTCCATTCAGGTCCTTACTACAAAAATATTACACCGACCACGCCACTATGTCATCAGAAGTTATAATTCATTAACATTAACCGCACGCCACAATGTAAAATCCAGGAAGGAAAAAAACATAGCCTTTAGTGTATCGCCTTGGCCATCAACACAAAGAAGGGAAGAGGAAGGACATGTCATATGAGAATGTGTTAATCACGAGGTCCAAGACATTTACCAAATGTTTTAGTGGCAGAACTCGTACCTGGCAGCTATGAATGTAACCTTACCTCTGTACCCTCCCTCCCGGAAAGTTAGTCCCTCTTCTTTCATTGTTAGTTAGAATGAAATTTGAGAAATAATTTCAATTACTTTTAATCATCCTAATGAAAATTTAAACCTAAAGAGGGACTGACTTCGAGACGGAGGGAGTATAATTTAACTCCCTTTTCCATTAAGCTGTCAAATCACAACGATGAACAACTATGCTTTCTCAATGGAATCTCATAGAAAGAATCCACTCCAATAGAACTCTAAACTTTCAAATCACTTCTGAGGAATTAATCTGTTGGCATTATATATAATTACTTACGTAACTACCATTAGAACTACTTTTGTTGGAAGGACAAGAATAATTGCTAGAAATAACAAGAGTAAAAGTCAAGAACTAAAATTCCCTTCAAACTAAAAAACTCAATTTAGGAGCCTTACAAGAAAGTCCAATAAAAAAAAGTAGCAGAGGTAGGCAGGCAAGTGTTCAAACTGTACATTCTCACATATACAGACATGATTCTCAGTCGAGATCAAAGATGGGGAAGAAAAAGATGTACACGTAATAAATCATAGTCCAAAACTCTTTTTGAGTGCCAATATATCCTGTCTCCAAAGAGAAATTAAAACATTTCCCACTACCTCCTCTTGATGGGAGTAAGCAATAAGAACGTCTAGTCTAAAGTTAGTCTATTAGCAATGATATATACTCCGGCCATCCCTAAATGAAAGTCCAAATTTCATTGTGAGGGACATTCTGAAATGTCTACTTATTATACAACTAAATAGCAAAGATGCAAAAATATTCTTGATCCACTTACCAAACATTTCGTTTAGCAAGTATAAAGTGAAGTAAAGCGACTAGTGATTTTTTTTTATTTTTTTTTGGCAAAATATCATTTAGGGACAAAGTGTTTCCCCCGGCCATCCCTAAATGAAAGTCCAAATTTCATTTGTGAGGGACATTCTGAAATGTCTACTTTTTATACAATTAAATAGCAAAGATGCACAAATATTCTTGATCCACTTACCAAACATTTCGTTTAGCAAGTATAAAGTTAAGTAAAGCGACTAGTGAATTTTTTTTGGCAAAATAACATTTAGGGACAAAGTGTTCCGCCCCCCCCCCCCAAAAAAAAAAATGACATTCATTTTGGGAAAAAAATTATTGAAAATGGACGTTGATTTAGGGACGGATGGAGTAGTATGTATAATACAGCATGGTGTATTCCTTTTTATGACGTTCCAAAATAAGTGTTACTTGTAAACTTTCCTATCCGGGATAGCTACTTTTACCATTTTGCCCTTGATTGATTTATTAATCAGTAAGGGTAAAATGAGATAGGAAAGTTGACAGAGGGAGAAGTATTTTTGTTTTAGTATGGGTTCAGTGCAATTACACAATTTTACTTGATGATAAATGTAACCAACAATTATTGACTGTTAATTTTTTTTATTTTTATTTTTTCAGTAACGCTAGTTTAAGTTCCATGGTTGCATCCTTTCTTGGTGTTTAAATTAAAAGCTTAATCCTGCAGTAGTGATGCTTCATTTCCATATCAAAGCAACTTTCATACTGTTTTAGTTTAAGCCTTTGCATCATCCCACATTCACCCCTAATAGCTTGTTTCCGTTATCGAGGCTGTAAACCCTCCACAGATCTAAGAGGATTCTTTCTTGGGTTCAACTGTTTCAACCGGTTAGTTTGAACAATTACTCCACTCAACCCAATCGTTCTCCCAGTTAAATAGTGGTCTGCTAGAGGAATCTTTTTTTGTCTAGTCAATATGCATGATCACAAGAAAAGTAGCATTTCCCTATATTCTTTCCACCCCCCTCAGCCTTCCCTTCCACCTACACCTACACCTACCACACCCCAGCATTACACATATATATAGAGAGATATTTCTTCAATTATACATATAAGTCCTAATAAAAGAGTAACATAATACTAACGTAAATTAAAAAAGGGGTTAAAATCTACTAACTCTTAAATTGCCTCTCAAAACATTTCAACTCCAACTAGTGGCATATTAGAATTCAAATTAGGTGGATAGTTCAGTCCATTTGTTGTACAAAAATCTTAGGAGGTAAAATTTACACTTTAATGGGAAGCCCAAAAAGGAATATACAACTCTTCAATTATGATGGCGGCAGGATATATATTGAAGTCTTAAAATGGTTATATCCAAGACATGAACAATGAACTTAATCAGAATTCAATGTGCTCAAGTAACAATTTCAGACTATAAACAGGAGAGTAAGAGCTGAGTCAAGAACAGATCCCAGTTGCCAGAAGTCTATGAAAGCAAAAGGGCAATAAAAAGGACCTAGAACTTTACGTGCCTTCACAGCTCTAACCCCTAGGGATAGACTTTGATAGATCCAAGAGCCACTTCCACTTGATCAACCGTTAAAATGGTTTTAAGTTCGAGGTAGAAATTACTGAACTTAACCCAGAAACTTTGTTGAATTGAATAAGCGGAACCATTATACTTATAAATAATTTCTGATGATCAAGTTCATCGTGTGACTACTACATTTCATAGCTACTATGTTGGCAGATGTTACTCATCAACAACTTGCAAGAGGTTTGTTTACACACATTCATGGACTGGACATGAAGGTAAGTATGAAAAATGACATCCCTTTAAAGTTCATTCCTTTGAACTTTCACAGACATTTTTTCCACAAACTCAATTATTTTTTGTCAGACTTAACTGTTCATTGTTCATACTTCACTGCAAACAGGATTTCATGCCTCATTATTTAAACATTTGGCAGCTTAGCATTAATATTTATTGTAATGTTTATAAGTTGTTTTCCACTAAGTTTGGGCTATTATACAATTTAGAGATTGGGATAACTTAAGTGTTTGATCTAAAAGTATCAGTGCCTCAATCCTAGAAGGTATCAAATTAAAGACATACGACCGCAAAGTATGCTATCCCCGTGCTTCAAGTTTAATTCCTTGTTCGATAATAACATAACCAGGGAGGACATATATCTTCTTCATTTTTTAGATATAAATATAGTCTCCTTTTCAATCTAAGTAGGAACTAATTGTGATTTACAAACTCGACACTTTCCAAATCCACAAGGTTCATTATTTGAACAGCAAGTATGTCAGTTTGGCTTTTCAGACCGAAATGCTACGACACTCTTTAGAAGGGAAAATACTACTTCCTCCTTCAAAACAAAAAGTTCATACAGCTTACCTTGCCTGTACACTATTTATATTGAAAAAAAAAAAAAAAAAACTTTTTTTTCCTTCAGAAATAAGACTATTACTTGAGAAAAAAAAAAAACTAAAAGGGAAAGAAGTACCCTTTTTGGAGACGGAATGCAAGTTTATAAATAAATAAGATGTATAACCTCCAGCTTTGTACTTCTAGAAAAGCAAGAAACATTAACATCATTTGAAAGATGGTCAAGAAAGGCAAACCAAGACCCTTTATGTGACACCGAAGTAAAAAAGGACAAACTATACTACCCTAGGTAACCCTGATATAATCAGTTTCATTAGTAATGCTAAATACTTCCATTATAATATCAAATAGAACTGATTAAGCTGCAGCAAGCTTTGTTTTAAAATAGGCCTTACTATTATAAATTTACAGTGTAAACCAAAACCAAAATTATTTTAAAATTGGAATACAAATAGTGAAATTAGTTAGTACATACTACTTGTAAATGTTTTAAATTTGAATGAGAAATAAACAATGGTGTCAATGAGTTTTTTTCTCAATATCATACTCTTACAATCACGAAAAAGGTCCAATTTTAAAACCTAACCCTAGTACTTACCCCTCCATCTTAAAGAAGGATAACATTTTATCAAACGCACATGATAAAGAAAAGAGTAGGTTTTGGGAGAAACTTACAAAAAGTTTACTTTTTTTCTACTTACAAGCATTTAGCAAATAGGAACACTTTAAAAAACATGACTTTTTATAATTTTGGGGGAAATCTTGTGTAAAGAAGAGTTTGAAATCTACTAGTAATAATACTTTATATTACCCCTAAAAATATTTGAATTCAAACTAAGCGGGAAAATAAAGAATAATTTATCCAAACATTTTCAAGAAAAATTAAAGATCCCAGACAAAATATCAAATCAATGCTCAGCCCACAACCATCATTTACTATGTGCTACATAGAACTATTAATTCTTAAATTAAAACAAACAATAAAAGGAAAATAGATAAGAATTTTACCTTCCTGGGGCGGCCCATTGGCTTTCCAGACAATTTTCTAGCAACACCAATTCTAGCAGGTCTGCCTGACTTTCTTGCTGGCATAACACCACCCTCAGGAGGAGCCACCACAGCACCACCAGTCTTAGGTGGTCGTCCACGTGGCCTGCCGGAAGACATGGGCCCTTTCTTAGGCGGCCTGCCCTTAGGCCTAGGCGAGCCACCTGCCAACGGTACAATCACCGGTCCGGTAACCCTAGGCCGGCCACGACCCTTTTTCGGTTTAATCCCACCATTACTCATAATTTCAGTAATTGATCTGGGTTTAGCAGGACGTCCACGAGCTCTTTTCCCCAGTGAAGTAGGCTCATCACTAACGGCCGTCGGAACCACCGGCCCATTGGTAGAACTTCCCTTAGGCGGACGCCCTCGTCCTCTTTTGGCGACAGGGGCGGAAGCCACCACGGGTGGAGGCGCCACCGCCACCGGCCCATCATCAAGCCCAAGAGACACAAACATGGGCTCAGGCCCACCTACTGGATAAGGTTGAACGTCGTGTTGCTGCCCAGTTCCGACGGCTGGATAAGCTTGTGCGTCAGATCCAAAACCAGGCGCACCCACTTGGTGGTAAGCTTGTACGTCAGGCGCAAATCCAGGTGCACCCATTGAATAAGGTGCGAACTCCGGCTGGTACCCAGGTGCAGCCACTGAATAGCCTTGCGGCTCGGCTCCAAATCCAGCTCCTGACACTGGGATACTAGCCGGCTGCTGAAATTGGCCGTCGGTACGGGCCTTGGCTGGACGACCCGGCTTTCTTTTAACTCCGGAATAAGAAGCATCAGCTGTAGGAACAGTGTTCGAAGCAGCCGGAGCCGGAGGAGGGAACTCTCCGGCGAATGAAAAATTCACAGATCCAGGAAGCGCGTACGAGTGTTTGATCATGACAAGTTGACCGTTGTTTTTCAGCCGCTTGAGATGGTTAGTCAACAAGGAGGCGTGACCCGGCGGTAAGTTCGGGTACACCTGCTCAATATATTTGGCTATGGCTTGTCGGCTTGACCCATCCTTGTCCTTCAGAGCACTTATAGCAGCAATTATCATCTGAAAAAAAACAAAAAACACCCACAAAAACATAGTTCAGAAAATTAAAAATTTTGCAAGAAAAAACCAAAATTTAAGGAAGTTTTGTAAAGGGAATTACGTCGTCATAAGGTGGGTGATTGTAGTTGGGAACATGGGAGGTGGGATTAGCGGCGTGAGCTAGATGAGCGCCCGGTTCCGCCGGCGCCGGCATCGATAGATCCGTTATCTGGTCCATGAAAGACGAGAAGAGAGAGAGAGAGAGGAAGAGGAAAAGGCGAAGATTAAAGAAATGGAGAGAGTAAGGGGTTTTTTGTTGGATTAGGGATTAGGGTGTGATCGTACGGTTGATGATGGTCCCTTTTTAATTTATTTGGAAGCTTTTTTTTTTTTTTTTTGATGGATTGCATTTGGATTTTGCAAGAGAAATGTCCTTATCTTCCACTATTTTATTATTTCTTTTTTTTTTTTAGTGTTTATGTTTTCTATTAATGCCCTCAACTTCATAGTTATTTCCATTTTAATACCCCATCTTAGGGTATAACACTATAATTATTTTTGTCAAAAGGGGGATCATTCATGATGGGAACAAATGGTTATGGACTTATGGAATTGGTTGATGAGCAACTAGCTAAGTCCTACATTGTCACAATTGTACATTTATATTTATAAAAAAAAACTTTGAGAATATTTAAACTTTGAGAAATCTATATCAATGTGACTGAAAAAGTGATTTACTTCAATTAATTCAAACAACAATGTTAACTAGTACTTTGAATATTTATGTGTTAAAGATTCGATCAGTGTAATTAATTCACGACGTTGCTTCACAAATAACTTTTTGTTAACTATTCATTTGCCGTCTTATTTAGTCAATATTTCAAATAACACTTCAAGGTTACAAGGTTTTGTTAGATCATCCTATCCTATGGTGCAATAAAACATAATTATCGACCTCGAACTAATGATTCAGTTAAGGCTCACCAGATCTTGGTCGACTTCAAGATACAAAGGCATAAGTCATCACATTATTGACCACAAACCAATGATGCGACTGAAGCCGCCAACAAAATAATCAGGACTATCATAAGGAAAAATTGCGCTAACTAATAAAGATTAGCCAAAGAAGTTACCTTTTCGACTTTGGGCTACCTTACCTCATTTCACACTGGGACCACTGAAACTCTATATGCCCTTGCATATGGAAATGAAGTGCTACCAATCGAGTTAGAGGTTCCATCACTACTGGTTCTCCCAAAAAACGATGTGAATTAAGTAGATTGGTTCTGAAAAATACACGAAAAACTAGCACTCCTAGATAAAAAGAAGGTTGAAAGCAGTCAAACACGTCTGTCAAACACGTCCGAGTATATCAACAACGCATGTATAGAGCATTTAACAAGAAGTTCAAACCGAGGAACATCAACATGGGAAATATAGTCTTGCGAGATCATCGTTGTGGAGCATTCAACCCAATGGGAAAATGGGGACCATGGTAGGTCGGATCCTACGTAGTCAAGAAGGTTATCTTAAGTTGAGCGATCAACGCATGAAGGCTGCCCAATCCCCCCTAAAAAGGAAAATAAAGTACAAGAGGTATGCCCGACCCGCTAGACTGAAAACCTGGAAGAGCTAGGGAAAAAAGGGTGTGCAAAAAAATAATAATAAAATCCTATGTCCAAGTCGAACGACATAGACCTAAGTCTTCTATTTAGTTGTTGTGAAAGATGAACGTAGCCAGCCTTTGGGTTCAGTCTAATTAATAAATAAAATACCATTATGTTCTATTTATTAAACAAATGCAATTACTAATAACAGCGGTAAAATTTGAACTAATATGACGTACCTGCAATTACAGTCTAGATTCCTCTTGCATTGGGAGCCTCTCATACTCTCGAGTTGCTCAAGCCTACAAAAGACGGATTCATAAATTCTCTGAAAGACGCTCAACCTATCAAGCTCTTACATACGTCCCACAATACCATTCCTCCTCTCATAGCAATTGTTTTCTGATGATATAAAAAATATTTTTTCCACAATATTAATAAAACTAAATTCTCTAAAGACTTGCTCATCAGAGGTTAAGTTTCCTTCAAAGTAAGGGTGTTTGAGATTTTTTTTAAAAAAACAAATCAGATGGACTAATAGAACCGGACTGGACTAACTAATACCGGGACGGACCATTGCATGTGGTCTGATTCTGTCTCCAAAATATTATAAAACCGTTCGATTAATCCGAGCTGATGTTTAATATTACTCTATAAAAAATAAAAAAGAATAAGTTACATTAGTATATTTGTGTGTGCGTTTGATCGTGGTGCATAATTATCAACTTACTGGCTAGGCTATGTTATAAGCGAAAAACAAAAAAAGGAAAGAAAAAAAAACAACTTAAAATGATTAGTACATTATAGAACCGGATCAGAATCAGACCAATAAAACTGAAATCAGTGTGTTGGTTCTCAAATGTATTTCCTTGTTCCCGATTCTAAAATCTTATAGAACAAAGTATTGGTCCAGTTCTAATTATATAATTTATTGATAAAAAAAAGAAGAACTAGACCATAACATAAACACCATACTTCAAAGTAATAATAACAATAACAATAAAATTTAGGGTTAGAATAACGTTTAATATTAAGAATTCTTGATGACGAAAGACTTTTTGGTCTAGTGGTATCGGGTGAGTGTGTTAAGGGCTTCCTTCAGTGAAGGTCTGTTGGGGAATTGGGGGGCTCTCCGCATCCACTAGCCCATACTAGCAGTCATCAATATGGAGAAAGCAATTCAACACATGAATAAAGTAATATGAAAGAACATAAACACCGATGTTTGATAACCCAGTTCATCAACACATGACTACATCTGGGGGCACTTAGCCAGGATATCATTATAATAATATATGTAAAGATTAAAACTTTAGCACATGCACTCACATAGATCTAGAATGGCTACTCTCCATGAACAATCTCTCATACATATTATCTCACCTACCCAAGAACACACAAACAACACGGTCATGGCCGGGTTGTAGGATCCCCCCATGGCTCTCCTAGCCCCCCGGCCCCCTCCTAGACACTATTTTGTGGCTCCCTTTGATATCCTAGCTTTTTCCTATCAAGAATGCAATATTATGGACGAATTTATGCTTATATAGGTGTTCAAGGAAGCCCTAAGTCATTTGGAAGAGATTGCATCAAAATAGGAAACAATGACAAAGAATCTGGATCTGCCCAGGGGTGCGGGCGAGCGCCCGGTCCACCAGATTGTCCCTCCCCGTTTTGTCTTGCTCGGTGACCCCCCTCAGCCCTCCGTAGCAGCTTGTTTCCTCCTCCTTGAACTCCTCTTGACCTCTACCAACTCCCCATGACTTAGAATCCTTCTCCCCTTTGCTTCCTCGTAGTTTAGGACTCCAATCCCAACAAGGTCTTTAGTTCAATTACCCTTGGGAAGTAATGGAGAACCTATAGTTTCCTTGTAAGTTTGTGATTCTTCCATGACTGAAACTCTTAGTGAAATGGCGTACTTTGTTTCTGATCTGTAATAGGCTTTTGTAGGGGATTCTCTAATAGATTAAGAATTAATAAAAATGATGGGAATTAAGGGATGGTAAAAAAATACTGGACATTCATTTTGAGACAGAGGGAGTAGTACGGAAAAATAATTAACCAATAGGCCTTCAAAATTAGAGGTTCTGTGCGGTTGCTCATAACGTTCATGCTAAAAATGAAATTTTCCATGTTTTGTACTAGACTTTCTTAAAAATAAAATAAAAACTCCTGATGCGTTGTAATATTTTATTGTGTGGATGTCTTTAGGACCAGAAGCATAAAAGAAAAGTTTTACAACATAAGCTTTCGCGAATTTACTAGAGAAGCTTTGTAAATATCTTCAGGGAGGCTAACACTTGAAGCCATATTGGAGGCTTACACAAAAAGCCACGAAGGAGATTTACATATGAAGCCATAAATGAGGCTTACACTGAAAGCCATGAAAGAGGCTTATATAGGAAGCCTGAAGCCATAAAAGAGTGGCTTCCCATGGAAGCTTTAAGGCTTGGCTTCTCTGGAAGCCATAAGAATTGACTTCTAATGTAAGCCATAACATACCTTATAAATAATGGCTTCCATCAAAGGAGAAAACACATCTAAGAAGTTCCTTACTTCTATCTTCTCTGTTATATACTCCTTGTACATTAGTGTTGAAATAAAATAATTATTAATTAAGATTTTGCTCTTAAGTTATTCAGTTTTATAACATGTTATCAGCACGATCCGTTCTTGTTTCATATTCTAAGCTATAGTCACACAAGTAGGTATGGTATCGGTAAGATCCACCTATTCTCTTTTCAAGTTATTTCAAATTTTATATTGTCAAATCTAATAAAACTTGATTTCTTGCTCTTGATATTATGAGGAAATAATTAATGATTATGGTATGTTAGATACAATTTCTCCACTTTTTATATCTCTAATATGCTCCTGCAGCAGCAATATCGAGAATAAGGTTTTAAAAGGTTTCTGAATTGTTTTCATGTCTTCTTGTTGCTAAGCAAAATAATGAGTTCTTGTAAGAAAACCACGAAGCTCGACTTACTGGCTCCACTATGTTCCCTGAAGTGAACACAAGTATATATGATAATACTGGGCGAGATCGAGGACGTGGTCGTGGTTGCTGATGTGGTTAGGGTAGATTTTATAATAAATTTTATAATAATAATCATCTAAATAGATGGAAATATCTCTCGACACTTGAAGTAGAATAAAGAAGATAACAAAGAAAATCATCATATACACGAAATGAGCATCCGATTAAAGTTCAGAATAAATATTATCAGTGTGGAATGAAATGCCATTAGACCCGTACTTGTCGTAGGCAAAAACATCTTGTTAAAATATATCAAGCATCAATGTTGAATAAAGGGAAATGTATTGAAACAAATTTTGTCTACAAAAATAATGATGTGAATCAATATCCTTCTATATGTACACATCTGGATATATTACATTTTTTGAATCCAGAGAGGGATGATTACATGATTAATGGTGGAGAGACCCAAAATAATTAAAGTATATAACTTGTAACAGATATAAATTTTGCTTGTAAATATATGTATTGTCTTACATTTTTATTATTCTTGTTTTTAATGAAAAATAAAAATCTAGCAAAGATGGTGATATGTGTCTTGCAGACAGTGCATCAATACATACTATACTGAAAAATAAAAAGTACTTCTCTCATGTGATAGTAAATGATGCTAATGTTAGTACAATACTCCCTCCATCCCAGCAGAAGTGTCACTTATTTCTCTTTTGGTTCGACACAGCACAAGTGTCACTACCCAAAATGGAAATGTTTTAATATATTTATATTCAGCCAACCCAACCATTTAACCCCACTCATTCTCTCTTCATTTTCCACCACTCATTTTATTCAACCAACACTACTATTTACCCCACTCATTCTCTCTCTTCATTTTCTACCACACACGTACTACCTTTTCTTAATCTCCGTGTCCCAAAAATTGGTGACACTTCTGCTGGGACGGAGGGAGTATGTGGTAGTACAAAGATAATTGATGCATTCAAAAGAGCTAACATAGTACTACCAAGAGGAATTAAAATTAGTATCAAAAATATATTACTCTCAACCAAGTCTCAAAGAAACTTACTCTACTTTAAAGATACTAGTGAAAATAAATATCATATTGAGACATAATGAAGAAGAGATGAAATATTTATACATCATAAAAACTGAATTAGGTAAGAAATGTGTGGTAGAAAAGTCATCTGTATTTTTCTCCAAACTGTACTATACAAAGATTAGCACAATTGAAGTACATATGATAGTAAACCAAAAGTTTACTGATATAAATGGTTTTACTATATGGTATGACCGGTTGGGGCATTCCGATTCTAAAGTGATGCAGAAAATTGTAAAAAGTTCACATGGGCATCCATTGAAAAAAACAGAAGATTTTTCAATCTAATGAATTCTTATGTGTTGTGTGCTGTCAAGACAAATTGATAAGTAAGCCATCACCAGAAAAAGTTGGAGTTGAATCTTCAAAAAATTTAGGGCGTCAAGGTGAATATTTGATTGATCCACTGTGTGGACTGTTTAGATATTATATGGTTTTAGTAGGTGCATCTACTAGATGGTCACACGTAAGTTTATTATCAACTCGCAACCTAGCGTTTGCGAGATTGCTCGCTCAGATAATTCGACTACGATCATAATTTCCAAATTATGTGATTAAAACAATTCGCTTTGATAATGCTGGTGAATTTACATTTGTGGCTTTTAATGACTATTGTATACCTATTGGGATATATGTTAAACATCTTATTGCTTATGTTTACACACAAAATAGTTTAGCTGAATCGTTTAGTAAACGAATTTAGTTAATAGCTAGACCATTGCTTATGAATGCAAAGCTACCTGTCGTATCTTGGGGACATGCTGTTTTACATGCATGAGCACTTATACGTATCATGTCATTGAGTTATCATAAGTTCTCCACATTATAATTGGCTTATGTTCAGAAGCCAAATATTTCCCATCTGAGAATATTTGGGTGTGCGCTATACTCCATCCGTCCCAACTTAAGAGTCAAAAAACTTTTGAGTTCAAGAATTAAAGAAAATGTGATGTGTTGTGAATGTTTATAGTTGGGTAGGAGAGAGAAAGTGGGGTAGAGAAGAGTTAGTGGATAATTGTTGTGAGTATGGCATGTAGGACCCACTTTCCATTTTTGGATTTTGACTCTTAAGTTGGGACGCCATTTTGAGAAATTTTTGACTCTTAAGTTGGGACGGAGGGAGTATGTTCCAATTGTTCCACCACAACGCACCAAGTTGGAACCTCAACGGAGATTGGGGATACATGTTGGGTATGATTCTCTTTTTATCATAAGATATCTTTGACCAATAACAAGAGATCTATTCACGACACGTTTTGTCGACTATCATTTGTTGGAAAAGTATTCCAAACATTAGGGGGATATAATAATAAGTTGAAAAGGGAAATCAAGTGGAACACATTGCAATGTCACCTTGATCCTCGTACAAAGCAATGTGAACTAAAAGTTCAAAAGATAATCCATTTGTAAGAAAGAGTGAATCAATTGCCAGATGCATTTAGTGACCTAAAGAGTGACAAAGTCACATATTCCAGCTGTAAATGCTCCTATACGGATTAATATCCCGATCGGCCAATTCGTTAATGAATCTAACCCATGTCAGAAGTGTGGAAGGCCTATCGGTTCCAAAGATAAAAATCCTCGAAAGAGAAAAGGAGAAAATTGCTAGAAAAACCTCGTCGAGGTAACTAAATCTCTTGAAGAGATACATGACATATCTGATCAAATACTTCCAGAAGAAATTCAGGTAATAATTGTCATCAATAATTTTTCATATAATATAGCGCTTAATGTTATGGAAAATAACGAGAATCAGGTGTATCGACTAGTGTCGATGCAGAAATGATTGGCCAAAATGGAAATACGAAAATCAAGCAGAATTAACTCACTTGAGAAGAGTGAGGTTTTCAGAACTGTAGTCCGTACACCTAAAGGTGTAAAACTAGTAGGGTACAAATGAGTTTTTGTGCGACAACGAAATGAAGAAGATAAGGTAGTAAGATATAAAGCATGTCTTGTTGCGCAAAGATTTTTGCAAAGAACTGTAATTGATTATAAGGAGACATATTTTCTCGCTGCGGATGCAACTACATTTCGCTATCACATTAGTCTGGTAATACATGAAAAGCTTGATGTGCGTTTAATGGATGTTGTCACTACATATTCATATGATAAACTTGACAGTGATATTTGTATAAGAATTCCAGAAGTATTTAAGAGAATCCCAGAAGTATTCAAGATGTCTGATGCATGCATTCAAATTTTCGGGAAGTTTGTTATATTAAATTACAAAGATATTTGTCTTATTTAAAACAATTTGGACGGATGTGGTATAACTGTCTTCATGAATACTTGGCAAAAAAAAAAGATATAAGAATGATTATATTTACGCATGTATTTTCAATAGAAAGTTTGTTTTAGGATTTGTTACAATTGCGGTTTATATTGATATCAATATTATTAGAAGTCCAAATGAACTTTAAATATTTATTAATTACTTAAAGAAATAATTTGAGATGAAAGATCTGGGAAAGACAAAGTTTTGTCTTCGCCTGCAGATCAAGTATCTGAAACAAGGTATACTTATTCGATCACTTGATTTGAGAAAGCTAAGACGTGTTTCTTCCTCGAGAGAATACTTAAAAAGTTATTGGTCCAGAAGTACTATATCTTAGTGCAATCGGTGGCTTAATGTAACTCGCTAATAATACAGGACCTGATATTGCATTCTCGGTCAACTTATTAGCAAGATATAGTTCAAATCTAATCCGAAGACATTGGAATAAAGTAAATCACTTATTTCGTTATCTTTGAGGAACTATTGAGATGTGCTTATTTTATTCATATAATTGTGGATCACAACTTGTTGGCTATATAAATGCAGGTTATTTATCTAATGCCCATAAGACTCGATCTCAGACAAGTTATTTATTTACAACTGGATCTACGGCTATATCATGACGTTCCATCAAACAAGCATTAGTCGTCACTTCTTCAAATCATGCCGAAATTACAGCAATTCATGAAGCAACCCGCAGATGTGTTTGGTTAAGATCAATGATTAAACACATACAAGGGACGTGTGAATTGACTTTAGATGAAAAAAGTTCAATGTTTTGCTTAAGATCATCATGAAGCTAAAGAATCGTGTATTCTTTTTCCTCCAATAGAATTTTTATTCCACAATGTTTTTCTCTAGTAAGGTTTTAATGAGACATGCTACTTGGCAGCGGACATCCGAGGGGGACTGTTATAATATATTATTGTGTGGATGTCATGTGGACCAGAAGTTTACAATAGGAGCTTTGTAAGATAAGATTTTGCGAAGATTAATATGAAAGCTTTGTAAATATATTCTGAGAGACTTACACTGGAAGCCATATAGGAGGCTTACATAAGTAGCCACGAAAGAGGCTTACATAGGAAGCCATAAATGAGGCTTACACTGAAAGCCATCAAAGAGGCTATGTACGAAGCCATAAAAGACTAGATTCCCATGGAAGCTTTAAGGCTTGGCTTCTCCTGGAAGCCGTAAGAATTGGCTTCTAACGGAAGGCATAACATACCCTATAAATAAGGGCTTCCATCAAAGAAGAAAACTGTGGCATCCCACATCGGTGGGATACCGAAATCTCGAGTGGTACTGAAGGTACCACGAATTACCAATGAATACCAATACGTCCAAGGATTTTTGGGTGGGCCTGTGGTAAGCCAAGTGGACCCAAGATATTTGTATTCATTGGGCCAGTGCGTGGTACTTGTGTAACGGGTCGGGGCCTACGGGCTCGGGGTCGTTACAAAAACACACCCAGAAGTTCTTGACTTCTATCTTTCTTTCTTATATACTCCTTCGACTATAGTCTTGAAATAAAATAATTCTTTATTAAGATTCTGCTCTTAAGTTCTCCAGTTTTATAACATGATGTACTATTTTCTTACTAACAGCGAAAGAATAAAACGAGCTTGGCCAAAGACATTGTAAAGCCCCTGATCCATACAATATACTACTACGGAGAGTAGACTAATGTGGAGTACTTTACTTTGTACTAGTTTATTGCCATATAACACTGCGTACTCATCAGTTTCTGCACTTTGACATTTGTAATATCGAAAAGACCATCGCCACATGCATACTATTTTAAAAATAACCTGAATAACCAAAATCATTAAAAATATAAATGAACGTTAGCGGGCATTAGAGGCCGTTAGTAACTTAACGAGTTAAATACTTATTTGGTCTCTAACTTATTGAATGTTTTTCGTTTTGGTCAGAACTCGAATATTTTGACCATAATTGACAAAAAAAAATATAATTTTTTTACTTAGTGACGCTATTAATTAAGCCATTAATTAAATATTTTTTATAATATTATTAACTAAAACTGGTTAATTATTATTTATTGAAGCTAACTATTAATTTTTTCTTTAATTTTTTAAATTTTGATCTCACTTTTTATCAAATATCAATAAAAAAAATCATTATTTTTTCTCTTTTCCCATAACTATTAAAATAATTAATTTTATTTAGAAAATCTTCCTCACCATTCTATAGACCCCATTAATTTATTTTTCTCCTTTTTATCAAATTAAAAAATTCCATTATTTTTACGCCACCACCATAACCACCACCAAACACTTTCTAACCACTCACCACCTCTGTCTCACCACCAATAGTCGACTCCTTTATTCTCAGACCAAAACCACCCCCAAAACAATTTTGGAGTCCCAGTTTTCAACCTCAAATCCATCCCAATTCTCCCCTCCCTATACCATGTACCTTCCTCGTACTTCCTTAATTTCCCTCTTCTTCAATGCATTCACAATGGTGCCAGACAAAGAGTAAGGCTGCGACGGCAACCGCTACCTGTCCTTCCTCTTCCCCATCTCTCTTTCAAAACTTAACAACCCCCTCTTTTCAAATCTGATTGTAACAGTTGAGAAGTACAATAGACTTTGGCAATCCATAAAAAGCTAAATCTTTATTCCCCAACACATCAAATATAATACCAAAACCAACATTCAAAAACCCCTATTTAAAAACCTAATTTCAAAATCTCGATTTGAAGCGACATTTAATATTATCAAGATGAAACAATGTTTAGGAGGAAGGAATTCGATTTGAGTCAAGTATATTGACACTGTTAAATCTCGGTCATGGGAGGAGAAATCTTATCAAGCTGCAACAATATTTGATCATGCTGCACAGAGGAGTGTTTGTTTGATCGGAGAGGAAGGGAGTGTGAGTTTAATAGGTTCGTGACTAAATAAATATTTAACCCGTTAAGTTGCTAATGCCCTCTAACGCACTTTAACGTTCATTATCATTTTTAACGATTTTGGTTATTTTTCAAACACGGCACATGTAGTAGTGGTTGTTTCGTTCGATAGCACAAAGGGTCAATGTGTAAAAATTGAATAGCACGCAAGGTCATATAACAATAAACTCCCGAGTGGTGATATATACGCCCACCATTTTTCTATTACAAAATTGCCATCCTACTAAAAGACTACTTAACCCTTCATACTATACTTATATTGTTATTGAAGACACCCACCTCCGCATGTTCATAGATTTCACCTTTCATTACCATCATTCACCATGGCTTTCTTCAACCCAGTTGTAAGTCGTAAATTAAGAAGGAAATATCTCATTCCAGTCACATGCACATTGAAATCACCTTCACAATTTCCAAATGATTAGATATTTAAATTTTAGACACCTTCGAACGGAACTCCAATGAACTCAATCCGTTCTCCATCCTCCACAATTTCACACAATTTCTCTTTCCCAACCCTCCTTGATGAGATTTATAAAGAAGATCAACAAATCTCCTCTATAATTTAAGAGCGTTTCGATTTCACCAACCATTAATTGATCCATCTGTAGACACCCAGATCTCGCACCCCTTAAACCAAACCCTAATTTGGTCTAAACGCGACAATTGACCTAAAACCCTAGATAGAGCAGTTTAAGACTACCGACCGCCTTATCGGTGCATCGGATAAAAAACCGAGTCCGGGATTGTGATCAGGACTCAAAACCGACCAAATAGGCGTATTCTCCAAAAATCGAGCGTCGGGATCCTACGGCGGCCCTCGCACCTAGAAAAGCCTTTTACCGGTCATCCTTTACATTTAAAATTATATTTATGTTTTCCTTACTCGTTAACCTATTGTAGATATGCCATTGTGGCCAGAAAATTGAGGGGAGAAACTTTCGTGTTGGACCCGCGGACAATCGGGACACCGGAGCGCGCACGATGGAGCAGTTGCAAGCTATTGCGGAGCGGGAACACGGAGCTGGAAATAATATCAAGCCATGCATGTTTAAACATTCCAAGCTCGTGACACATGGCAGCCAAGGATGGGTGAGTCATACCCCAATGGTCCAATCACGGAGCGACAAGTGGCGAAAGAAGAATGGGGCAAATTTCCAAGGCCACCGTATGGCTAGGATATGGGAGTACGGCACCATCCTAGCCGTACGGCTCCAAGTCCTTAGGCATATCAGTTTTCAACTTTTCCATGTTTTCCTCTTGTTGTTCCAAGGCAATAATGGCCACCCCCATCACCCTATCCGCCCATCAACTCACCTCCCTCCTCTACCCCTATAGTAGGGGTATTTTGGTCACAAAAATAATGACTTACCTCCCTCATATACCCCATGGTTGATCCAAGAAAGGGGGAGCTCTCATTCTACCCAACCTACACTCCATGACTCTCTCCTTCTTCATCTACTTTCATCACCCCACCTCATCTCCACCACTACACCACCACCACAACTCCACCACAAAACAACCCTTAAACACCACCCCAAATCAACTCTACACAACAACAAACTCAAGCAAACTATACACTTTCATTCCACTTCAAACTACTCAAATCAAAATAACTAAAAGCCTTCCCTTGGAAGCAAAGGAAGCACACCCTACCTGTGACACCCCGAAATTAAGCACGACGTTTCAGAATGGATAAGAAGTTGATTTGGGTTGTGGGCCACGTAGGTAATAAAATTGACACCAAGACTTTTTCACATGGCCTTAGTTGGATTATACTTGGGTAAATTGACAGCAAATACAATTATAGCATGACATGGCATTTTTGTGTGAGCCATCCCATAGTCTTATACATATCCTTCGAGCAAGTCAGTGAGATGGAACCTTTGTGAGTTGTAGCAGACTTGTGCGAGATAGACTGAAAGTTTGATTTGCAAATAATTCGGGGTTCGTTTTTAGTAATATTTGAGGTAAGGGAGACTACGCAATATCGATTCCGTGTCATTTCTTTTATACCCGTTTTATCGTAGTACTCCGTATTATTGATACGTATATCATTTGTTCGGTCTCATTTGATAATTTCTTTGGAATTGAACTTGCTCGGTTAATATTACGGTTATTTGGAAAGCATGCTTTGTGTGTTAATTGCTCTCAAATATGAGATTTGTTATATGGAACAATTGCGATGTAGCTAATTATGTGACGGTCGAAGTTGGCTCGGTTATTGGTTATTGTGTTTGTGTTGGGTCTGGCTCCATGAGGGCGGCCAACAATTCGGTTAATTTGGTTAAGCCACTGGCCTGAACATAATTAGTACATCGGACTGTAAAGTATGATTGATCGGTTATTCGGTTCATGAAAATGCGAGTCTTATTGGAATGTCCATATTATAATTTCATGGACAATGTTATTTGGTTTTGTGTTCCATTGGCTTCTGTGATGTTGTGTATCCCCTTTCTTACTGAGCCCCCCAGCTCACCCCCCTCCAGTTTTAGTTTTGCAGTTAAGCGATGACCGGGATGAAATAATTGGGACGGAGCGGTTTATAGAGCATTTGGGTTGATTAGTAATATCTTGTATTTAGTATTGTAGAGATGTAAATTGTGACTATTTCGATATTTATGGAATTTAGAATTTTTGGGGTGTTACAGTTGGTATCAGAGCGAAACCCCGACCTTAAGGCTTGTGAGCTAGCTCGGGGATAAGATCTTGGGGTATTCGTGTATAGGATCATCGAGATCTATAAGATTAAGTCGAATTCGGGGATGAATTCTTTTTAAGGAGGGTAGATTGTGACATCCCGAAATTAAGCACGACGTTTCGGAACGGATAAGAAGTTGATTTGGGTTGTGGGCCACGTAGGTAATAAAATTGACACCAAGACTTTTCACATGGCCTTAGTTGGATTATACTTGGGTAAATTGACAACAAATACAATTATAGCATGACATGGCATTTTCGTGTGAGCCATCCCATAGTCTTATACATATCCTTCAAGCAAGTCAGTGAGATGGAACCTTTGTGAGTTGTAGCAGACTTGTGCGAGATAGACTGAAAGTTCGATTTGCAAATAATTCGGGGTTCGTTTTTAGTAATATTTGAGGTAAGGGAGACTACGCAGTATCGATTCCGTGTCATTTCTTTTATACCCGTTTTATCGTAGTACTTCGTATTATTGATACGTATATCATTTGTTCGGTCTCATTTGATAATTGCTTTGGAATTGAACTTGCTCGGTTAATATTACGGCTATTTGGAAAGCATGCTTTGTGTGTTAATTGCTCTCAAATATGAGATTTGTTATATGGAACAGTTGCGATGTAGCTAATTATGTGACGGTCGCAGTTGGCTCGGTTATTGGTTATTGTGTTTGTGTTGGGTCCGGCTCCATAAGGGCGGCCAACAATTCAGTTAATTTGGTTAAGCCATTGGGCCCGAACATAATTAGTACATCGGACTGTAAAGTATGATTGATCGGTTATTCGGTTCATGAAAATGCGAGTCTTATTGGAATGTCCATATTATAATTTCATGGACAGTGTTATTTGGTGTTTGTGTTCCATTGGCTTCTGTGATATTGTGTATCCCCTTTCTTACTGAGCCCCCCCCCCCCCCCCCCCCGCTCACCCCCTCCAGTTTCAGTTTTGTAGTTAAGCGATGATCGGGATGAAATGATTGGGACAGAGGGGTTTATAGAGCATTTGGGTTGATTAGTAATATCTTGTATTTAGTATTGTAGAGATGTAAATTGTGACTATTTCGATATTTATGGAATTTAGAATTTTTGGGGTGTTACACTACCAACCCAACCTAGGTAAGAAGGTAAGGATTACATCTTGTAAGTTCTAAGTGTAAGAAATGTAGAGGAGTTGTATACCTAGTTTAGGGTCTAGCCATTAGAATGGCTAGACTCCATTCACTTCCAATGTAATCCATGTAATCTTTGCTAAACTTTGTAAATATTCATGTTAAGATGTTATACAAGTCTATGAATCTCTGACTTTTCTTGTTCATAAGCATCCCATGTTCATATCATGTTGATTTCAAAGCTTCATTTCAAGATATAAACATGATAAGTGATGTTACTCTTCAAAGTATATAATCTGTCCTCTTTTGCATCTTCCATGTTCCTTCACATTTTTGCTCATGTTTGTACATAAATAACATTTGAAAATGTTCATAACATGTTAGAATACATATATACCAAGTGTCATGAGTAGATTCCATGTTTTGGTCATGTTTTGAGACTTGTCTTCATGTTCTTTACTTGTAATCCAGTGTGTTCTATTTCTGACCACCTTGTCTCCCATACTTCGAACTTGTTCAAAACTTGATTTTCAAACCAAGGTCAAACACTAAATTTGTTCATATATGATAAATAACATATTAATGCTTTTAAAGTATTTTTATGGACTCAAGAAAGACCATTTTCCATTTTTTTATTCAAGTGTCTGCTCCCAGAATACAAGCTGTCCTGTTTCTGACATTAGATGTCAAAAGTGTTTTGAAACCTCTAAACATGTTTTCTAGACTTGAAACTTCCCAGGATTCATATTTGATATGTTATATTCAACATTTATGTTTTGTGTTTTCTCATATTTGCATGTCTTGATAATGTAAATTTCAAATCAAAATGAGATGTGCTCTGTTTTCTGAAACTGGACAGTTTTTACATCTATGTTCATAGCATGATTTGAGCTCCATAAATTAGTCCATAAATCTAACCAAAAATCATACACACTCTATAACATGTTGGTAGAATATCCCAAGTTGTTTCCTTGGATTTGGATGTGTTTTGGGCAGGTACATTGGCTTATGAACAGGGAGTGGACTTCCATTCAGCAACTTGGCTTGGCTTCGACATTCATTTGTTATGGGATTTGTCTCCCAATTTTTGATTTGTACCCCTTCCATTTATGCGTTTTCCTTGTCTATGTGTTCAAAATCATTTTTGATAACCAATCGAGAAATCCACCCAAATCGGTTGCGATTTAAATTGGATCGACCTAGACTAGGAGACACTTTTGTACATAAAAACACTCATTTTCTTAAGTTAGGGCATAAAAGGCATTTTCGAAAAGGCAAACTAAAATCAATCGTAGGTGGAAGCATGCTAGAGACCGAAAGGGCGAGCGGAGTGCCTAACACGTTCTCCTCTCGTAACATAGCCCCCGAACCCACTTCTATTTTCAATCAAAAAAGGTTTTATCTCTATTTTCCTAAAATAAAATGAGGTGGCGACTCTATTTTTCAAAACTCGAGTAGGTAACCATTATGAGAATTCGAGCGCGGATTAGGTTTCGAGTGCGGGGCTCTCACACCATCAAATCAATTAAAAATCGATGAAATCAAAACACCGAAAATTAAGATTACCCAAAAAATTGTTATAAAACACTCCCTTTTTGTATGGTTTATCAAAGATTTCAATTTCACTTATCTATTTCCCCCCTCCTGTAATTTAGAGATATCATAAAGAGAATGGAAAAGGATGAGTCACATGAATTCAATGTTGAAGATGAAGGATGAAGGGTTAAATGTGGTTGTCTTGAATTCAATTTTACAGGGAATGTCAATGAACTATGTGGGTGTGTCAAAATTGCAGTAAGTTCTTTTGAAATAAGGATAATATTGGAATATAGGTGGGTGTAATTACTAAATTAAGGGTTCTATTTTTTAACTGGTGGGTGAACTTTCTAAAGTGGGCGTACTTACCATTATTACCATTATGGTGGGGCGTCTATATAATTGCTCTAAACTCACTCCTATAAGTTAATAGACAATACTCCCTCCTTCCAGCATAAGTAGGACTAGAGGAGTTTGCACACTAAGGCTCCGTTTGTTTCACGGAAAATGTCCGGAAAACGTTTTCCGGAAAATGTTTTCCGTGGTTTACCAAACACCGGAAAATGGGGAAAACGTTTTCCCCATTTTCCGGTGTTTGGTAAAACCACGGAAAATGAAGTCAACGGAAAACATTTTCCGGTCAATGGAAATTAGGCTTGTTTCCTAAGGAAAACAACTTCCGGATTTCACCTAAGGAAGTTGTTTTCCGGAAAACTCCTAGCACGCCCTCACCCCCCCCCCCCCCCCCAATTTTTTTTTTCTTAGTAGAAAGTAACTGGGATATTTATATTTCTGGTGATATTAATAAGTTTTTCCCTGTTCGTTTGTACTTTAAATGTGTATATACTTCCGTATGTGTGTTTGTATTTGTGTTCAATCAATCTCTCTCCAATCTCTTACAGTATGCTGTGCACTTTTATAGGACTAGCAAGAATTTAATTTTTTTCCTTTACTTTTTTTGTCTTATTAAATTAGTGGCAGTTGTTTCTAGAAATAATTGAAGCGTAGAAGCGTTATGTTTGTTTTCAGTTATCAACTTAATCTTTTCATTAATTCATTTTTTTTTGGTATAATAATACTGTCCATGCTAATTCCTACCATTCATCCAATATTTTTATGTTTATCCTGCATGTCATCGTTTGTACTCACTATTGTTCCATATTTTCACCGTTTCATACTGTCACCACCCCATACCGGCACCGTGCCATCCGGCACGGGCATAGTACTAGTTACCATTATGGTGGGGCGTCTATATAATTGCTCTAAACTCACTCCTATAAGTTAATAGACAATACTCCCTCCTTCCAGCATAAGTAGGACTAGAGGAGTTTGCACACTAATTAAGAAAAATTAGTAAATGTGTGGTAAAAAATGAAGAGAAAGAATGAGTGGGACAAATAATAGTGTTGGTTGAATAAATTGAGTGGTGGAAAATGAAGATAGAGAATGAGTGGGGTTGAAACATTTTCAATTTAGGCAGTCTCACTTTTAATGGAACATCCCAAAAGGTAAAGAAGTCTCACTTGTGCTGGGACGGAGGGAGTATAAAACGAATGGACTTACACAGTTACACTTGACCGATACAAGCTTGTTAGATTAAAGGGTAAATATAAAGTCACGAAAAAGTGTCACAAAATTTGGCTTATAAAATAATGTGTCATGATTTTGTTGGTGCATTTAATTAGAGTGTGCCGGGTTCACTATCGATGCAACCAATAAAATATCGCCACCTCATTTTGTGAAATCCTTTTGTGCCCCTAGCATTACCCTAAATTAAACTAACTTCAATTTGGACTGGGTTGTAAATTCAATTGATGTTTAACCTATGATCTAAGCAAGATATTTATATTTTTAAATGCGTAATTTGATTAAACTTTAACTATTTTTCTAAAAGTAATTGTTTAGTGAAAATTCTGTATTTTATTAATAATGAACATACACTATTATAACTAAAGAATTTCAATAAATAATAGTATTTTTATTTTTATTAAATAATTAAATTAACTTGAATTATTGACAAAAATCATTCAAAAGTGATAACTAAATAAGTAGGACTACACGTAGTAATAATTTAATGATATATTAATAATAATTTTGAAATTCTATTAGAAAGATGATACTATTTTTTATTGAATTTACAAAATATGAACAAAGTGAAATATCATTTCGAACATTTTGTTTGGGCTTGTAGTAGAGACGCTCTCTCCCCACCACCTCAGCTTTGGCTCGGAAACATATTCTTCCTTCTCCTTTATGCTCTTTGTGTAACTCCGAAGATGATTCCTTGTGGCATATTGTGAACAATTGTCCCAAATTCCAAGACTTAAGAAGGGACTGTTTTATGAAAAAACTTGTGTGAGACGATTTCACATTTGAGACGGGTCTTGATGAGAGAATAAATGGTTTGCCCTCTTATAGGCGGGGATGGGTAAACCCATTTCCTCTCTCAACAAGATCCGTCTCACCGTGTGAGACCGTCTCCCACAAGTCTTCCTCCTGTTTTATACCTCCTTTATCCTCTCCTAACTTACTAGTTCATATTTTAACTCATCCTTTCTATCAATCAAAAACCCTGGAAGCCTTAACTTCCATGATTCATTCATATTGGATCCTTTGGAACACAAGAAATTGATGCTATAATAATAAAATCATGTTGAATTAAGTTTATGGTAAATGGCTCTTGACTAGATAATTGACCCAAAGGAAGTATAATTGGACAAAAATGGCTTATGGGTCTTTATTTATGAAAAGAGTTTATCCAAATGGGATGGGCCTAAAATAAATCTTGGCTTAGGGCTCAAGATATGGGAGGTCACATGCTTGTCACATGGGAAGGACTACATAAAAACATCCTTAATCCAAAAAAGTAAGTTGACATGCACACTGATAACCACCATTTTCCATACTTGTTGATTATACAGAGATATGGTACTGATTCTCACGCCGGAGGGGTTTCCGCCGGAGTCGCCCCCGGCCTAGTTTACGTGTGCTCGTGTGTGTAGATCGAGACGGAGAAGAAGGCCGACGTCCACTGTAGACTACAAGTTTGGAACCGATTGCAGCCCAGAAAATTGAGGTCGCATCAATTGGTTCCGTTGCCGGGAACTGAAATCTCTTCTCCGTTTTGATTTTGGATGTGTGTTCTTATTCGGTTCTGGTTATGGAAATGAACTTCCAGACCTGGATGGTGGGAGGTATCAATTGAAGGTGAGGTTAGATCAGAGAAAAAAGAGGGGAGAGAGGACCAGACTTGGGGACAAAGTGGGAGTGTTCGGATTAACACAATCGGGGGACAATCTCTATCAAGGCAGACGTATGAATTGATCGGAGCAATTCGATGGAAAAATTCAAGGTTAAAGGGGTTCACCTGGGTGAAGATGGAGCAGCTCGGATCTGGATTGGGGAGCTCTCGTTGATGAAATATTAAGGAGGTTCATGGACATAGGAAGGGGGAGAATCACAAAACAAGGACAGATCTGGTTTCCTTCGAGCAAGATGGATTGGACGATCCGAAAAATATCGTCAAGCGTCACAGCAGATGTCAATAAATTCCAAACCAAGGGTAATCGTCGTTCATCTTCGATTGTAAATACACAGCCAGATCCAGTTACAGGCCGATTCAGGGAGAATAGATCTGGCGTAGATGAAATCGAAGATGATTCGATCGACCACAAGCAAAGATTGATGATAGCCACGGCAATATCGAGTCACCAGAGGACGACGTCCGAACTTGGGAAATCAACATGGAACTACGGTTGAACGTCGATGAAGTGGGGGAATAGTAACCGCTTCAAATTGACTGAGAGAGCTCATTTCCGACCTGTTGGGGTCGTCAGGAAGTCGGGAATACGGACAGGAGTGGTGAAGCGGCAAGGGTTGGCGATCTTCTTTGTCACCCGAGGGGAATTCGCTGAACCTAAATCACGAGTCTCGCTGGAAATCGGGCATCCCATCAGAAATAAAGAATGTCGCCGGAATGATGAAGTCGCCAGAATCTCGGATACCACCATGACCGGCGGGATCATGCGAGTAGCCATGTCGCGTACCTTGAAAGAGAGTGGGGAATTCGATGGCTGAATGGGATATTGGTTGCGAGAAGAATAGCGACAAAAATAAGAAGTCAAAAAGTGATGAAAGGCTGACAAAGATGTTGAAAAGAAGGCATTAAGTTCCCTATTTTCAGGACTACAATGTCGATTGCATTTTCTGGAATGGAACTAGTATCTCGTAGGCATCTCGAGATAGTGGGACTATATTGTTATGAAAGTCCAGTGATCAGACTTAAAATCTCTCGTGGCATGGAAATGGAACTGTTGGGGCTCACATCCCGCTTTGTTGGGGCTCACATCCCGAACTGTCGAGTTACTGGACATCATGGAAATGATGCCAGTTTTTTTTTTAAAAAATGCTGCTTTGCAGCGACATCATGGAAACGATGTCGGCCTCATGGAAACGAGGTCAGGTTTTTAAAATGGCTGCTTTGCAGCGACATCATGGAAACGATGCCAGGTTTTTAAAATGCTGCTTTGCAGCGACATCATGGAAACGATGTCGGCCTCATGGAAACGAGGTCAGGTTTTTAAAATGGCTGCTTTGCAGCGACATCATGGAAACGATGTCAGGCATCATGGAAACGATGCCAGGTTTTTTTAAAAAAATGCTGTTTTGCAGCGACATCATGGAAACGATGTCGGCCTCATGGAAACGAGGTCAGGTTTTTAAAATGGCTGCTTTGCAGTGACATCATGGAAACGATGTCGGCCTCATGGAAACGAGGTCAGGTTTTTAAAATGGCTGCTTTGCAGCGACATCATGGAAACGATGTCAGGCATCATGGAAACGATGCCAGGTTTTTAAAAAAATGCTGCTTTGCAGCGACATCATGGAAACGATGTCAGGCATCATGGAAACGATGCCAGGTTTTTTTTTTTTTTTTAAAAAAAAAATGCTGCTTTGCAGCGACATCATGGAAACGATGTCAACCTCATGGCAACGAGGTCAAGTTTTTTTAAATGGCTGTTTTGCAGCGACATCATGGCAACGATGTCGGCATCATGGAAACAATGCCGGGTTTTTAAAAAAAAACGTCTACTTTGCAGCGACATCACGACGTCAGAAATCAAGCTATTTAGCACAAATATCGTAATACCGCTAACATGGCTTGAATCATAGCGGTGTCGCTAATGCGGCTGGAACCATGGTGGTAACATGATAATGGGCCTGTGATAAATAATGAGAATATATAAAGGGAATATATAACTATGGGCCTAGAAAGGCTTAAAATATCTTGCGGAAATATCAAAAAGGCGACATAAATGAGATGGGTAATGGCGTGAGCAATATGACAGAATAATGAGGGAATTGGATTTCATAAGGGCTTAGACAGTTAGAAGGGCGACATGAAGCGGGGGCACATGTCGGGATGAATGGATAAAACCCCCGTGTCGGGATGGATGAAAGAATTTTCACAATAAAATAAAACCTTTTGACTTGAAGTTATGTTTATGCGTGCGGGAAAAATACCTTGGAGTAAGGTTGCCTAAAGACAACCTCACTTTTTCAAAGGGAGTCGGGGGCTACATGAAAATAAGGGTTCATCCCGCCAGAAATAAGGTTTTTGACAGAATTATCAAAACAAATAATAAGCTTGGGGGCTTCATAGGTATAAAGCGATATAAAGAGATTTGTGAAAAGGATATTTCCCACAAACATCAATTTTGTGAAAAAATATGACGTCCTGGCGGCATGAAATTTTTGTGTGGCATTCTTGGACAAGAGGGAGTCTAAACTTGACTCGATATTATGCATATGCTTGTTTGTTACACCCATGAGATATGTGTTTGCATGATTATCTACATGACTGCTTAGTGTTTGGCAAAGGTCATTGTGGTCCACAATTCCCATGATACCCAAAATTGATTAGGGGATAAAATATGTATCCTCGCCATAGCATGTACGGCAAGAAAATGGCGGGAAACATGGCACAAACGTTTTCCGGATAATGTTTTGATAATATGATAACGAGTGAAAATATGAGGCATGAGGGCGCGACATGGTGGATCCTAGAGTGTGTCGTCAAAATTTATATATAGTGAATTTTGACTTGTTTTGCCAGGATAATGATAAATCTATAACATAAATTATGGATGATAAAATCAGGTCTCTAGATAATATGCATGGCAATAGATTTTAAATCTCGTAAAGAGATAAGGGCTTATGAGCAAAAGTGACTAATGACAATTGTGGAAAAGTAAAATGGTGGTTTTGATATTATATCCCCATAAATGAATGCCGACTTGGGTATGGTTCATGCGTGAGAAATGAAAAAGACGGTTGTGCTTATTTGTTACAGAACATACACATACAAATATGTAATTATTTGTTTGGTTACCCGTAAACGGTTAAATGATTAAATGGATAAATGGTGGATGAATGCGTGAGTAAACAGAAATAACGGAAATGATGAATGTGTTTATTTTGAACCGAAATGTGAGAATTGGCCTTATTTGTTATGGAAATTGAGTTATATGAAGCCTGTCTTGAAAAAAAAAAAAAAAAAAAAAAAGAAGAAGACTTGGTCGGAATTTTTTTGCTTTTGTGGTCTGTCATTATGTGAATGTTTTATAGTATAATATAATCTTTTATATTTGAAAATGATATTTGCATCATTGAATGAATCTAGCATCTTGTTTATTGGGATGCTTTCCCAATTATTACATCATGATTTGTGGACCTTCATATATATTTATTGAAGTTATATTATAATCGAAGAAATCATCTAGGCCGGATCAAGAATTTCTATTATGTGTACTGTTTACTCTTTAACTCGATCATGAATAATCAAGCTAAAGAGTAGGGGGCTTCTGATGCTACAATAATAAAATCATGTTGAATTAAGTTTATGGTAAATGGCTCTTGACTAGATAATTGACCCAAAGGAAGTATAATTGGACAAAAATGGCTTATGGGTCTTTATTTATGAAAAGAGTTTATCCAAATGGGATGGGCCTAAAATAAATCTTGGCTTAGGGCTCAAGATATGGGAGGTCACATGCTTGTCACATGGGAAGGACTACATAAAAACATCCTTAATCCAAAAAAGTAAGTTGACATGCACACTGATAACCACCATTTTCCATACTTGTTGATTATACAGAGATATGGTACTGATTCTCACGCCGGAGGGGTTTCCGCCGGAGTCGCCCCCGGCCTAGTTTACGTGTGCTCGTGTGTGTAGATCGAGACGGAGAAGAAGGCCGACGTCCACTGTAGACTACAAGCTTGGAACCGATTGCAGCCCAGAAAATTGAGGTCGCATCAGAAATGATCTTATTTTCAATAACACCCAACCTCATCCTCATATATTTACCAGAAAACTTCATTCTGCTAATAGAGATCAGCTCACTGTAATGATTCCAAATAAAATAACAAAGCCTACCGAGCACCAAGTTCTTATTAAATGGTGGCCATCAACTTACACAGTTTTTAAACTCAATACCGACAGTGCAGCTAGAGGAAATCCAAGGAATACTGGCATTGGAGGATTAATCCGTACTCAACAAGGCATTTGTATATGTGGTTTTATGAAATCAATTGGTTTCTCCAACAATATGGTAGCGGAACTGTGGGCAATCCGACAAGGCGTACAACAAGCTCTGGATCATAATATTTGTTAGAGCAATAACAAGATTTGATAAAAAAAAAAGCGAGCAATCACAAGAACACAGATTTACGTGGTTCACCAACTTGGCTACGTCCACGAGGAGGGGAGAGAATATTATTATCAATCTGGAGAAACGATTACAAGATCTCACTATTACTGCTACACGAATTTTGATCACAAAATTCCTAACTGTGTAACTGTAGAATTACAGACCTTGCTCTGAGCACTCTAATAATTTATCTGAGACAAAATCACTAACTTTGATCTAAACTAATGGCCTCTATTTATACCAGTAATGTCTATCTCAAAATCTGCTAGGAACTTGGAATCCTAGTCTAAAACTAACTTGAAAACCTTCCTTCTGCGGAACTGCTGAAACTGCACGAAATAGGTTTCTGAAGACGTGGTCCGGGCGGGTACTGACCTTGGTCCGGTTGGACCCTTAGCCTTGGTCCGGTCGGGTCCTTCTTATGGTCCGCCCGTATCTACTCCTCTCTATAACGCAGAAATTCCGACGTGCTTTGGACTGCCCGGGTCTTGAACCTAGCGTGCCCGGACCCCCCTTGGTCCGCCCGGGTCATATGCCTTGCGCGCCCGGACCTTCAGTGCTGCTCTGTCCTGGTAATTATGAAATCTTCCTGTTGTTTAACCCTTTAACTCGGCGTCCCAAATTCAAAGGCATTAACCCAACAATCTCCACCTTGACTTTGAATCTCCATGACAACAAAACCTTTTATCCCCCTCGCCTCTTCTGCTATCTAATAGCTGTGAACATTCAGCAAGTCCAAACAATGTTGGAACTTGCTTCCCGTCACGGGTTTTGTGAACATGTCTGCAGGGTTGTCCGCCGTCCCTACCTTCTTCACCTTTACCCGTTTCTCATCCCTTAGAAAGTGATATCTGACATCAATGTGCTTGGTCCTCTCATGATGAACTTGATCCTTGGCCAAACAAATCGCGCTCAAACTATCGCAATAAATAATAGCCTGATCCTGATGTATCCCAAGATCGCTGATCAATCCCTTCAACCATATCCCTTCCTTAGCGGACTTTGTCAATGCCATGTATTCTGCTTCTGTTGTAGACAACGTCACTATCGCCTGCAATGTAGCCTTCCAACTGACAACTGACCCACCAAGCGTGAATACATATCCGGTCATCGATCTTCTTGTATCAACATCCCCTGAATAGTCCGAGTCTGAGAACCCCTATACTACACATTCTGCTCCACCTCCATAGATGAGACCGACGTCACTGGTACCCCGAAGGTACCTAAAGATCCGCTTCACATCCTGCCAGTGCTCCTTACCCGGATTACCCATGAACCGACTAACAATACTAACTGCCTGTACAAGATCCGGCCTAGTGCACACCATAGCATACATCAAACTACCAAATGCACTAGCATAGGGTACTCGATCCATATACTCTTTCTCCTCAACTGATTTGGGTCCAAACGCAACTGACAACTGTGCATTCGCTGCACTTGGAGTATCTATAGCTTTAGCTGTCGACATACCAAACCTTTCTAAAACTTTTTGATGTAACTTTTCTGGGATAAGAACAGTTTTCGTTTGGCTCTGTCTCTATAGATCTCTATACCCAGAATTTTCTTTGCGTTACCCAAATCCTTCATCTCAAACTCTGCGGCTAGTAAACCTTTCAGCTTCTTAATCTCTGACTTCTTGACTGCTGCTATCAACATATCATCTACATAAAGCACCAAATAGATGTACGACCCATCTACCAACTTATTGTGATACACACAACAATCGTATGGGCTCTTCGTGTATCCGATCTCTGTCATATAGCTGTCAAAACTTTTGTACCACTGCCTCGGCGACTGCTTAAGTCCATACAAGGACTTCTTCAACCTACAAACTTGATCTTCTTTCCCAGGAACTTGAAATCCTTCCGGCTGTGTCATGTATATCTCCTCTTCCAACTCTCCATGCAAGAAAGCTGTCTTTACGTCCAGTTGCTCAAGTTCCAAATCCCTCTGTGCTACTATCGCTAGCAACACTCTGATCGAAGTGTGTCTGACCACTGGTGAGAAGATCTCATTATAGTCCACCCCTTCTCTCTGTGTGATTTGCAACAACGCGAGCTTTATAATTGACCCCCTCTACCGGTGACATTCCTTCCTTCTTCTTGAAGATCCACTTGCAAGTCACAATCTTCCTGCCTCCTGGCCTTGTAGTCAATACCCAAGTCCGATTCTTGTGAAGAGACTCCATCTTATCACCCATAACCGCATACCATTGAGTTGACTCTGAACATGTAACTGCTTCTTTGAAAGTAGAAGGTTCCGTAAGATCGGGATCCACTTCCTCAACAACCTGTAGTGCATAAGACACCATGTCTTCAAATCCATACCTCTCAGGAGGCTTCCTGAAATTAGCTCTTCTAGACCTTCCTTGTGCTAACCCATATTCCTCGGGAACTGAACTTGAACTTTCTGGTGCTTCAGTCTCTGTCTCTGTTGGTGGATCCTGATCAACATCTGTTTGTGGTACAACTAACTCTTCAGTATCTTGTTGCTCCACCTGTTTATCATTACCGCCAACACTTGAAATAATCATAGATCTCATAATAGGGTTAATAACAGAATTCTCATCAAACACGACGTTCCTACTGATAATTACCCTATTTTCTGATGGAGACCAGATACGGTATCCCTTGACACCATCTCTATACCCCATGAATACTCCCTTTCTAGCTCTAGGTTCTAACTTTCCATCATCCACATGATAATAAGCAGTACACCCAAAAGCCCTTAAAATAGAATAATCAACAGGTTTACCAGTCCATACCTCATGGGGAACTTTGAGACCTATACCGGCATGAGGTCCACGATTAATCAAGTAACATGCTGTACTAACTGCCTCTGCCCAGAAACGTTTAGACAACCCTGCATTGGAGAGCATGCACCTAGCTGTTGGGTATGCTTACTTCTTAGCCCTCCTGTTTGTTAGAATTGATTGATACCATCACCTATGAGTATTCTTATGGACTTTAGGACCCTATGTAAGAAGTTTTATAACTTCAATTTTTAGCTTAGTCCATTTTTTGTATAGGCTTAGAGCATAGGACTTGGAGCGAAAAGGAATGAAGATCCAAGCGTCAGTGGTTACTGCGCAGGACTACTCTGCGCAGGACACCACTGCGCAGGTATATCCTGCGCAGCATTCTTCCTCAGTTCAATTCATTCAGATCACCTAACTTGGAAAACGCTTTAAAGATGTTCGCTTTCAAAAGTGCTGAGGTGTGCAGATACGACAAAGCAAGCACACTCAGCAGATCCAACGGTGGAGACGCACTTAAAAGAAATATTTCAAATGAAGACAGCTGTCAACCTTCTAGAAGAAGCTCTTGAATTTGGTCTTCATGCTCAGTCTCCAACGGCTCTAAAACACCTGCGCACCAATCATATTGTGCCAGGTCAGCAACTTTGATTAGAGCCCCAACGGCTATAAAGGACATCTGCGCACCAATCATAATGTGCCAGCTCATCGTCCTTGCTCAGAGCTCCAACGGCTATATTCAAGCTCTCAGCTATAAATAGCCAGCTCATCTTCATTTCCAAGTTGCTTGAGTTTGTGCTTTCTAATATCCTTGAAGTTCTGAAGATTGCTGCTTACTATTCACAGATTCAAGATCAACCTTCAAACCTTCATACCTTCAAACTCATGTCCAGATCCTAAGCCTTAAATCACCAGAATTCTTCGTGCTCTTCATCTCATAGATTCATAGAGCCCAGAATTTCTGAACACACACACACCTCTTGAAGCTTCGATCATTTAGATCTTACTTCTTGAGATACACCGGTTTAGTCTAGGATTTGTTATTCATAGATTATAGATCTTTGAGATAGTTTGTGTTTCATTGTTGTATCTTGTAACTCTCTCATATAATAAGATCTCCATTAGAAAATCCAAGACTAACCATCTTGGTAGAGGACGTAGATCTTTCATTGATCGAACCTCTCCAAATAGCTTGTTCTTTATTCTCGCTATTTACTTCCTGCTTAATCATTTCTGAATTACTGCTTTGTTTGATCTTATCAGATTGCTATTGTTGCTGATGTGCTTGTTATTTCTTATTGTCTTAGAACATTTTATCCAATTTTTAAGCCAACTTAGCGCGTGAGTTTTTATCTGCGCAGCTTTTTCCTCGCGCAGGTGCTGCTTAAACTTCCGCTGTGCATTTCACACTCTCACTGCGCGCTATACTTAGCTTATTTGAGAACTGTGCGCATAAGCCATTGATTTGCAAAAGGGTTTGAAAAGAATTTTAAAACGCTATTCACCCCCCCCCCCCCTCTATCATTTTTCATACCCTTGTTGCCCCCTTTGGGACCAACAAAGGTTATTACTGCTGATGAGCCGCGCAAGAAACAGAAGGCTTCTAAACCTGCTGCATCTGGAATAAATATCAAGGAACCTTCTGCGCCTGCTCCTAAGTGCAAGGCCACTGCTGACCCTGAGCCAAAGAAGTCCAGAAATCAAAGGCTCTTGCGCCTAAAGAGAAGAAGGAAAAGAAAAAGAAGAAGAAAGCCAAGAAGACAAGAACTCTACTGGATGAGTCTGAATAAGACATCCAGGTAGAAGAAAATGTTGATGCGCCCACCTCCTCCTGTGCCTAAATCAACGCGCCCCTCTACTTCTGCGCCCCGCGCCCCAAGAGGAAGATATCTTTGAAGGTGCTGCACATGATCCACTCATTAGCCCTTCCAAATCTACTGGAACCTCTAAAGCTGCACAATCTCAGGGGGAGAAGCAGAAGGAGACTGCAAAGCCAATGCGCAATGATACTTCTAGTGAGGATGAGATCACACTATCTGCAAAAAAGGCCACTCCAATGCCCAGGGTAAAGAAGGTTGCTACCAAGAAGCGCGCCTTAAAAGCGTACTGTGGAAGACTTATATGATGTTGAATCAGATCCTCCAAGGCATTCCCCTCCGCGCACTGAAAAGTCTGTGCGTGAAATTGCAAGGGAAGCAAGGCTAGCTGCAGTTGCATAGAGAAACGTTGCACAGCAGCCCCACCAGTCTTTATTAATGATGAAGGTGTTGCTCATAATGTGTCTTATCCTACTGTTTATGAGGATGCGCCGTTAGTAGAAGATGCTGATGAGGACTCAAGCTCAGAAGACTATGTTGTACATCGCTCTCCTATCAATGCGCATCATTCTCATGTTCCTGCGCAAGCTACTTTAACTCCACCTCCTGTACAACCTACTGGAGCTTCCCATACTTCTCTAATATTCAAGTGGTGCCTCAGCTACTGCTCTCTCAGACCCTTCAAGTTCATCAACTGACATGCGCCAAATCTTGGCCATGCTTCAAACTATCCAGGCTAATCAATTTGCTGTGCAAACCCAGCAATTTCAAGTGGTCACTGCACAAGCTAAGATTCAAGAGCAACTGGATGCGCAGTCTGCTAGGCTAGATGCGCAAGCCAGTCTACTTCAAGCAATTGATCGTGCCATTAAGGGGGGAGTTCTGCAACAAAGGCAACCCCTTCTGAAGCTGCGCCTATAACCAGTTCTGGAGCTGCACCCATGCCTCCAAATTTTGATGCGCTTCGCCAAGACATAGAGCATGACTTTGGTGTTATTACCAATGCGCTCTCCAAGATTCCCTCTGTACATGTCCTGAATGAAGCCTTATGTACCGTGGCAGAAGATATGAAAGATGTTATGCAGATTGAAACTGCAAAGATTTTGAACGCTTTTAAAAAACCATGCGCCGGTGAATCCAGCTCTTCCTCCGCCTCCTTTGATGCGCTGAAATCTCATGTCACTCACTACTTAGTTTTAGTTCAGTGATACTTTCAATGGCGCCATGAACCAGGCTATCAAGTGCAATTGACTATGTGGGATGCGCATGACTACCATGCGCAGCGCCCCATCTGCGCATTCAATGCGCATGGCTCTCATACGCGCGCAGATCTGCCTTAGTCAATTCTCTTATTTCCTGACCTCACCTTTATGAAGCTTGGAAAGCGTCATGTCAAGCTACGCTTTTTGGAATGAGTCAAAGTGCTGATATGGACAAACGACAAAACATGCACACTCAGCATACACGTAGATAGAGACGCGCCTCATATTTGAAATTCAAATTGAAGACAGATGTCTCCTTCTAGAAAAATTTTGAAGCTCATTCACTTGCTCTGTCTCCAACGGCTATAAAGGACCCTGCGCACCAATCACATTGTGATAGCTCACCGTCCTTGCTGATGCTCCCCAATGGCTAGTTCTTGAAGCTCAGCTATAAATAGCCTGCTCTTCCTCATTTTCCAAGCTGCTTGAGTTTTTGCTTCCTAAGAGAAAGTTTGAAGATTTGATTATTGCTTGCATATTTCCAGAATTCTCAAGATCAACAACCTTCATACCTTCATACTCAATCCAAGCCCAGATCCTATAAGCCTTTGTAACACCAGAATTTCTTGTGCTCTCCATCTTATAGATTTATAGAGTCCAGAATTCTGACGCACACACAAACCTCTTGAAGTTTCGATCTCATCGATCATACTTCTAGAGATACACCGGTTATTGTCTAGGATTTGTTCTTTCATATATTATAGATCTTTGAGTTAGTTTGTTCTAAATTGTTGTAACTTGTAACACTCTCTCATATTATAAGATTCTCCATTAGAAATCCAAGACTAACCATCTTGGTAGAGGACGTAGATCTTTTCCCGATCGAACCTCTCTAAATAGCTTGTCTATTTATTATGCTTTACTTTTTACGTTTAAGCTTTTATGATATATTGCCTTTGTTTGATCTTTGTAGATTGTATTAAATTGACTGAATTGTGTTTGTGTGCTTTCTGCCTTAGTATCATCTTTGCGCCACTCTTTAGCCAAAACATAGCGCGTGCGTTTTCCATTTCTGCGCATCTCCCTGTGCATAAGTGATTGCTTTAAACTTCCGTTGTGCATTTCGCATTCTTGTTGCGCGCTATACTTAGCCAAAATTAAGGGTCGTGTGCATTTGCCATTGATTTGCAAAAGGGTTTGAAAAGAATTTTAAAATGCTATTCACCCCCCCCCCCCCTCTAGCATTTTTTATACCCTTGTTGCCCCTTTGGGACCAACAGATCAATATCATTTGTGTTATCAATATATTCGGGATTGAGAAAGCATTGAGCAAGTAAGTTGACCATTGACCCATAGCTTACGTTCAATAGACATCGTGTAACAAAGAGATTGTGATATGTTCTATTTTTGAAAACTTTGGATTTCAAAGTTATACTAATTGGGTATTCATAATGGCTTGCTAGAGTCCTCTTATGACTTACGAGGTCTGAATGATTCGGACTCGTTGCCAACTTAGTATAATCCTATTGGGTCACACACGCAGAACGGATAATTAAAAGGAGCGAAAAATGAGTAAACTGAGGTACGCAACGTATGGCTGGTTAGGCTCCGTACGGCCCCAGCCCTGCCGTACGGCTTGCCCCCTGACCTGCAGTTTATTTTTGGTATTTTCTTATTGGACAAGAAGACCTAAGTCCTAAAGGGTTTTGGAAACCCCTAGTATATAATGTGGACATCCGGGAATTGTTCCCAATTATCAAACTTCAATAATCGTTAGGAGCAATTGAAGAATCGTTCTTCATCAAAGTTTTTCAATCCGAAGGACCTAGCTGTCAAGTTCAAGAAACGTTCTTGAATCCGTTTGAAGTGTGGATCACCGGTAGAGGGTGCTCTTCTTAGCATCTAAATCCAAGGCTTCATATTACGATCTACAAGGGTTAGTTTCTTTCATCTTCATATTATGAATTATTGAACATAACGGATCTAGGCTTTTGGGTTTCTTCATGTTATTCTTCCACTGTGCATGATTGCACCCAACAGTGCAGTGGTCTTTGGTTTTAAGAGATGATGATGGTTGTCGACGGTGGTGACTAGAGTGGTCGGCGTGGTGGCTAGGGTGGTCGGCGGCGGTGACTTGTGAGGTGTAGATTTGGTCGGTGGAGGTGGGAGACACTTGGTTGGTGAGGGGATTTGAAGAAGAAAGGGAGGAAGAAGATGATGACAAGGGGGTTTATTTTAAAATTTTAGGTCAATTTTGAAAATTTAATTTTTTGTTAAGTTATTAATAACCTTGTTAACTTTTTAACCGACATTAGAAATCTTAGGGAAATAGATAATAAAACTATAGTACGCAAGGTACATTTACTGAGTTCATAGTACATAGGTTAAAGTGATGTTGGGGTAATAGTACGCAGGTCCATTTTGTGGTTTACTCATTTACTGAGTTGACAGTACACAGGTCAAAGTGATGTTGAGTCAATAGTACGCAAGTCCATTTTGTGGTTTACTCCTTAACGGACAATATTTGTTAATTTGTTTCATCAAGAAATTTTACATCGCATTAATCGCCTTGATGCCCAAGATAAGGAGGAGTGGTTCCTAAAATCAAGGAAAGTGTATTTCCTTGATGCCCAAGAATAGGAACATGATCTTCAACAACTTAGTGGAGATATTCAGTCATTTTGGAGTGCCAACCATGTTTTTTGAGGCCTATATAAGGGCAAGGGTTGATTAAGAATAAATCACAACATACAACACACATTTTGAGAGACAACTCATATATTCTTAGACCATTGTTGCTAGTGATGTTACAACACTCACTCCAACATCACAATCTAGTTCTTGAGTGAACTATATTGTTGAAGGCTGATTTGGTCGAGCCTTTTGATTGTGATGTGAGTGTTGTTTCTTTATTGTAGGTTCTTGTATCTAGCATATTTTGTACTTCTTATTTTCTTTAGAGGGTAGGATTTGTTTAGACTTTGTTGTTAGAACATGGATTGCATAACAAGTCATTTCCATACATGAAATCATACTTATAATGTTAATATAAAGTGTAGAAAAACAAATAATGACTTGTTATGAAGTGCCTATTTGTTTCCTATAATGCATACACCATGTGGATCTACTTGTTGTTCATGGATTTGGGACAAAATTCGGAAGTGCAGAAAATCGACATGCACGGCCGAGTCTTGGGATCTGCTCGGCCGTACACCATCAGTGCATGAATTAGTGCCTTTGGATATTGAATGGTCTGGTCGGGTATTGAGTATATCCCGGTCGGACCTCAAGAAATGGTGCGGTCGGGTATTAAGGATAGTCCGGTCGGGCAGAAATGCACGGCCGAGCGTAATCCTTGACCCGGCCATGCACTAATGCGCCAAAAATCAATGCTTCTGTAAAGTTAGTGCACGGCCGTGCTATTCTCTATACTCGGCCGTGCATACACTGTTCACAGGTTTTGAGATTTTCAAAATTTTGCACATTTTTTCCCTTTAATTGAATAGGGAAGTAAATTGCGGTTGCAAGTAACAAGCATAAGGGATCATCTGATGATCAAAAGGTTAAGAAGTACTTCTTGTGCAAGGACCTCACTCACATGAAGTTCGACTGCCCTAAGTATCACGCTTGTGTGCTAAGAAAGGTATGTCATTTGGTCTTGTTTGTACTGAGGCTAATTTGGTTTCAATTCCTACATATACATGGTGGTTGGATTCTGGTGCAACAACTCACATTAATATGTCTATGCAGGGTTGCCTGAATTACCGAAGACCCAGTAAAGATGTGAGATACATCTATATGGGAGCTGAGAATCCGGTTGAAGTAATAGGCATAGGGACCTTTGGGTTATTGTTAAGTACTGGCTATTATTTTGTATTAAATAATACATTCATTGTACCGTCATTTAGGCGGAATTTAATATCTATCACAATATTGGACAAAGAAGGTTATTCTTGTTCATTTGAAAATAATAGATGTGATCTTTATTTTAATTTCAAAGTTGTTTGGTACTAGTACTTTGTCAAGTAATGATAATCTTTATTTACTTGAAAAAATTCAAACAATAAATGAGTCCCACAATAATGAAACCAAAGGTACTAAGAAAGTTATCAAGTGAAAATTCTTATACCTTATGGCATAGGCGTTTGGGTCATATCTCCAAAAGGAGAATTGACAAGCTTGTGTCAGAGGGAATCTTAAACAAACTTGATATTCCGGATAAAGACTTTTGCATTGAATGTCTTAAAGGAAAATTTACAAACACTAAAAGAAAAGTATCCTCGAGAGCATCAAGCGTCTTAGAACTAATTCATACGGAAATTTATGGGCCATTCACTACCCCTTCATGGAATGGTCAACAATATTTTATTACGATCATAGACGACTACTCTCATTATGGATACATTTATTTAATTTATGAAAAGTCTCAATCTTTGGACGTTTTCAAGTCTTTCAAAGCTGAAGTTGAAAATCACTTGGAAAGACTATTAAGAACGTTAGGTCCGATCGTGGTGGTGAATACCATGGTCGGAATGACGGTTCGGGTGAACAACGTCCGGGTCCTTTTGCTCGCTATCTTGAGGAGTGTGGGATTGTCCCTCACTACACTATGCTGGGTACGCCTAGCATGAATGGTGAAGCTGAGAGACGTAATAGAACCCTTAAGGATATGGTAAGAAGTATGATTTCTTATACTTCCTTACCACACTAATTGTGGGGCGATGCATTAAAAACCGCAGCTTATATTCTCAATAGAGCTCTCTCTAAGGCTACTAATAAAACCCCTTATGAATTATGGACGAATAAAAAACTGTCCTTAAATCATCTTCATGTATGGGGTTGTCCAGCAGAAGCTAGGCCTTATAGGCCTAATAAGGGCAAACTGGACGCTAAGACTGTTAGTAGTTATTTTATGGGGTATACCGAGAGATCTAGGGGATATAAATTTTACAACCCGAAAACTAGAACCTTTTTTGAAACGGGAAATGCTAGGTTCTTTGAGGATGTTGAATTTAGAGGGGAAATTAGGAGTAATTTTGAATTTGAAGAGGAAGAAGAATCCATTTCTATACCTCTTCCTATAGTTCCCATTGGAAATCAAGTATCTTTTCCTGAAATTCAAGAGGAACATACAATTCAAAACAATGACTCCCCTATAAATATTTAACAACATAAAAATATTGATCATGAGGATGAAATTCAACAACCTCAAAATCAGGAAGAACCGGTACCCTTAAGGATATCCAATAGAGTAATAAGGAATGCGATTTCGGATGATTATGAGGTGTATCTTGCCGAGAATGAAGGACACTTAGGTTTAGTGGGAGATGAGCCGCTCACCTTCCATGAAGCCATTAATAGTCCTAATTCTCATAAATGGATCAATGCCATAAATGAAGATTTAAAATCAATGAAAGACAATGACGTTTGGGATCTTGTTCCATTACTTAAGGATGTGAAACCTATTGGGTGTAAATGGGTCTTTAAGACCAAAAGGGATTCACAAGGTAATGTAGAAAGATATAAGGCTCGTCTTGTTGCTAAAGGATTTACTCAAAAGGAAGGTATTGATTACAAAGAAACATTTTCTCCGGTATCATCTAAAAACTTTTTTAGGATCATTATGGCACTTGTAGCACATTATGATCTTGAGCTTCATCAAATGGATGTAAAGACAGCTTTTCTCAATGGAGACATTGAGGAAACTATCTATATGAAGAAACCAGAAATGGTGACTGATTTAGAGCAAACTAATCAATTAGTTTGTAAAATTAAGAAATCCATTTATGGTATCAAGCAAGCTTCTCATCAATGGTATTTAAATTCAATCAAGTTATTCTTTCATTTGGCTTTGAAACGAATCTTTGTGAAGATTGTGTATACCATAAGTTCAGTGGGAGTAAATTTATATTTTGAGTCTTATATGTGGATGATATTTTGTTTGCTAGTAATAATATAAACCTTCTTAAGGAAACTAAGAAATATCTTTCAAACAAATTTGAAATGAAAGATCTTGGTGAGGCATATTTTGTATTAGAAATCCAAATTCACCGTGATCGTTCACGAGGTATTTTAGGATTATCACAAAAGGCCTATATAGAAAAGGTATTACAAAGGTTTAGCATGCAAAACTATAAACCACATGACACCCCTGTTTCTAAAAGAGACAATTTTAGTCTCAAACAGTGTCCTAAAAAGTAATTTTGAATCCAAGTATATGGAAAATATTCTTATGTATCAGCAGTAGGAAGCTTAATGTATGCGCAAGTCTGTACTCGTCCAGACCTTGCATTTATTGTTGGGATGCTTGGTAGATACCAAAGCAATCCGGGGAGAGAATATTGGGTTGCAGCCAAAAGAGTGATGAGATATTTACAAAACGCTAAGTCTACATGCCTATATATTTAAAATCGGATCATCTTGAGATCATTAGGTATATGGCTGCGTAAGTTTATTGAGGGACTGCGAATTGGCAACAGTGTCGAAAGACCACTTAAGATATATTGTGACAATCGGGCAGCGGTCTTGTACTCCAACAATAACAAGAGTTCATCAAAGTCTAAGCATATAGACATTAAGTTTCTTGTTGTAAAGGAAAGAGTACAAAATGAACAAATAGAAATCTATATATATATATATATATATATATATATATATATATATATATATATATATATATATATATATATATATATATAAATTAAAGTTGGTGAGGAGTGTTGTGGATTTGACATACAGACATATTTTAGTAAAAAATTGACTTTAGAGAAGCCACTTCAACATCATCTTAAAATCTAAATGACTTTTAATATTCTCATTCTTAGCTAATACTATTAGTTAATCATATTAGTAATTATATGAGTTAACTATTACTATTAATAGTATAAGTTAGCTATTACTATTAATAGTATAAGTTAACCATTACTACTAATAGTATTAGTTAACAATATTAGTTACAATACAAGTTAAATATTACTATTAATAGTATTAGTTAACTATAATAGTTACTATATTAGTTAACTATTACTATTAATAGTATTAGTTAACTATTACTATTAATAGTATTAGTTAACTATAATAGTTACTATATATAAGTTAATTATGACTATTAATAGTATTAGTTAACCATAATAGTTACTTTATAAGTTATTTTTTCTTATTAATAGTATTGGTTAACTATAATAGGCTACATACATTAACTATTACTATTATTAGTATTAGTTAATTATAATAGTTATTATATAAGTTAGATTAATAATTTTTAATATTAATTAATCATAATAGTTACTATATCAATTAACTATTACTATTAATAATGTTATTTTATTATAATAATTATATTAATAAGTATTATTATATCGATTAATCATTTCTATTAATATATATTAACTATTACTATCAATAGTATTAATTAATTATAATAGTTATTATAATAATAGTAATCATATAGATTAATTTTTATTATTGATAGTATTAGTTAAAATGATGATTACTATATTAGTTAACTACAATTAAAATATTTTTTAAGACATAGTATTGGTTTCCCGTGCAGAGCACGGGTTACCCGCTAGTACAACTTATAGGAACAAACTCCATGTTAGCGGATCCGTTTACTAAGGCGTTATCACCTTTAGTGTTTCACGAGCATGTTGCTCATATGGGTGTAACAACTTTTGATAACATTTAATATAGTGGAAGTTTATGTTGTGCTTTCATTAATTGTTCTATTATTTAAATTTTGATCTCATTTGGTTAAGTTGGACTAGTTGGAAGAATATGTATATATTCATTATATTCCATGCTACATATCTGCATTTTTGATCTATGTCATTTAGTTGGATATGTATACGTGATTATTGTGGGTTTAGTTGCGAATCAATTACAACGACTGCCCCTTTAGTCCTTATACTTGTATGACTAATGGACGGGATTGTTATAAATGACAACAAGGTGCACATAAGGGTTGTCATTTGTATTATACTTATGATTTAAGGAAAGACATAGTTATGCAACCCAGGTGGGAGCTTGTTAGAACATGGATTGCATAACAAGTCATTGTTAATTCCATACATGAAATCATACTTATAATGTTAATATAAAGTGTAGAAAAACAAATAATGTGTAGAATTCCTGAGGTGTAATATTACCTATTTATGATGGGCAAAATGGTAAATTCACACCACTTATGTGAAAGTGTGTAGTCCCTAAATGAAGTGCCTATTTGTTTCCTATATAATCAGCCTTAGAAACATACTACATACAATTCATTATTCTCCCTATACTCTCTTCATTAGTGTTAAGAAGATAAGTGAGAAAGACACTATCATTTAGAAGTACTTCATTCCCTACTTCTTCTTCATCATTCTCTCTAAACAACATTGAAGATGGATTCAACAGGTAACGCTTCCGCCTTCATCTTCTCATCTCTAACTTATCCCAGATTTGAGTTATGGCATTAATGGGATAGGAATTGTTCCAACATTTGTACTTAAGAGAAATACTTAGTGAAAGTATTTTTTGGCCATGAGGCTACCACAAATTATATATTTATATAACTTGTGAAAATAATATCTCTCCGTGTCAAATTTCCGCTGCAAACTCGTTTTGAAAATTGTTTTACCTCGGGTGTGTGTGTGTTGTCTGAAGTGATATCGTTGGACTACCAACACCTTTGATACCACTTTATAAAACCAAGGCCATTGACATTTTCACATAGAACAAAGAACGGGCAAATTGCAATTTGGTTCCTGGCATTTACATAAGTTTGCATGTTGCTCCCAACTGCTTAATTTCGCAATTTAGTATCTCAACATTTACATTTTTTTTGCAATGTGGCTACAAAACTAACAACCAGTTAAAATTCTAACGAAATAACACCCATGTGACTAGCACATGTCTTTAAATGGATAAAATGGTCATTGAACTGCATTTTTATAAGATCATCACATTTATTATTATTATTTTGACATAAATACCTTTTCTAATTAAGATAAAGTATTCAGTTTTAAAGTTGTATGTCTCCTCTCTCTTTCCTAGCTTAAATTTTTTATGAATTAATTTATTGAATTTGCTGGTTTGATTATATTACATATTAATTTCCTTCCAAAACAATATAACAAACTAAATCGTAAAAATTCTCTCTTATTTTAATTTGTTTAATTTAGATTAAACATGTATGTCTTTTCTCTCTTTCTTGTCTTTAATTTGTATAATTAAATTTAAAAGAAAAAAATTACTTTCTTATTCTGCCATTTGCAACAATAAAATCATTACTTATTTCCTTTCACTTGAAGAAAAATATTTAAGAAAATTTATTTGACTTCAAAACGCTTACTTTATTGTAAATGAGTCTGCATAATTATTTTGAGTTATAATCTAACATAAAATGTACTTATACATATATTTAATTGTTTTTTACGAAATATTTTTAATTCCTAATTATATAATTTTTAAAGTATTTTAGTTTCTTTTTTAATATTAAAATAAAATATTAAATTATGGTTAGAAAAATAAATGACTTTTGTAAGGAATACGTTAACTATAAGTACGAAATAAAATAATATATATGTCCAATATTAATTTAATTTATAATTTTTAAACTACAAAATGAATAAGATAAATAACAAAAGAAAACCTCACATGAGCGGCACATGGCCTCTTGGGAATGACCATTTTGTCAATTTAATAGGCATGTGCTAGTCACATGGGTGTTATTTAGTTAGAATTTTAACTGGGTGTTAGTTTTATAGCCACATTGCTAAAAAATGTGAATGTTAGGATACCAAATTGCGAAATTGAACTCTTGGGAGTAACATTGCAAACTTATGTAAATGTTAGGAACCAAATTGCAATTTGCCCAACAAAGAACATAAGGGGAAGAAAAAAAAAAACTGTTTTGAGGCAACTTCATGTAAATGACCTTTTGCGAGGGCTTCTAACTGTACTGATTTTTTTTAAGCATTTCTAACTAGGCCTGCAAGTCACAATACCAGACTCAGAAACGATTCTGTTTTCACTACTCAACCTGCAAGAAAAACAATACTCCCCCTGTCCCGAAAAGTTTACCCATTTGGCTTTTTATTGTCAACATAAATGAACTTTGACCAAACATTATGTCGATCTAATCATTCTAGTAAAATTTTAAAAATTGTAATTGATAACTCATTAAGTGATTTATCAATAAAAATTCATTGTGATCATTAGACTGACACCTATAGTCAAAGTTAGCGTGTGTTGACTATAAAAAGTCAAATGAGACAAACTTTACGGAAAAAAGGGAGTAACTAATATCTGGTTTCTATGATCCCGCACAGTTGCATCTGTAGAACAGCTTAATGGATGAATGGATAGGCATGAAGTACATAGTACCAAAGAGCTCTAGCTCAAGCGGTATCCAGTGTTAGCTTCCATGAGGAGGTCTCGAGTTCGAATCTCGTTAGGGAGATTTGTGTTAGCCTATTTATAGGCCTAGTTGTAGCCGTCATGGCTATTTGATGTAGCTTAAGGGCAATTTATCAATATTTAATGAAATAAAAAATTCAATTTTTTTTAAAAAAGGAGTGTCTCTATACTTTTAGAGTACGAAAGAAAATACTGACAGTTTTGCATCGTATCTTTTTTTTTTTTTTTTTTGATGCCCAGGTTCACCAACTTCGCCAGACTTACGGTTGCTCGGCCTAGCTCCGCCAACTACTCCTGGGGGTAGTAGTTCCGGTCCCTCTTCCCTACCACCCGTTAAATCGCGGGATGTGCCTCAGTAGCCAGGGTTTGAGCACATGTCAACTGATAACACAATAGAAGGTCCGACCCCGGAAAAGAGCCCGGAGAGCTCCGTTGTGCCAGGACTTACGGTTGCTCGGCCCTGGCACTAATTGCTCCCACCAGGAATCGAACCCACACTCTAATCTATGCCTCCAGCGCAACAACTTATGTCCCCCTCCTTAACCACTGAGCTATGCCCCGGGGGACGTTTTGCATCGTATCTTCTTATCACGTTTTGGAGCAGGAGTAAATAGATAATACATATCAGACTGCTTATTTGATTACCATTGCTGTTATGCTACATAGTAACATACTCCCTCCCTCAATCCCAAAATGAATGTCCAAATTTACTCTTGATCAAAAGTAAATTTGGACATTCATTTTGGGACGGAGGGTGTACTGGTTTATGAATGCAAATCCTCTGCAGCTGGTATAAAATTGCATAGAGTGGTAGTTTTATGTACCCTTATACATTTTTGCTCTTTGATCACAAAACCTGATACTGTTCCATGATGTTTTGAAGCAAACAAAGTAGTTGTTGTACTCCCTCCGTCCCACAATGAATGTCCATAAACGATTTCAAATATCAAGAGCAGATTTAATTGTTTTGGACATTTATTGTGGGACGGAGGAGAGAGTACTAGATTTTCAAAGTTAAGTTTGAAAGAAGGCTTGGAAAAATGACCAAGATTTTTGCTAAAACCGTGAACACAGTGTCGTCATTGTGGTGATCACAACATGTTGCTACGATACCATTTTTAGCTTAAATCAACATACCAATTGTGTCTTTCTTAACGAAACCGGTATGTATAATGAGCGGTCAAGATTTATTGGACAATATGTGAGACCCAATAAACATTTTGTATGACCTAGTAGTAAACACAATCTCTCACGAATCAATACCAAAACAAGTAAAATACGAGTTATCATAACCAATTGTTACAATGCAACAACAAATTAACCGTAGCGGCGAATTCAAATCGGTCGGAGTTTCTCTAAAAAAAAAAACCGACTTTATCCTCTTCTATCTTGGTCTCTCTTTGCACTCCGATTTAACGGGTCGACCCATCAACCCATTTCATAGCAGGGGGTATTATAGTAATATTACATAAACTTCAAATAGATAAGCTTCTTTTCTATCATAATTTAGTGAACAGAAAAACACCTACTCCCTCCCTCCCACAACCAAATAATGGAAACATTTTCCTTGCTTCGAACCCCATCACCATTTCCATCATCACCTTCATCAATCCAACCCAAAAACCCCTCCAAATTCAAATTCAAATTCAAATTCATCACTTCATACCCAACAAACCCAGTCCGTATTTTACACTTCACCCCCCTCTCAGCCACATTAAACACTCCCCCAAAAGAAGGCTCCTCCTCCAACAACAACAACAAACCCCCCAGAAAAAAGACCAAAAAGCCCCGCAAACGCTACCCCAGAAATGAAGAAGAACAACAACAACAAGAGGAAGAAGAAGAGGACGAGAGAGCTGTAGGGGTAATTCCGGAAATCGTGACGAACAGGATGATTAACAGAATGGGTTTATCAGTTGGGATTCCGTTATTTATTGGGTTATTGTTCTTCCCATTTTTTTATTATCTCAAAGTTGTGTTGAAAATTGATGTGCCCAATTGGATACCTTTCATTGTGTCGTTTGTCTTCTTTGGGGCAGCACTTTTGGGGGTTAGTTATGGAATTGTGTCAGCTAGTTGGGATCCGATGAGGGAAGGGTCAGTTTTGGGGTGGAATGAAGCTCAGAAGAATTGGCCTGTGTTTTGGAAGTCTCTTAGGGGTGGATCTGGGAAGAACAAGTAGGGATTGGTTAATTTGTGGCTCTTTTTCTTGATCTGTATTTTTATTTTTGTTACAAAAATTGATGTGATTCACTCTAGTACGGGTACGGGTGTATTCATTAATTTTACGGGTCATCTTACAAAATGAATTAATGAAAAATCTCTTCAGTTGATTGTGAATATACCTTGTTTCGGGGGAAAATAATACTAGGGGCACAAAAAAGTCACAAAAACTTGCTCACAAAATCCTAAGTGTAATGATGTTATTGGTGTTTTTAATTAGAGTGTGGCGGGTCCATTATCGATGCAACCAATCAAATATCGCCATATCATTTTGTGAGCAAGATTTTGTGACTTTATTTTGTGCCCTAGCATTGCTCTTCGGGGAAAGGGAACTTGTGTTTTCCTCGAGTACTTAGTGAGGAATAAATATTAAGTCACAAAAAAATGCTATAAGATGTGGCTTACAAAATGATGTGTCAAAATTTTATTAGTCTTTTTTATTAGAGTGTGTCGGGTCCACAATCGATGCAACCAATAAAATATCGTCACCTCACTTTGTATCAATCATTTGTGAACTTTTTTTGTGCCCCTAGCATTGCCCGTGAGTGACTAGGGATTATGAGGATGTAAGAATTAAAAAAAAAATACACTCTCCGTTTTAAATTAATCGCTATTTATTTCTGTTTTGAGGGTTTCATACTAATTGCTATTTACTTAAAATGTTTAATTTTTTTTTTTCCTATTCACTCACAATAACTATCAACTAACTTATTTTCTCTTTCCTATCTACTCACAACACTTATTTTTCTAATATATTTTTTTAATCTACGTACATATATATTCATAAAAACAACAACAACAAAGTCTTAGTCCCAAAATAATTTGGGGTCGGCTAACATGAATCATCATATGTCATCGTGATAAAAGGAAGAGAGAGAGAGAGAGAGAGAGAGAGAGAGAGAGAGAGAGAGAGAGAGAGAGAGAGAGAGAAAGAGAGGAAAAAGATGGAGAAAATAAAATAAATAAATAAATAAATAATAATAATAATAATAAAAAGTACGATCAACCCCCATCATTCACATGAATTTTCGCCCTCCACTCCGGCCTCTTCAACGCCACATCTTCATCCACTCCAAGTAAACTGATATCATTTTCAATCACCTTAATCCAAGTTTGCTTGGGTCTTCCCCTACCTCTCGCCATTTTATCACTTCTCCACTCTTCAGGACTCCTAACCGGTGCATCACTCGGTCTCCGTCTCACATGACCAAACCACCTTAGACGATGCTCCCTCATTTATCCTCAATGAGCGCAACTCCTACTTTACCCCTGATCACCTCATTTCTCAATCGATCTTTTCTTGTATGCTCACACATCCATCGTAGATACGCATCTCCACTACATTCATTTTATGAATATGACACTGTTTCACGGCCCAACATTCAGTGCCATAAAGCAGTGCAGGCCTAATTGCCGTACGATAAAATTTTCCCTTTAATCTATTTGGCATGCCACGATCACAAAGAAACCCTGTGGCACTCTTCCACTTCAACAAACCTGCTTTAATCCTACGTACATATATTCATATTTAGTAAAAATTAGTTTGGAACGGAAAGAGTTAGTTGATGTTACACGTGAGTAGACATGTCCATCCGGTTCCGGTTCCCGGTTCCGGAACCGCCGGTTTCCGGTTCCCAAATGGCCGGAACCGTATTCGAACCATCTTAATCCGGTTCCCGGTTCTATCCGCCGGTTCCGGTTCCGACGGTTCCACCGGTTCCATCTCACCATCTAATAAGTATGTAATACTCCCTCCGTCCCAAAATATTTGTAGTTTAAAATGTAATACTCCTGCCATTTCAAAATACTTGTAGTTTAAGGAGTTGAGATTTGTCCCAAAATATTTGTAGTTTTGCTATTATCTATACATTTTTGACATTGTTTATCAAATATACCCTTATTTATGATAGTGTTGTCATTGCAAAAGTATTAAATTGTCTTGATACTTGAAATGTTCCAAGAGTAATATAGTCCATTACACATGTATTAATTTTTTTTTCTTAATTTGTGTGAAAATCCTAAAACTACAAGTATTTTGGGACGAAGGGAGTATGTATATCAGTATATATATTAGCTAGCAGCCAACCTACCATATTGATCAAACATCTTTAAAGTCATCGGATGCAGAGAACCGTTCGGTTACTGGTTCCCGGTTCTCAGTTCTGGTGGTCGGTTCCCGGTTCCGCCGGTTCCTCGGTTCTGAATATGTTGGATTCGTATTCGAACCGTTTCAATCCGGTTCTCGGTTACGTTCGGTTCCCGGTTCCGGCGGTTCCTGGTTCTCGCCGGTTCCCGGTTTCGGTTCTACCCGCCGGTTCCGTCGGTTCCCGGTTCTATTTGGACATGTCTACACGTGAGTCTATTAATTAAACGAAAAGAATAAACTATAGTTTGAAATGGTGAATTGAGGTAGAGTAGAGCGATGATATTGTAGTCATTTGGCCCATTCATTTTGGATTGACAAAAACTATAATCTCTAAGTCTTATTTTAAACTTTAATTTTTTTTAATTTTGTTTGTTTCATTTTAAACATTAAATTGTAAAAGGATTTTTTTTTATACTTCTTTATTTGTGGACCCCATATGTCAAACTCACATATCCACTAATTATTCCCTACCACACTTTCTCTCTCCTATCAAATCATCTACACTCACAACACATCACTCTTTTCTTAATTTTTGCACCCAACTATCTTTTGAAGTTTAAAATGGGACGGATGGAGTATTTTAGTAACTGAATTTGAGCTCTTTTCAGAATATTCTCACATAATTAATTATTTTCAAATTGTTCTCACTAAACTTTTACATTTTTCGAAATGTGCTCATTCCTCCAACAAATTCGCTAAAAATCTAACAACATTTAGCCACAATTTTAACATAACGGTTGATAACTTAACGAATATTAGTCGTATTAAGTCACGTGGCTAAATTTCGTTAGGTTTTTAATGAATTTGTTAATAGAGTGTGCATATTTTGAAAACTATGAAAGTTTAGTGAGAATATTTTGAATAATAATAGTTCAGTGAAAACATTTTAAACATGACTAAAGTTTAGGGACAAAAATACAATTTTTGCTTTATAAATTTATTCAATTTTAAGTGAGACACATTAAAATAAAAATTTTATAATTTCAAATGAAACGGAAGAATATAGATTTTGTTGACGACTCTTTTTTTATACTGTGAATGGGCAGAGTGAGTATATCCCATGATAAATGTTACTACTACTACTACATTTGTTGTTGGGTTTCCTAGTAACATGCGCAGCAAAATAAATCATTTAAATTTTTATGAAACCCAAAGCCATAGTTCCATTCAAGTGATTATATCAAATACTTGCATAATGAATACTAGAATACTAACCCTTGATGACTTTGATTTTGCAACCTTGAATTCGGTGGAGGCTTGAAAACTTGATCACGAACACAAAACTTGAACACGAACTTTGAAGATGATGAGTTTCACCCTCTAGCGGTATCCACACCACGAACGAATATCAAGAACACTTGATCTTGGTTGCTAGACCAAAATTATGAAACACACTTTCACAATTGTAATGACTATATGGAATTATGAATTTCTTGATCTTGGATTCTAAATCTTTGATCAAGAATATTGTCTCTCTAAGAAGCTTGGAACAACCTCCTTAATGGCTGGTGAAAAGATCCTTTTATAGGTCATAGTCCTTAACCCTTAAGGACCTAGGATACCTAAATCCCGTCACCCAAATTAAGGCAGGTTTCTTTGTCACAGCAGATCTGGCACGGTCGTGCCCTATATCTGGCATGGTCGTGCCAATAGGGTCGACCAAGCCTTTCTCTCGCTGATTATTGACACGGTTTTGCCCTATAATCGGCACGGTCGTGCCAAACCATAAAATGCTCAAATCTTCATAATTCCAATTCAGTCATTTAGGATTCGTTCTATTCGTGTGTGACCCTCTAGGATTACACTAAGTTGGCAATGTGTCCAAACATGAATCCATAAGTTATGATTAGGTTCTAGCAAACCATCATACCTACCCAATTAGTGTAACTAGATACAAGTTCGCATTCCTTTTAGAACATGTCACAATCCCTTTGTCCACGATGTCATTGAACACAAGTCATGGTCAACAAGTCAACTTGTTTTGTTCAATACTTTCTCGATTCCGAATATGTTGATAATCCAAATGACATTGATCCAATCACATTTGAGTCAGTCCGAACATTTTCATCAACATCATTCCTACGAGAGGCCCAATCTTGACATCTCTCTGAAGAATGAAAAATCTATCTTAGCTTATTATTCTTCCCTACATGAATCCGATTATGCCAATCATACCCTTTATAACTACCCGGTTAAAAGTAGCGTTTGAATATGTCAAACATAATGTTCATCAAGTGGAAGACTATAATAACTTCATGTCTAAGGATTCAAATGACATAACTAATATGAGATATATATACGACGTAGACCATGATATAAATCTCATAGAGCGGGTCATGTCCAGTACCTTGTTCCAAACAAGTACCCATAATCTAATATGATCATCACATGATCATTTAGCCTTTATACTAATACCAAACAAGTACTAGGGACGAAGATTATTATAAGTAAACATGAACAACAATAATAATCAAAATATCTCTTTATTAATATGAATAAAATGATAACATACAACGTTTTACAAACGTGACTAGGGCACCAACACCAACATTTGTGTCAGAGTAAATGTCTACCCTCTCATTTGTATTGTATGGAGATTAAGGGCCTGTTTGGTAACTAAATTCAACCCTTAATTAGGAGGTTTAAGGGATTAAAAATATATGGTTATTTGGTAACCAAAATAAAGATCTATTACCAGAATAAGATCTGATTTTTATCTTCTCAAAATGCGCTAAAAGTTTTAAGCGAGAAAGGATCGCTTATCGCTGATGTATGAAGGGTGAGTTTGGGATTGCTTATGATTCTCATAAAGTTATTCGTAAAAAGTGATTATAATATGAGTGATTATTTTATCATTAATTTATTAATTATGATTATGTTTGGATATCACATGTCCGAAATTGATTATGAAAGATAAATTCCAAAAATATCCCTTACATTATACATATAAATATTGTAAATGCACATATGAATGAGAGGTTATCAATATAAAATATTATACCAAAACAACTTTTAGAATCACTTTTGGCAAAAGCTGGGTCATAGCTGCTTCTGTCAAAACGCAGTTTTCTGCGTTTTGATAGCTTAAAATCAGAATCAGTTTTGACATCGAAACACCACGAAAATGATTTTTGATCTTTGAAAGTGATTATAAGCCTCAATAACGCACTCCCAAACTCACCCTAACACGGTAAGATGGGAGGGTTTTATAATTTTTTCAAATATGACCAAACTAACCCCACTTTACTATATAAATAGCCGCTTCTTCTCTACGACAATTTTTTCTTTGCTCCGCCCCACATATGTCGAACATTCTCCCGGACCATCAAGCATCTCCTCAAGGTTAAGGAATGTAACTCACGATCTTTTGTAATTTTGTCTCAATTTTGTTTCACTTTCTCCTCAACAAATTCAATTTTCAATCTTTTTTTGCCTACTTATGGCTTGTACTGTTTCTTTTTAAATCTATGTAATCAGGCCATAGAAATATAGTTAGATGTAATTTTATGGCATTGTTGTATTCACATTGCTGTATTGAACTTACCTTCAAGTAATCTAAATGGTTTTCTAAGATACATAGCACCTCCAATTTTTATTTTCCTAAGAAATATAGTTAGTTTATTTGGGGTTCTTGTAATAACAACCGGCCCTTTTGGCCAATTATTTTAATTAGTAAAACTCTTTATTAATTACTTATTATTTTGGGCTTAGTTAATTAAAGAGTTGGATTTAAACTTTGGGCCCAAGTTATTTCAAACCCAATAAATATTAGGAATCCTTTTATTTTAGGGAAAGAGAACCCTAGTATATAAACATCTTTTATTCCCTATAGTTATTATAATAACACAAAAAGAAAAGAACGGGAATTGAGAGAGATGGAGGCGGCGGACAAGGAACCACAGAGAAAGAGAGAGAAGTCGGGAAGGAGAAGAAGAAAGAAGAAGAGGGAAGCGATTAAGGTAAAAAAAAAACCTACCATCTAAACTTCGATTTCTCCGTTTTGTCACCTAGTTAAGTATGATCATGGATTGAAAACCCTAAAACCCTAATGAAGAGCTAGGGTTTATAAGATTGATATTAAGAGGGGGTTTAATTAGGGTTTGTTAATATTGAGTGTGGGTGTGTGTTCATGTGCGCGTGTGTTTGTGTGTGACTGTGTGTATGTGTGTGTTATGCGTGTGTGTTTTTGAAGGTGAAATCAGTGTGTGTTGTGTGCTGTGAATAGTAAATAATTGGTGAATAGTAAATTTACAAGCTGTGAATAGTATTTTAATGGGATTAAAGCAATCCTAAAACATGTTAATTGGGAATAGAAACAATGAAACCCTAGGAGTATTTTGGTAAACTAAAAAGGGTAATTTGGGAATACAATTAATGGGTAGAACAAACCCTAGATTGAATATCAACCTTAAAAGGGGTTTAAGAAGGTAAACTCGTAAGGTTAAGAAAGTAAAAGAAATGTATTTTGGGGACGGAAGTAAATAGTATTACTTGTCCTAAGAAGTATTTTATGCATTATTGTAGATTCGTGCGCAAGGATCACTAAGAGGAATAACGCAACCCAAGGTAAGGGATTACGTTCCTTAAGTGTTTGAGATTCATCCTTTAATGTAGGATTCTCTTAATTCTTTCAAGTGTAGCTACTAATGGCCGGTAGCATTTGAACTCTGATGTTGATATAACATCTTTTGAACTATCTTACACATGATATGTGTTGTTCATAGGGTATCTAAGTAAATCAAAATTGCTTTATGTATTCTTGTACATTGAATACTTTGTGGAACATGACTATATCTAATTGAAACGGGTATAGTTAGCTTAGTCTGATTGAGAAGGGCTTAGCTAGAATTAGTCTGAGTGAAAATGGCTAATTAAGATAGTCTAATTTGATTGAAAAGAATTAGACGTAAACGTTGCTTGATGAAGTGACTTAATGATCATGATCGAACTTAAGAGAGAGCACCGTGAGGAGGTGTAAGGTCTCTCGACACCCTGAAAAGGTGATGAATGAAACTATGGAATTGACGGACTTGTATTAGGACCATAATTCTTTGAACGTGTTAACTTTGTTTTGTTTATATATACAGTTAAGATTATTGATGATTAACCTTTCCTTGAAATATAATTGTTTGGCTCCGTTCTTTCGGTCATCTCTCCTTAGTACCCGAAGAGATCCCGTATGAACTTACTGAGCATTGTTCTCTCACCCCTTTCTTATATTCTTTTCCCCAGGTAATAAGTAGTGGAAAAGGTTAGATCGCAGAGCATGGCGGTCCGCGACATGATGAAGGATTTTAAGACAATGGTTTTGGTTTTATGTTAAAGAGCTAGTGGGTTGTACTAGCCATTAAGATTTGAATTTTAGTTATGATTCCGCTTTATTTTGAATTATGGTTAAGTAAACTAGCCGTTGTATGTTAACGTTGGATTTGAATTATGTTGACGTTGATATATCCTGGTTATGGATTATTATTATAAATGTTGGAAAGTTTGGGTCGTTACAGTTGGTATCAGAGCTATGGGATTAGAGCTTAAAAGGGATAGGAACTCTGATATTGAATAGGTTTGATTGAGCGTTTTAGGAAGACTAAGATTGCTTGAAGTCAAACTAAATATTTATGGAAACTTACTATTTTAGGAAAGAACCTAAGATAAGAATTCCTCGAGGGATATGAGGAATGTAAAGTGAACACTTGGGGAGTGAAACTTGAAGGGTTACACTAGAACGCTAATCTTTTAAGTTGCTTATGCAAATGATGATTATGGTCTTATATCCTTAAGTTATATGGCATTGATAATGGTTATGTCTTAAATTGTAAGTCATGGACGGATATAGAAGAAAATCGAAGATGAACCTGATGCACAGAACCATTAAGGTGAGGGTGATTCAGAATTATTCACTCAAGGTTAAGCAACTAACCGACGCATTAGAAGCTGAGAAGACCAAGGTTAAAGTCACACCTGGAAGGTGGATGCAAGATAGAAAAGCATTACTAGATACTCTTACAGAACTGGAAGAAGTAAAGGAACCATGAATCAAAGTGAGAAGTACGATCATGAAACCAGAGAAGAAGCTCACCAATGGTTTTATGAATTGAAAGATTTGAAGGAAACTAGAACTAGAGAGTTGGAACCGACAACACTCATAGGTAATGAAGCACCAAATGAGGAAGAATTGGTAGCTAAAGATGAAGTCGAGGAAGTAGAAATTAACCTTGGGGGACAATGAAGCTACCCCTGTCAGGACCCGAAAACTAGGCTCTATTTTATTGGTAATAAATAATTATTATTTATTTATTTGCTTATTTATTTATCTAAATTATTATTTATTTAAATATTTATGTGTGCATTTTATGTTTCATAATAATTATGCCTATCATTTTTTTTGGGTCATTTGTGCTAGTGTAGAAGTGTTGAGTCTTATTTGTTAGTGGGGAGTTTATTTGAAAGGGTAGTATTAGGGGGAGGGGCCTATGTGTAAGTTTTGAAATCCTTTCTCCTTATTCCCTCCCTACTCTCCTCCCTCACCTCCCTCACTCTTTCACTCCATCTCCCTCTCCCAGCATATCTCTCTCTCTTTCCATGGAATTTGGGTAAGTTTTTCTCTCTTCCTTCTCTCTTCATTTTCTTCATCTTCCTCTTGTTATTTCTCATTTCTTAAAACATGAATCATGTTTAGATCGTCGATAGGATCGTAGGAAGCCAAGAAATTTCGAGTTCCGTCACCTTTGAGAAAATCCGGGTAAGTTACTTTTCCCCTATTTATGCTAAAAATGTTCATCTTTAACTCCATTGATACTCTAGTTGATATATATGGCTTCGTTGGTTGATTTGGAACCTATTTGCAATTTATTCATTTTTTTGTGAGAATTGGGTGTTTGGATCATCTCTTGGTTTAGGTTGTCTAATAGATGTTATATGAGTCATTTTAGACTTATAAGTTGTTCTAGTACCTTGTTATACTTGTTGGATGTGTTAGATTTTGGTTTGGTTTTAGTTTGGGTCGATTTTTGGAAGAAACCCAGAATTTTGGCCGGATTTCGTCCCTCCGGGCAAGGAGGCACGCGCACCATGTTTTGGGAGGCGTGCGCACCCTTTTCTGCTTAAAAAATGCAGCCTTCTGATCAAGGGAGGCGCGCTCACCCCTTTTTAGGGAGGCGCGCGCACCTCTCTTTTTCCAGTTTGTCCGTTTTTCGTTCGATCTTCCGGAGGCCATAACTTTCTCATCCGGACTCCGTTTTAGGCGTGTAAACTATCGTTTCGAAGCTCTCTTCGAGTAATACAAGATGGTATAGGTTGTTAAGTTAAGTTATAAGTTTTATACTTCAGAATTTTATTGGGTGTTTGAGGTTAAGAGGAGTTGTATCGATCCATTGTGAACAAGTTTTGTAAATCCAATTGAGTGACTTTATTGAGTTGTTATGATCATATTTGTGATATAAGTGAGGATTTAATACTTTGAGACCCTTTAATTGAAAGTTATTTTACTGATCGGATTGATTTTAGAATAAGACTTGGTCTAGGTTTTAGGTGATATCCTATAGTACCTAGAGGGTTGTTTTGGAACACTACAGTGTAGGGTTTAGTCCGGTCGTGATCATGTTCTAATAAGGGTTACCTTTTGGATTCGTTTGGGGTGTTTAGAATTGGTTCGTTATGGACGGAGGTAAAGCGTGAATTGGCGATTGGGTACTTACGGTTTGATTAACCTTAAGGTGTATTCATTCTGATTTCCTACTTTGGAATTCCAGGTGTGATGAGATGGTTGAGTTCATAGTCCTAGTATATCTTTATGAGTAAATGTTTAGGGTCATTTTGGTAATAGTCATTGTGCCATTTGTGAGCGACCGTTTGGGTTGTGCTCTTTATGATTAACTTGTGGGTATCATATTTAGGATGTATTTGGTACGTGCCTTATCTTGGAATCATTATGTTTTAATGGTCAATGTTGTTGGACTATTTTATGAGAAACTCCTTGTGTTTATTGTTGTTGAACTCTTCTTGAGTAATCATTTGCATCTTTTATGGTGATTAATTGGTGCGGTTCCCTACTTTGGAACCCTTTTGATGTTTATAAAGCTAGTATTCATTACTTAGCATTATTGAAAGTCCAGCTGGTTAAATTGTGTATCGAGTCAGGCAATGGATAATGCTATAATGGCACGAGCCAAGTCCAGTATAGCATCGCCCATTGGTCCTTCTGTCCTCATCCAGATTGGCCTTGGTTGGGATGAGCTAGCTCCGTTGTGGGTATTCTAGCTAATCGTTTTAGAGCATGACTTTGTGTCATGGCTCCCGCCCCTTGTGGCACTTTACATTGTTATTGGTTCCGGTACCGGGTTTCTCTTCAGCTTTTATGCTACTATGAAGATGGTTTGTTTGATTGATGGGTTGATTGGTCGCTTCTGACCGGGGTTTTCTCTTCGGCTTTTATGCTACTGTGAAGATATGGATTGGTTGATTGTTGAAGCTGCGCAGCGATCCTTTAATTGGTTCTATCAGTTGGGAAACCTTGGCTAATATCCTTTGTTATGTGTTTACTTTCCGTTGTTATCTGTTGACTGTTAATTGTTACATGCTATGTGATATTTATCATTGTTTATTGCTTATTGCATTATAGCATGTCATGTAGTTGCATTAGTAACTTACTGAGATTTTATCTCACCCCGTTTATTTCCATCTTTGTTTTTCCTTAACCCCCCCCCCAGGAGGAAAAGGATTAGGATTCGCGGATCGAGGAGGACGTCGAGAGGACTGAGATTTTGGGGCAGGTTGTTATGGATCGGTTTACATTATTTAAATGTATAACCTTTTGGGGATAGTTTTACCATTATTGACGTCATTAAGAATTGTATATTTTATTCTTTTGGGTATAAGCTATGGAGCTTATGTTAGATGTACTTTGTTGATTTAAACTTGGATTTGTAAAACCTTGTGTTATCATATTTTGGTTCAAAATGGAATTTTTAACTTCTATATTTTAGAGTTTTGGTTTTAAGTCGACGTCCAGCTCGCGTATTCCGGACCCGCGGGTTCGGGGTCGCGACAACCCCAATTGTAATTGATGATGATGAACCACCAATGGTACCGGTTCGTAGGTCCAGAGGTAGACCAAGAGGTTCTAAGAAGGCTCCAAAAGTATCAAGTGGAAGGCCTAGGGGAAGACCTAGAAAAGTGTAGTTCCATGATTGAAAAATGGAACCTAGAGTTTATTTTATTTCATAGTAATGATAGTTAATTCTAGTTTAGAGAAAAAAATACTAGAGTCTATTTAAGAAAATGGCCTTGTTGATTGTTTTGTTCTTAAGTTTATGGCGTGTGAGCTATCTAGAACAAGGAAGTATTGGTCAAGTAAAACGACCATGAGTAGAATTGGCTTATAGAAACGGCCAAGTGAAATTTGTTTTGGTCTAGTAAATGATCGAAACAAGAATAAAATAACCTATTGAAACGGTTATGTATAAGAATAATCGGCTTAGTGAGACGGACAAGTGTGAATGAAAATAGGTCTAGTGAATCGACCTGATAATAAGTAAAGTCTAGTGAAATGACTTCTCTAAGTAAAATTGGTCTATTGAAACGACCAGAGATCTAGTAAACCGATCTTTTGAAAAAGTTATGTCTTTTGGGGACGGCCTATTTATGTGAAAGTATTAAGTATAGTACAATGTGTAGGCATGAATAATAGTGTTAAATGTACGAGTTAACCAACCTGGAGCAAGTAAGAATGGTCTATTGAAACGACCAATAAAAGTGATTATGGTCTATTGAAATGACCGATGAAAATAGAAATGGTCTAATGAAGCGACCGATAAGTCTAGTAAAGTTGACTAATGAAGATAGTGATGGTCTGTTGAAACGACCAGTGGTCTAGTGAATGACCTATAAATTGAATGTTAGTCTGTAGAGACGAGCTATAGTATGAGAGTGCGTGAAAAAGTCTCGTATTCATGATAACTAATGATAGTATCATATTATCCGGCAAGTGTTCAAAACGCCAGAGTGGCTGAGTTATGATGCTAACTCAAGGAAGTATGACGGTGAACGACTATGGTGCTAGATTCACCGAATTGCTAGAAGTTGCCCTAACGCTCTTCGATAATGAAGCGCAAAAGGCTGGAGAATTTGAAACTAGTTTGAGCGACCGAATCCGATACGAGTCGCTCCACTAATGCTACCAACCTATGATCAAGTGTTGGATAGGGCAAGGATAGTAGAGAAAGAATCAGATAGTTATCGCAGTAAGCAAGAAGAGAAGAAGAGTCAACTGAGAAAGAGTCGACTGAATCTAAAGGATGGGAATAATAAGCGAAAGGCTGCTGATGATCGTGAGAAGGACGGTACTGAAAGTAAGTACCAGAGTAAGGGTCATGGAAACCGAAAGGATGGTAATAAAAACGATGCCAAAAGGCAAGGTTCTGATGAGAAGTGCCAAATGATTGCTTGAATTCCATTTTCATGTATGTGAATTGATGTCGATATAGTTATTGGCTCAATTTGCTTCTTTCTCCGAAAGAGTAGTTTGAGCCTATCTATTTTGACTATTTTGAAATCCTTACTATAGATCTAGAATATTTCTATACAGAAATATTCTAGATCTATATAATATGGAAATGGATTTTGAATCCAAATGAACCTAGGATCTTCTCCACCTTTGGCTAAGAATATGAATTTAATTCCTGAGGCGTTAGAGAATTCTTTAGTTATGGATATTCAAACTAGAGAATCGATCCCTATTATGTCTATATCTAGGAAGTGTCCTTTGAAATTAGACGAGAAATAACTTGAGGTTGATTTCATTAGTTTAGGACATTGAAGAATTTGATGTAATCTTGGGAATAGACTAGTTGGCTGCATGTGGATTGTTTTAAAGAAAAAAGTCCACTTCAGATTACTATCTAGAGAAGAGTGATGTTCTCAAGAAACGAAACCTAGAACCCGATCGAACCTTATACCGGTAATGAAGGCTCGTAAGCTTTTAAAAAAGGATGTGAAGGATTCTTGGCGTACATTGGTGATACCCGTAAGAAGGAAGTAACCGTAGAATCACTTTTTTGTGATTAGATATTTCAAGGACGTGTTTCCTGAGGATTTACCGGAATACCTCCATAAAGAGAAATAGAATTTTCTATCGATTTGGTACCGGAGACTTCACCAATACCGAAGGCGCCGTAAGAATTGAAGAATTGAAGAATTAAAGGAGCAACTGCAAGAGTTGTTGAATAAGAGTTTGATTAGACCGAGTGTATCACCATGGGGTGCACCGGTATTGTTGTGAAGAAGAAGGATGGGTAGATGAGGTTATGTATCGACTATCATGAATTCAATCGCGTGACGGTAAGGAATCAATACCCGTTGCCAAGAATAGATTATTTGTTTGATCAACTTTGTGGAGCGTATTATTTCTCGAAGATAGACTTGAGGTCTAGTTATCATCAACTAAGAGCGAAGAAGAATGGTATAGCTAAGATAGCCTTTAGAACAAGGTATGGTCATTATGAGTTTGTAGTGATGCCGTTTGGATTGACTAACGCACCAGCACCGGTTATGGAGCTTATGAATAGGATATTTCAGAAATTTCTGGATAAGTGTGTGATTGTATTCATTGATGATATCTTGGTGTATTCGAGGACCAAGGAAAAACATGAAGAGCATTAAGGTTAGTACTGCAGATTTTAAGAGAGCAAAAGTTATATGCTAAATTCAAGAAGTGCGAGTTTTGGTTGGAGAAAGTGGCATTCTTAGGACATGTGGTGTCAAAGGATGGAATTGCTGTGGATCCAACAAAAATAAAAGCTATTATGAATTGGGAAAGACCAACTTCGGTTAGTGTAATAAGAAGTTTCTTAGGCTAGCTGACTACTATAGGAGATTCGTAGAAGGTTTCTCAAAGTTGTCAGTGCCATTAATGAGATTAACTCAGAAAGGATCCAAGTTTGTTTGGTCAGATGAGTGTGAATGGAGTTTGAGGAATTGAAGCGACGTTTGGTGTCCGCACCAGTCCTTGCGTTACCGTCAGGAACGGATGGATTTATGATATATAGTGATGCTTCACTTAAAGGACTAGGCTGCGTATTGATGCAGAATGATAAGGTTATAGTTTATGCATCTAGACAATTGAAGAACCATGAGAAGAATTATCCAACCCATGATCTAGAGTTAGCTGCAGTGGTGTTTGCTTTGAAGATATGGAGGCACTACTTGTATGGGGTGACATGTCAGATTTATACGGATCACAAGAGCCTTAAGTATATATTCACCCAGAAAGAACTTAATATGCGACAAAGAAGGTGGTTGGTGTTATTGAAATATTATGATTGTACGATTTTGTACCACCCTGGGATGGCTAATAAAGTAGCAGACGCGTTGAGTAGAAAGAACCGTGGGACGCTAGCGATGCTAATTTCTAAGGAGGAAAGTGCGTGGAACCGCATTGAGAGTTCAAGCGTGGAAGTGCAAGTGAAGGGTTATTTGGCTCAAATGAGTGCTCAGCCAACGCTTATGGTTAGAATTAAAGAAGCACAAGAAATTGACGAAGAAGTAATGAAAGTACATGAGAGTATCGCTAAGGGAAAAGGAAAATACTTTCGTGTAAGAGAAGATGGAATCATGAGGTACCAATCTAGGGTATGGGTGCCAGATAATGAGGATATTATGAGGGAGATTTTGAAGGAAGCTCATTGTTCGAGATTCTCCATACATCCTGGAAGTACGAAGATGTATAAAAACTTGAGAGAGACGTTCTGGTGGAACAATATGAAAGGAGACATAGCCGAGTTTGTATGAAAGTGTTTGGTATGTCAACAAGTGAAATGTGAGCACCAGAGACCCGCAGGATTACTACAGTCATTACCTATTCCAGAGTGGAAGTGGGAGCATATAGCTATGGATTTGGTGGTAGGGTTACCAAGGACATTGAAGGGCTACAATGCAATTTGGGTTATTATAGATAGGCTTACGAAGTCGGCTCACTTTCTAGCAATTAAGGTGAATGATTCGTTAGAGAAGTTAACCAAGTTATATATTGATGAAATTGTGAGATTGCTTGGGATACCAGTTTCGATAGTGTCTGATAGGGATGCGAGGTTTACATCGAAATTCTGGAAGAATTTACAACAAGCATTGGGTACAGAGTTGACAATGAGTACATCTTTTCACCCACAAACGGATGGACAGTCGGAAATGACTATTCAGACTCTAGAAGATATGTTGAGAGCTACGTCGTTGGACTGGCAAGGAACATGGGACGAGCATTTGACGCTAGTAGAATTTGCGTATAACAATAGTTACCATGCTAGTATCGGAATGGCACCGTACGAGATGTTGTATGGAAGGAAGTGTAGATCACCTACTTCCTGGGATGAAGTTGGTGAGAGAAAGTTGACTAGACCAGAATATTTTGGGCTTAGTTAATTAAAGAGTTGGATTTAAACTTTGGGCCCAAGTTATTTCAAACCCAATAAAGATTAGGGATCCTTTTATTTTAGGGAAAGAGAACCCTAGTATATAAACCTCTTTTATTCCCTATAGTTATTATAATAACACAAAAAGAAAAGAACGGGAATTGAGAGAGATGGAGGCGGCGGACAAGGAACCGCATAGAAAGAGAGAGAAGTCGGGAAGGAGAAGAAGAAAGAAGAAGAGGGAAGTGATTAAGGTAAAAAAAAAAAAAAACTACCATCTAAACTTCGATTTCTCCGTTTTGTCACCTAGTTAAGTATGATCATGGATTGAAAACCCTAAAACCCTAACCCTAATGAAGAACTAGGGTTTATAAGATTGATATTAAGAGGGGGTTTAATTAGGGTTTGTTAATATTGAGTGTGGGTGTGTGTTCATGTGCGCGTGTGTTTGTGTGTGTATGTGTGTGTTATGCGTGTGTGTTTTTGAAGGTGAAATCAGTGTGTGTTGTGTGCTGTGAATAGTAAATAATCGGTGAATAGTAAATTTACAAGCTGTGAATAGTGTTTTAATGGGATTAAAGCAATCCTAAAACATGTTAATTGGGAATAGAAATAATGAAACCCTAGGGGTATTTTGGTAAACTAAAAAGGGTAATTTGGGAATACAATTAATGGGTAGAACAAACCCTAGATTGAATATCAACCTTAAAAGGGGTTTAAGAAGATAAACTCGTAAGGTTAAGAAAGTAAAAGAAAAGTATTTTGGGGACGGAAGTAAATAGTATTACTTGTCCTAAGAAGTATTTTATGCATGATTGTAGATTCGTGCGCAAGGATCACTAGGGTAATAATCCTCTGATTCTCTCTCCATTGTGATTTGAACTTCGGGGACCGAATGGGCTTGATCTCGGGTTCTTTTTGTTGAGCTTAAGCTTGGTTTTTGACGAGTGCTAGATGGGCTCGATCTCCGATTTGAATTGTTGAAACTTGAGTTTAGTCTTTAACGAGGGCCGGTGGGCTTGATCTCGAATATGATTTGAAATCTTCTTCTCGACTTCAAAGAGGGCCGTGGAATCTTGATCTCGAACAAATTTGATGAAGAAGTTGACTTTGAACGGCGCGGTGGCTTGATGTTCTTCGTCGATTTGTTTTGATGTTGATTTTGAACGGCTCGGTGGCTTGTTGTTCTTCGTTGATTTGATTGGATGTTGAATTGAACGACTCGTGGCTTGGTGTTTTATTTGTCGATTTGATTTGATGTTGACTCAGAACGGCACGTGGCTTGGTGTTCTTTGTCGATTTGATTTGATGTTGACTTGAACGGATCGGTGGCTTATTGTTCTTATTTGATTTGATTTGGCATTGAATTTGAACGGCGCGGTGACTTATTGTTCTTCGTCGAGTGATTTGTTGTTGAAGATGTCGGCTTTGAACGGCTTGACCTTGTTGTTCTTCATCGGAATTTCTTGATGTTGATGTTGAAGTTGATGATGATGATGTTGAAGGTCTTTCTTGAAGTCTTGACAGAGCTTTGGCTTGTTGTTCTTGTAGATATTTCTCCTCCTCTCATTTTTACAATAGCCTCTATTTTTAGGCTTGGCAAAAGGGGTGTAATTTTGGTAACCCGAGAAATGGGCTGTTATTGAGCTTATTACTTAAATGAGTCCATCTTATAATATATGGGCTGTCCATTTATTTTGTTTTGGACTTTACCAACATATTTAGAAATGAGACATTGAAATAATATGTGGGCTTTGACTTTTGTATTCTTTGACAAGTCAACACTTTGACTAATTTAATAAGTCAAAAATTAATTAACATTGACAAATTTTTGGTGTCTACAAATTGCCCCCACTTCAAGACTCGGACCAATTTTTTTGTATGGGTCGGGGCTTGAAGTAACATGTATTCATTTCTATCAACTTGGACCTTTCCACCTAATCGACGTTATTGTTTGTACAAGCGGTCCAAGTTAGTACCGTCCTTGCCTTAACGCTTTTCTTAGACCGTGACTGTTGAGTCCAAACTCCAACGACAAATTGAAGATCGATTAGGAATTCGAGCCAAGTCGATCAGTGATTATTGAGGGTGTGAGTTGGGAACTCTGATTCACGCTCAAAATCTGTTGGTGAACCGATTTCCTTGACTTGCGTTGTTCTCCCAGACTCACCAACCTACAACCGTTTGAACAACTGATGCGGGTGGAGTTCCGACGTTCGTTAAGTTTGTTCAAGGCGGTGCCAGTGATTGACTTTGTAATCCACATCAATTTTGCAGATCTTTTAGTGTGCTTACCTCCATGCGAAGCCCAGAAAGTTGGAGAACTAGAGAAGTCAAACCACCGACATTCTTGGATCTCGGTTTCTTGTCACTAACCATTTTACACCTTTTAATTATTTGTTGCTTTCTTTGCTATTGCTCCACACGTTGATGAGTTTTTTTTTTTTTTTTTAGAGCTTCGTTTGCATCAAATAATTGCACATATGATGAAAAAAATGCTTTGTCCACAGTCCATACATGAACTGTTGTTTTTTTGTTTTTTTTTCACATCTCATCTGAGTTTTTTTTTCTTCAGTGGAGCTTGATTGACTTGCTCGTAGACCGACACCTTTGGTGGAGATTGCATGTAGATGAAGCCTTACTGGTGTAGCTTGAAAAGTAGCTGTTGACCGATACCATTGGTGTTTTAACTTTTGGTGTAGCTCAACACGACTTGATCGTAGACCGACACCTTTGGTGGAGCCTTCCGCGTAGATGAAGACCCATCGGTGTAGCTTGAAAAGCGGCTGTTGACTGACACCTTTGGTTTTTTTTTTTTTTTTTACCTTTGCTGGAGCTCAACACGACTTGCTCGTAGACCGACACCTTTGGTGGAGCCCGCTTGTAGATGAACACCCACTGGTGTAGCTTGAAAAGCAGTTGTTGACCGACACCCTTGGTTTTATTTAACCTTTGGTGGAGCTCAACACGACTTTCTCATAGACCGACACCTTTGGTGGAGCCCGCTTGTAGATGAAGACCCACTGGTGTAGCTTGAAAAGCAGCTGTTGACCGATACCCTTGGTTTTTTTTAACCTTTGGTGGAGCTCAACACGACTTGCTCGTAGACCGACACCTTTGGTGGAGCCCGCTTGTAGATGAAGACCCACTGGTGTAGCTTGAAAAGCAGCTGTTGACCGACACCCTTGGTTTTTTTTAACCTTTGGTGGAGCTCAACACGACTTGCTCGTAGACCGACACCTTTTGTCGCTCCCCGACCCGTGGTCCTACTTGGCCCCACGCCCGGGACACGCACGGAAGACGTCACAAACATTTTTAAGAAAATTTTTCGAAATATACTTTCATAAAAAGTCTTATATGACTAAACAACATTTATTAGACTTGACTACAAGTCACAAAACAAACTTTCTCAAATGAGTACTTAGCCACTTGGCTATAACAAACTTTACTTATAAAATTTACAAACACGAACACCTACTAAAAGAGATGATACAAATAACTGAGTCACGGTTACACTACCCTAAAGGTATTACATTTACATAATGTATCCTTTATACACATCACTTCCCAAAAGTCTTACCAAAGATCTCTTTACCGACGTCCTCCCTGTGCTGTGACCTATTTCCTGGACTCCTTCTTATCTAAAACGGTAAACAAATAAGGGGTGAGAATAAATCTCAGTAAGTTACTAAAATGCAACTACATTACATGCTTATATGATAAACATAAAGGAACAATGTCACAAATGATCATATAGCATATAGCACATAATATGAGAGGCTCCCTATCGCCAACCGTCCCATACCGGTTGGAAATAACGACTACTCATCATGCAACACATAAAACGGAAATAAACACTCATACGTGGATACTGAGCCAAGGTTCTCAAACCAAACGATAGCCATCTGAGAGGCATCAACTGAGCAGCATCGAAGAGCTGAGACGGGTTCCGGAACCAAACAACAACAACAACAACAACAACGGGGAAAATGACACAAAGTCATAACCCAAAGTGCCCAACCTTTGGCCTAAGGAAGGGGGTTAAAAATGGGAAACCAATGATAGGAGCCTTATAATGTACTTGGCTCGTGAGACCATTATAATCCCTATCACTGCCCAACACACACAAAAGTACCAGCTGGACTTTACACGCAAGCACCATATAGAAATACTTGCTTAAACAACAATCAGGGACAATGATTCCAATGTAGGGAACCATGCCAAACACATCAAGAAGATGAACCATTCAACACATTACAAAATGTTCAACAATGCTCACTTAATCAATTACTCACATTTCACAACACTTGTGTACACAAAGGTACCACTTCTACCACATTAGTGATCCACAACAATCATCTAACTACTTTAGAACACTACCCAAAACTAGACCAAGATTGACCTTTAAATCCCTTGGTTTGGAAACTCTAAACTTTTCAGATGACTGGGCGGTCGCCCAAACAGGGCTGTGCGGCCGCCCAAAATACTCTGTCCCAAGAGTAAAACCTTTCATATAGATGTGCGGCCGCACGCCCTTTTTGGACGGCCGCCCACATCACCTGGCAGACCAAAACTTAACCAAAGTTCACTCCTTTCGTTTCACAACCCAAAATTACTTGTACTTGTAACACTTAACATTTGCACTAATACAAAGACTACAAATTCAGTCTTTAAACAATTCTAACACCCAACAAGAACCATTTCCATACTACTCCTTCTGTCACAAATTTACAAGTATAAATAAAACATACCCAAAACATTATTTCACAACCTACTAGGCATATATAACATGTTTATATCCATTTTATTAGGTACAACAACATTACTATACTTTCACAATACTACAACACCCATTTGTATTAACATTTCCCACATGCAACAAATTATTACTACTCCCTCCGTTTCACAAGTATCATTATAATTTTTAATATACCAATATACCCACTTCTTTCCCCGTCCCATAAGTAATAGTATAATTTTATAATACATTTATTTAACATTTAACTAAAGATATTATTTTACCGTCCCACGAGTAGGAGTATAATATATAAAGCATATATAATGTTGCATCATCTCATACTCCCCCAAAACCAAAACTACTATACCCATTTCCCACAAATAACAAGTCTATAACAAGTTTTACTACTCCCTCTGTCCCAAAATTACAAGTATATAAAAGTATACTAAAACATCTTTTTTTTCAACATATTAAGCATATAAAGCATGTTTATGACCATTTTAACATTTAAAGAGGATTAGTAACTTACCTATTTTTCCGGAAAAAGTGTCAAGAAAAATAATATTGATCGGTAGAAAGAATCTATTCAACACCCTGAACATTTATATATAATTAGATTTGAAAATGGAGTAGTAAATTAAAATAAATAAAATGATTAAAACCAAAACCTTACCTAAGCTTTCTTCAATCAACAATGGAGTTCAAGGAAAAATTTGGGAAAGTAAATGGTGAAGGGAGGGGTATGCGCAGAGAAGGGGGTGAGGGAGGGAAGTCATCAAATTTTTTTCCCATTTTCTCAATTAAATCACCCAAGTTCTAGTTTTATCAATTAAACCCCTCAACTCCCACTTTCACTAAAGCCCCCATATAATTCCCCTAACTCAACTAACTCCAAAATAACCTTACTACTAACTCTTTAACTAACTCAAATAATCCAATAAGATGTATAATTCATATAATATGATGCAACACATAAAATGCGCATATAATTTTAAATTTTAAATTCTCAATATATATAAAATAAGTATAAAATAAATAAAACGGATTTTGGGGTCGTTACACCTTTGGTAGAGCCCGCGATGTAGATGAAGACCTTGGTGGAGATCAACAAGATTTTCTTGAAGACTTGATACCTTTCGTGGACTTGCTTGGAGATGAAGACTATTGGTGGAGTTCGTCAAGATTTTCTTGAAGGCCGACACCTTTTGGACTTTCTTGTAGATGAAGACCTTTGGCGAAGCTTGACAAGATTTGCTTGAAGACCGAAAACTTTTGTGTACTTGCTTATAGATGAAGGCCGTTGGCGAAGCTTGACAAGATTTTTGCTTGAAGATTGAAAACTTCTGTGGACTTGCTTATAGATGAAGGATGTTGGCGAAGCTTGACAAGATTTTTGCTTGAAGACCGACACCTGGTGGACTTGCTATACTCAAGGACTTGAAAACTTCTAGGTGTTGCCCTCTTGTTAATCACCCCTTTCGTGAAGCTCGACACGGATCGTGCAAGAACCTGGTGACTCCTAGCAACACTCTCGTGCAAGAAGCTTGACAATATTTTTTTTTGTTTTTTTTTTTTTTTTTTTTTTTTTTTTGAATTCTATATTCACTTGAACAGTTCTCTCCAAGGAGACCTTAATTCATTTTTTGTTTTAATAGTGAGACTGTACTTGGGGAGATCTTCCAAGTTGCCTACGTACCCAAAATGAGATCAAGTCATAACGTAGTTCAGAAAGAGATTTCTTTGCTTACTTTTTTTTTTTGGCCGTTCCCAGTTTAAGCTCGTGCGGGCCAGGAGCATGATGCAACTTTATGGAGATTCACTATTGTTGATAGAAAAACAACACTCGCTTTGATATTCAAGATCATCATCATCCGTTGATTCTTCTGAGCTTCTGGATGACATGTATAAAGAGACTTCATTATCACTCGTCGACTCCTCGGAAGTGTCATTCTCGTTGCTTTCTCCATGGTTGGCTATGCTCATCTCTATATCATGTGCCCTTGTAGCTAATTCCTCATAGGTTTGAGGTTTAAAGCTTTGTAAGATGTACAAAAGACCCCAGTGTATGCCTTGCATACAAAGCTCAATCCCAGACTGGTCAGAGATCTTTTCTTTACAGTCCAAGCTCAAAGAACGCCACCTGTTGATGTACTCAACCAATGGCTCGTACGGCCTTTGCTTGGTATTGGTTAGCTCAACCATGCTTACAATACGACAATTACTATAGAATCTTGTTAGGAACTCTTTCTCTAGTTGTCCCCAACTATCTATTGACTCAGGCTCAAGATTGGTGTACCAATCAAATGCACTTCCTTGTAGGGATCGTACAAATTGTTTGACGAGTAGATCGCCTTCTGTTCCTGCATTGTTGCATGTTTCCATAAAGTGCGCAATATGTTGCCTTGGGTTTCCTTTCCCATCAAATTGTTGTAACTTAGGCGGTTGGTAGCCTAATGTCATCTTCATGTTGCAATCCTTCTTGTGTAAGCCTTCATGTAAATGAAACTGCTTTGTGTAGGACCCCCATATTGTGCTCAAATTATGGTGGTTATCATATCCTGAAGCTGTTGAACGGATATCGATCCAAGCAATGATTGTTGATGGTTTTTGCCTTCTGGTTGCTTTAAAGTAGATGCATGCTTGTTCTCTTCGGATTGATCATTTTGGTGAATGAATCTTTGTTGATAAGTTTGATCTTGGCTTGACTCTATGATGTGTTGATTTTCGAGTTTTTGGATAAGGGAAGCAATCTCCAAGTCTTTATCCGCCACAATTTTGGTTAGTCATTCAATGGATTGGGCCATATTTATAAGTTGTTCTTCCATTGAAGTTGCGTTGGTCACCATCACCGGCATGGAAAAAGTGCAAGAGTTAGAGTGCTTCTTCGAGTTAGACTTACTTGTTGCGCCCAGAGATGTTCCAATGCTTGATTTATGATTTGGCTTTTCATGTGGACTCACCTCGGCGTCTCCGGCGGCTACATGCTCTGCCTTGTTGTTAACTTGAGTGATGTCATTTTTTGGTGTCATCGTTACTGAATGTAGAGTCTTTTTCTTGAGAAGTCTTGCGGAGAAAGAGATGAGAGGTAGAGTGGTCCCACCGGGCGTGCCAAAATTTGTACACACTAAATTCTCGTCTAATACGTGGACACGAAATTAAATGCACAAGAAATGAATTTTATTATTTATCAAGTGATGTAGGTTACAACTCTATAAATTTACCAATTACAGGGTAATAATCATCTGATTCTCTCTCCGTTGTGATTTGAACTTCGGGGACCGAATGGGCTTGATCTCGGGTTATTTTTGTTGAGCTTAAGATTGGGTTTTGACGAGTGCTGGATGGGCTCGATCTCCGATTTGAATTGTTGAAACTTGAGTTTAGTCTTTAACGAGGGCCAGTGGGCTTGATCTCGAATATGATTTGAAATATTCTTCTCGACTTCAAAGAGGGCCGTGGAATCTTGATCTCGAACAAAGTTGATGAAGAAGTTGACTTTGAACGGCGCGGTGGCTTGATGTTCTTCGTCGATTTGTTTTGATGTTGAATTTGAACGGCTCGGTGGCTTGTTGTTCTTCGTTGATTTGATTGGATGTTGACTTGAACGGCTCGTGGCTTGGTGTTTTCTTTGTCGATTTGATTTGATGTTGACTCTGAACGGCGCGTGGCTTGGTTTTCTTTGTCGATTTGATTTGATGTTGATTTGAACGGCTCGGTGGGTTGTTGTTCTTCGTTGATTTGATTTGGCATTGACTTTGAACGGCACGGTGACTTATTGTTCTTCGTCGAGTGATTTGTTGTTGAAGATGTCGGCTTTGAACGGCTTGACCTTGTTGTTCTTCGTCGGAATTTCTTGATGTTGATGTTGAAGGCCTTTCTTGAAGTCTTGACAGAGCTTTGGCTTGTTGTTCTTGTAGATATTTCTCCTCCTCTCCTTTTTACAATAGCCTCTATTTATAGGCTTGGCAAAAGGGGTGTAATTTTGGTAACCCGAGAAATGGGCTGTTATTGGGCTTATTACTTAAATGAGTCCATCTTATAATATATGGGTTGTCCATTTGTTTTGTTTTGGACTTTACCAACATATTTAGAAATGAGACATTGAAATAATATGTGGGCTTAGACTTTTGTATTCTTTGACAAGTCAACACTTTGACTAATTTAATAAGTCAAAAATTAATTAACATTGACAAATTTTCGGTGTCTACAACTTCATAAGGTAACTACTATTGTTAATTATTATAGTTAACTATTACTATAAGTTACTATATATGGTAACTATAATAGTTAACTATTACTAATAATAGTAATAGTTACTATATAGGGTAACTATAATAGTTAACTATTACTAATAATAGTAATAGTTACTATAATAGTTAACTATAATACTTACCATATATATATAGTAACTAATAGTATTAACTAATACTATTAGCTAAGAAAAAGAATTTGAAAAGTCACATATTTATGTTGGTAGGATTGATGTGGCATCACCATATGCAAGCTTTTCTATAGTTTATCCACATGTCAACACTATAACTCTCCTCACCAACTTTATATATATATATTTAGATTTTTCTCCCTCCAATCCTATTACAAAGGGTACTTTTGGTCAAATTTATTTGAATTTTAATTAATATTTTTATTTTATTTATACGGCTTGAGTCAATTGTATTTGATTACTTATGCTTTGAAATTATTTATACGGGAGTCAATTGGATTGATCTTGTTTTAGTGTATGAACATTGAAATGACTCAACAAGTTTTTGAGGGTAGAGTTAAAATTTTGATTATTTTCCAGATATGTATGTGTTGTCATTACCAAACAGAAAAATTGATTTCGGCACTTAACTATAAGACCAACAAAGTTAAACTACCAGCTCTTAAAATTCAGCAACTTAATGATTTCAGCTCTACTTTTTCAGCTCTTACATTTTCAGCTCTTACATTTTCAGAGCTTATTTTCACTTTTACCAAACAGGGGCTAAGAAGCGGTGGATGTGATGTAAGTGTTGTTAGAATGAAAAGTAAGATAAGAAAGATGAGGTGGAGGTAGAGAATAGTAAGTTGATTGGTGTTGTGAATATAAAAGTAAAATAAGAGATATAATGAGTGAGAGGAATAGTAAAGTTTTTTTGTTAGTTTAGGAAGTGGACATATACTCTGGGACAACCAAAAAAAGAAAGATGGACATATATGAAAATGTCAATGGCCTTGGTTTTAGAAAGTATTATCAAAGGTATTGCCAGTGCAACGATAACATTTTCGACAACACTTACACACCTGAGCTGAAAACATTTTTTCAAAAGATTTTGCAGCGGAATAAAAACACAAGAATTGTTTTTCTCATGATATATAAATGAATATATCTTGAGGGTGCCTCGAAAGGCAAGACCTTTACTATTATATAGTATAATTTGTATAAGGCCGAAAGATTCATATTGCTATTACAAGAATTGCTCTAAGAACCGAAGAAGATCATACACAAAACCCTATCCTAGCCAAACAAACTTGAAATCAGAGATTACAAGAATGGAAACGAGCAGGGAGGACGGGGTCTTATCGAACTAAGAAGTGTATGCTCTTGTGTGCAAGGGTGTGTTCTACTTGAATTTCTCCAAGTGTTGTGTGTTGTAATTTCTATTGTCTCATCCCTTGCTATTTATAGTCTTCAAAAGACTTGGGGAATACTTCAAAATGACTGGAGAATTTTGTTGAGGGAGTGGAGAGAGTGATTGCCTATTTTTGGGGCAAAAAGGATCACAATCTCACCTTTGTAGGAACCACTTCTTGGAGCCCAAGTTTTAACTTCATCCTCTTGTACCTTCAAACTTCAAATGTCTTGTACTTACTTGCTCAATACTCAGTAGTTGAATGAGTCTTTTTCCCACGTTTATCTCTTGACTTTAATCCACAGTTATGCATCAAATCTCCTTTTATGCGTAACTTCAATTATATTCAACTTCCTTCCTTATTTCTAGCATTCCACTTTTTTACAACCTAAAATATGGACCAACAAAATACATTCTTGCAAAATATGTTAAATATTGGTACAAGATAATATTGTGAAAAGAAATGTTCAATTATAATCCAAACTCTTGTCTGGTGACACTGAGACAACGTTGGCAACACTTGTAGTAACACTACAGTCTGCACTTACAATATACTCTGGCACAAAGATAGTACTAGTATTTTTTGGTTTTGCATTTCATAACTAATGTTACTATCACAAAAAGAAAATTTGATAATACGTAAAATTTATTTAATAGAACTCATTTGACATAACAATGTTCAAGTTTGTGAACAATGTGAGTTTTTTCTTAATTCGTATTTCGGTGAGACCTTTTTACTTTGTGAGACGGATCTACCCATGGATCTCACCCGACCCACCAAGCCCGCTCCGCGACCTGTGTATGTCCACTTGTAAGTGCCCCTACTCATATTGTGACACACGTTTTTGTTTAAAAAAAAACTTCAATAATTTTAAAATGTCATATTTGAGATTTTGAAGTTAAAAAATAAATCTGAAAATATCATTGCGTCCGTCTCGACGAGACGAATCAAAATAGATAGGTCATGATATGGTTTGAATTTATTTATAACATATTTTTTTAATAAACAAAAAACTGCTCTGCTCATCGTCTAAAATGTAACACGTTTTGTTGAAAAAAGTAACAATTTAGTTTTTAAAAAGTAACATTTTTATTGTAAAATATAACAACAGTTTTGCAAAAAAAAAAAATAGTTTGATAATTTTTTTTGTTAGAAAAAGTAATAATTGAAGTATAACAGAGTGCATATGATTATGAGTTGCTATATAGATGAATGTAACAGTTTTATAAAGCAATTTTTTTTTTTGGAGTAAATCTTATGTTATGTTACATTTCAGAAAGAAATGTTATATTTCAGAATAGAATGTTACAACTGAGAAAAAAAGATTACATTGAGTTATTATAAAATGTAACATTAGTTTTTGTTGTAAATGTTATGTTATCCTTAATCAATTTCTGTAAAATTATGGTTACATTTCTAGAAAAGAAAGTATTACATTTAAAAAAAATAAGTGTTACATTTTTTTATTGTTACATTCATCTTTATAACAAATTATAATCACATATACACTCTGTCAAACAATTTAAATTTTTCTGCAAAACTGCTGTTATATTTGATAGTAAAAGTGTTACTTTTTGAAGATGAAACTATTACTTTTATTACAAAAGAGTGTTACATCTCAAGAGACGAGCAACTCAATTTTTGTGTGTTAAAAAGTATATTTTAAAAAAATAATTTCAAACCATATCATGACCTATGTATTTTGCTTCGCCTCGTCGAGACGAACACAGCGATATTTGTAGATTTTTTTTCGATTTCAAAATCTAAAGATATTGCATTTTAAAGTTATTGAAGTTTTTTTTTTAATTAACCAGCAACACGTGGCACAAGATGGGGGGGGGGGAAAGAAAAGCTGAGGCTGATGGGCTGTGAGCTGGGTGGACGGGTCGACCCTGTAAGAGACAATTATCCCACATCTTCAAAAGAGAGAAACATGGGCCGTTATATAGACTTGGGGAGTTACTTCCCTTATCACCAATTGGTTTTAAGGTGGAACCTCCAACATAGTCCATTGCCGGCCCAGTCCAGCCCATGCTTCGGGCCTTTCGTGTTGGGGAATTGTGGCAATATTTGTTAACCCAGTTCGTCACAATAATGACTACATTTGGGGGCACTGCCTAGGCAGGATATTTCACTGATATCACAATCTGTGTTTGTTTACAATAAAGCTTGCTGCTCTATATAGCAAGGAGATAACTTCTCCATGTAAACACTCCTATCACACATAAAACCCTAGATATGCTTCTACCCACCGATGGAATGCCCCTGAGGGCACCCCTAAGGGCTAGCACTCACTTGACTCTCTTTGTGACTCACGGATTCTCTCTGACTATTTTTCTAGTGTGTGCGCAATGTTTTATGGCCATCACTTGGTTTATATAGGCAACACGTCCAAAACCTAAATTAAGTAGGAAACCCGGAATAATTAAATTCATAAATCCACTTAAACAAGGAATCACAAGGAGAATTAAATTCAAACTTACACAAATAAGGAATTTCATGAATTCTTATATGACTCAAATTTAATTTCATTTTCCTTTTAGGTTTTGTCTCCACAACCCAACATCTCGCTTCTTCTTACTCCAACTCTAATTCTAAGATGGTATCAGAGCCACCGATCTATGGTGGCCTGACTCCCGCTGCTTCTACATGAGACACGTGCAGGCCCAACGGCCGACGATTCTGCTCCGCGCCACCCGATTAACAAGTCCACGTTGTAAACTTTGGCAAAGCCCGGCTACACGTGAGAGGGCGTGTAAGAGACAATTATCCCACATCTTCTAAAGAGAGAAACATGGACCGGTATATAAACTTGAGGAGTTACTCCCCTTATCACCAATTGATTTTAAGATGGAACCTCCAACATAGTCCATTGTCGGCCCAGTCCAGCCCATGCTAACACTCGGGCCTCTCGCTTCTTCTTACCCCATTTCTAATTCTAAGAGACCCGTTTTACTTTCCATTTTTTGTCAACCCCAATTTAAAATTCTTACTTTAATTATTACCTAAAATGGATAATGAGATTCACTTTTTATTTTCACAATAAAAACTCCCTATTCATATTCTCTCTTTTACATTATTTTCCATATTCACAACATCTACCGTACTTCTTTTCTAATCTCATGGAAAATTAAAGTCGCAAACTAAAATTTTTAAATGGCAACGAGTAATAATGATTTGTTGATGGAGAATATTTTTATAATTTAGGAAGGGCGAATCGGCCTCTAATTGAAAGGAAGGGCAGAGCGGATCGTGGGCGTCGGGACAAGTACACCGCCGGCCTTCTTCTTCTCCACCAAATTTACCCTACACTACACACCCGCCTCAATCCTCGCCCTCTCTCTGTCACACACAGCCCGCAACTATTTGTTTCTCCCTCAAATTGACTTTGAACTTTCTCAATTTCAAACTGCAAATTACAAATTTCAAAATCGATTACGGTGGAAAAAGAAAATCTTTATTTATTTGCAAATTAGAATGCAATTGGTATTACCCAGATGGAGAAATGCATTGATTTTCAAGATTTCACTCTCTCAAATTTCGTCTTTGACGCAACAGCTGTCTTCCTTTCACTCCACTCCTCCTTGTCTTGCCAAATGGAAGACCAAATTCACTTCTGTAAGTTCTTTTTCCATACCTCCTTTTTTTTTTTTTTAAAAAAAAAAATGCGATTTTACATGTTTTCAAGAAAAGATTTTTTTTTTTTTTTTGGAATGGACAAAGAGCATGGGTAAGTGCTAGGGCCAAAATCACTGTAAATGCAACTGGGGAATTGATGTTTGGTCAAGGTTTCTTCTGCTCATTGAGGTTGATAGGGGGAAAATGAAGAGTGCAATCACCTTATTTATGGGCTTTGAAGGTTCTTGACTCCTGTAAAGTTGGCGTTATTTATTTATTTATTTATTTTTATTTTTTTGAGATGGGAAGAGTTGTGGTCTAAAAGAAATGCAAGAGGTATGATGTGAGCCAAAACTTATATGTATGAATATAACTACATGAGTGTAGCTTAGAATAATGCTAGGATAGACTTAAGTGCAAAGCCCGTGGCAAAGTATTTTCGTAGGGGGTCGAAACACTATAGATGTAAAATGTTACTCCCTCCGTCCCAAAACGTGTCCAAAAAGTTTCAAACTTGCTCTTGATCAAGAGCATTTTTTTTGACCTTCATTTTGAGACGGAGGTATTGCATAATAACATACAAATTTAACTAGATAAGGGTCGAAATTACATTTTAGCATTGTTTTTCTTCAAGAATAGGGGGTCGAAATTAAATTTTCTTATCATTTTAGTGCTAAAAGATAACCTTTTTTTTTCTTTCTAAAAGACAAGGGGATTGAATGACCCCCTTGCCTACAATGTAGCTTCACCACTGTGAAAAGCAGTTCATTTCATGCAGCATTTCCCTTATAATTGGTACAAGAATTAGCTCAGCTACAACTGAAGCATTTATATCTATTAGTAATTTGATTGCGAAGGAAGTTGCAAAGTCTATGCGACAAAGAAAATGGAAATGATGTTTAATGGCTGTATGTGGGGGGTGGTTCAACCTATGGAAATCACACCAATAAATACTTTATGTGCTTAAGTTTTTCCATGTAATGTTTTAGTCCAGAATGCAGGGATAAAAGTAGCCTTGTGGATGAGTTGAGAAACTCAAAATGGGATGAATTTTCAAAGCTAACGTGTGCCATTGTTGCTCGTGTAGGATAGAGTTGTTATTTTAGCTTCTGCATGAGCTTCAGTAAGGGGAATCCATTGGACTTCATTATTATTAATGTTTCTCATTAGTTTTTCTTTTGATGCGCGTCAAATTCATCTTGTACTTTCACCCCAACCCCAACCCCTTTTCTTTGTATATTTAGCTCCAAAGAAAATACTCCCTCCGTCCCAAGATAATCTTCCCATTTGACTATTCAAACTTGATATGAACTCTTGCTTCACTAGCCGTGTTTTGTTTATGCTTTTTAAGCCCAAATTGTAGAAATGAGAAAAACATTTTGAGACAGTGAGAAATGGCAAATGGGACGATCAAATTGTGAGGTATCGCATTAGCTTGAAAGAGTGCCACTTGTATTTCAGTATCAACGCTTTATGTTGCGGACCTTGTGGTGCGTCTTGAATCACTCACATTGATGTTGTAGTGGTACTTGTATTGTATGCACATATTCGATTCAATCCCCTATTAACATTAGTGATTTAATATGCAGACTTAGTTACACTACTTAATCAGTAACATTCAATTAGTAAGATTCATAGTTCATTACCCCTCTGACAAGTCAAGTGGCTAGTGTCTCATGGTATTAGTATGTCTAACTAAGCTAGCTGCTGAATGGTAGTTAAGGCCTCATTTCATTACTTCCTCGCCTCTTTCCTTATTTTTTTTTTTCAAAAACTAATGTCTGCAATACCTTTCTTAATTGTGTGAGAGAGAAAGAAGTGGGCCCTTGGGTTTGAGCCACTAGGAAATAACTTCAACGTGAGGGTAGGAAAGGGAAAGTACTTGGAGTCGAACATTTTCTCTAGAGAAGAGGTCTAGTTGTGTTCTTGTAATTGTTTTCATTCTCCACATTTCTTAACATTTACTGTTAACTGCATATAATCTATGGCATGCTTGACTGCGTTTTCTTATTAGCTTAGTACTTGAAATTATATCTGGACCATTGTAGTTCTGAACTTGACGAATAAATTTAATTGCAGGACATAAAAGATCAACGGCCATCTAAGGTATATCCATCTTACTATTGATATTCTTATGGCTTAAAGCATTGTGTTTGGGAGCAAAAAACTGAGCTCAGCTCCGATTGTTGCAATTGGTCAGCTGCAATAATCATTTCAATTCATTATGGATTAATCCAAAGCAAGATAATTAGTCACACCATACTCTATCATTCATAGTTTTGGTCTTCCCGGTCCTAAAGTCTGTTGTTGATATCATTGTCATCACACCTCATAACTTCCTAGCTGGACAATGCAGTAACACAATATATTTGTGTCAGATAAGTAATTTCCTAGCAACATATCTTTTCTTGGGGTAACTTTCTGTGTCACGTGGACAAGGTCATAAGGATCAGATGGGTGCTGGTTTGGGATCGTTTAATGTTCTCATTTGTTTTATTGTCATTATGTTAACTAGTTCTCTCTTATTTTCCCGACATTCTGTAAAACACGTCAGATAGCTGACATGTAGAATTCACTTTTCATCTTAATGGGTATTCATATATCACATAACATTTTACACGCACTTCTCAGCTTTGCCCGAACATGTGCTTATTCTACGACTAGCATCATCCCCATTCTCAGTATAGCAAGACTGACCACTTTTTGATACTCATCCGTCCCGGAATGAATGTCGCGCTTTCCATTTTGGTACGTCCCAAAATAAATGTCGCATGTCTAAAAATAGGATATGGTGTTTGATCATCTCCCTAAATTGTCTTTTCTTAAAACTTACGCAACTTGATGGCACTTATAGATCTGTTATGTTGAGCAGCTTGACTTTGGGCCATTACTTTGACCACTTAACAGATATGTGAATGATATGTTGAGCAGCTTGACAAATAAACGTACAATATACTCTAATTTGGTGTTGATAAATGCATTTACCAATCTATCCCATTTTTAAACTTAGCCATTTGGGGTAAATTTAGGCAACATAAGAAAGAACTTAAAAATGTTGACTTGTCAACTGCGACATTTATATCGGGATGGAGGGAGTATAGATCTACAGAATCCCATCACAATTAGGCGCCGTTGGTAGCTAAAATTGCAGTAGCTTCTTTAATTATTTTCTTATTCATTTTGAAACCTTTGATTCCCAAAGTTTCTCACTACTCCTAATTGACCGTATCTTAGAATCATCTATAAGAGCAACGTCTTCATAAAACAAGCATGGTGGATACTCCCTCTGTCTCAAATGAATGTCTAAAAATATTACAATTTTGCTCTTGATCAAGAGCAAACCTGGATTTGTTTTGGACATTCATTTTGGGACGGAGGTAGTAATATCTTGTATAGCCATATGTCTCTCGTGCTCTGTTTCGAATTGTAGTCAAGCTCTATCTCACATATCCATGATCTCTATCTCACTTTACCTTTCCTTTAATATCCACTGTACCTCACATCTAGGATCTCGTACGTATTATCATAGTCAATAAAATCTGCTGAACAATGGAAAAAACCAACACAAACAGTGAGAAACCATAAAATTTATTAAGTTAGACAAAATTTATTGACCACATTGACCGGTTTATTATACTTGATGTCCACTGTGGCACTGTCCAGGAAGAACTGGCCTAAGCTTTGTGTTAGAGGGGGTATAGTTTTGTTAATATTAGCTAACCACAAATGACTTAGTTTTTATTTTCTTGTCGCTCCATTTTCTCATTTTTTTTTATTCCTTTCCCTTCCCTCCACGTGTGTGTATTTCTATAAAGTGACTACTCTCTATTTCGTCTGATGTTGTATATAAATTATTCAGACTTACATCAGGTATGCCACACGTCAAAAGCGTTCCGATTCGAAGAGGGCTTTGAAAAATCTACTCTATAATATCAACTACGACAATACTTCTTTCGAGGTAGTTATTTTATTACCTTACATGGAGTACGATAAAAAATATTTCGCGAAACCAACACTTGTTTCATATGTATGATGTTTGAAGATTGGTTATGGGAAATACCGAAGTATGTAAACTGTCTTTCCGCATTACTATGGAGGGAAATGTTTTTCATCTAGTTTCGGGGCTAAGACTATATATATTTCACTAACAAAGTACTCCCTTCGTCCCATAAGGATAGATAGTCTACTTTAAATTTAATGAACTTTGACAAAATAATAAAAATAAGTATAAAAAGTAATTATCATCATGAAATTCTAATTTTTTTTTATTGATGCACATTAAAAATAATGTCAATAGCATTTTTTTAGAATTTCACGAGGATAATTAATTTTATACGAGGTGACTAATAAAAGGTGAGACTATCTTTCTGGAATGGAGGGAGTATTTTTTTCTTCTATTAACATGGTTTCCAAGTTGTATTGTCAATGTAAAAGAATCAATTATTCAAATTGAAAATGGCCCTTCAGTTTCCGATTCACTTGGCCTTGAAGTTGTGATAAGCTTGAGTTATAGCAAATGCTAACATATATCACTAAGCACTTGTTAAGAAACTTTTTCCCCAAAATCAGTTCAAGTATTTTTACCATCTTTAATACCTCGGTTGATAATTGTGATCCCAAAATTTCCATCTTTGACCCCCAAATGATGTGTCATGGATGTGATTTGTTGGTCAACAAGGCTCCACAAGTTTGGGGGTCGAAGTGGCATGGGTCAATTGCATTACTCTCTAAATGTTGATTGCTTTACGTCTTTTGAAAACTCAAATTCGCCTTAAATGTCTCTAATATGTCATGCCAAAGCTATTTGAATGCTGAAATTGCGAATTTCCCCTTCTTTCCTACCCAGAATAAATTCAGATTGGATGAAGAAGACGAGGCTAATGATTCAGACATTGAAAGAAATAAGGATCAGTCAAGCAACGGATTAGATCTCATTACAAGAAAATGAAGCGTAAGATCATTTTTCTCTTCAGTTCTTCTCCCTTTCTCACCGTGCTATTTAGTTTAGTACCCATACCTCATACACCGCGCACTTGTTGAGAACCTTTTTCCCCAAAATTAGTTCAAGTATTTTTACTATCTACATCCTCTTACGTACCAAGTTATGAATGCTGAGTAACCATTTGGAATAATATGACTCCATGAAGAAAATTAGTTTATGGATGCTGAACACTGAATTGATTGAAGATTATTTTCCTTTATTTGACCCTTCTATTTCTCCTTATATTTATTTCAGTTCACTTCTCTACTTTGACCAAATTGATTGACCTGCAATTGCATAAAAAAGCTCTCGAAAATCCTGCAAGTAGGATCAAGACATTCATCCAACCACTCTTTTGGTCCCAAATGAGGGAAAGATCTCGAAAGTTTCAGAAGTCAAACAGAAAATAATAAGTAATCATGAAGCTCTTTAGTAGAAATATAGGGTGCAAATTGGTTTCCCTGATGAAGCTTTTTAGTAGAAATATAGTTGATCATGTTTGGTTACAAAAGTAATAAAGATTGGTGCTGACCTTTGGTTTATAAATTTACCAATCCCTCTTGATTCTTGCTTATGTACTATGCACGAGCCAATTTCCTTCCAGTTTTCTAACCTCAATAACGGTCGGGCTAACATTCATTGAACCTCAAGGTTTAATGTGCCAAAAAACCAACATCAGCACTTCCAGAAATGAAAAACGCTCTAATAAGAGCGTAGTTGAATCTTCGGTTTAACTTTTTTTACTCCTCTTTACCTTTTATACTTGGAAAAAGCAAAAGAATAAGAATGTTTTTCATTGGTGTAATTTGCGAGCTCATGTTGCTATAATCTCCTTGCCAAGTTACTTTTTTTGAAAAGTGGTCCGTGTATTAAACAATCATTAATATTTCTGTTTGGAAAATTTAGGCAAGCTGAAAAAAGAGAACTTTGATGATGGTTTCGAGGAGGAATCTACAAGAACATTTCAAGCAAGATTTGGGAATAGATGGTATACTTGGTCGTTTGCTAAGCAGCAAGATGAATCTCATTTCCAGGATTCAACTACTGGATTTGAGTGGAGAGATTTTTCAAACAGGACATACAGTAGAAACAACAACAAATGGGCTAATGAAAGTGATGACGAGTCTGATAACGAGCCATGTTCTTATGGTGTAGGTTCATCTTCTGACAGAACATTACTCGGTCTGCCTGCGAGTGGACCTTTGAAGATCGAGGAAGTAAAAATGCGTAAGTTTGACATGCCTTTTATGCTATATTTATATATGCCCTTTATGGACTCTTTGAAATGCAGTAAGTTTTTATTTTTTTGTTGGGCATTCTAGAACCACAAAAAAGTTTTGCTAAAGCTTCGTTGGAAGTAAATCAAGTTAGACGTTTTACACTGGTTTGAGAGTATAACTGTATTTTGAGTCGATTTTGTGCCCTTTTTGGACACTTAAGTTATAAAGAACACAAATTTTATCACATACTCCCTCCATCCCCAAATGAATGTCCAAATTTCATTTCAAGGGACATTCTGAAAATCTCTACTTTTCATATATTTTAGAGGCAAAGATTCATATATATCCGTGTAATCCTCTTTCCAAACATTTAGTTTTGCAAGTATGAGACTAGTGAAAAAAATTCAGTAAAAAAATATTTAGGGACAAAGTTTTTTCCGAAAAAGACATTCAGTTTGGGACAAAATGTTCTTGAAAATGGACATTCATTTCGGGATTCATTTAGGGACAGAGGGAATACAAATTAATTCAATTACTCCCTTTGTCCCTGAATAAATGTCATACTTTCTATTTTCGTTTGTCCCAAAATAAATGTCGCCTTACTAAAAATAGGGAAAAGAAGTTTGGTGATCTTCTTATACTACCCATTCTCATAGGCACAAGCATTGCAATGCCATGGGAGGTGTCACTCTACCCATATGATAGATTGAGGCAATAAAAAAAACACAACTAAAAACTTAAAACATCGACTTGTCAACTATGACATTTATTCCAGGATAGAGGAAGTACGTATTTATATTTTGGCATGTTACTACTATGTGACTTGGAGGTCATAGGTGCCTCATGCATTTAAATGCAAGGGAGAATGCAAGGGAAGGCTGTCTACACAAAGCCCATGTGAGCCTGACCCTTCACAGGATCCCACTCATAGTGGGAGCTCTTGTAGCACCTGGTTGCTCTGTTTTTATTTGTATTCCGGCATTTGGCTTTGCTGCCCAATGCATACCATGAGAGGACAAGTGACAAATTTCGAGGAAAAAACGATAGGAAAAAAAGAAGCCTTTTATCCATCACATGATCCAACAATGTGACTGGATGAATTACTCTAGATTAAATACCTGAGGTGGTGAGGATATCTTGAACAGAATGCTCTATCTACTCAATTTGCAGGTTCCGGTTGTCAGCTTTGAAGTGGCATCCAGATAAGCATCAAGGCTCCGGGCAGGTTTGTTTCTTAATACTCCCTCCGTTCCAAAATGTTATCCTAATGAAAGTATAAAACTTGTTATTGTTAGTATTTATAATGGTGTATCAATAACAAGTTTATATTTTCATTAGGATAAACAAAATAAACTAGAACTATTACTCAAAGTTCCTTCGTACTAACGTAAAAAAATAGAGGGAACAACAATTTGGGTCAGAGGGAGTATATCCAGTCCCGGTTCATTCATTCACTGGAAAGAGCTGACATTTGTCTATGTTCTGAATTCAAAGATGAATTTTCAACCTTTTTGCAGGCGGTGGCTGAAGAGAAATTCAAATGCTGTGTAACCGCGTATAAATCATTGTGTAGCGCTCTTTCCTCAACGTAGCCGCGTTGTCATTTTTATCTCCAATTCATTATTTCTTGGATTCAAAGGTAACGAGGCTTTGTTACTACAAGTCAAGGAGGTTAGCTCATTGCTCTTTAGTGATAATTTCTTAGATGGGGGAGTAATTTATCGGAAATAAAGAAAACGGGAGATAAAGGTATTTCCTTTCCCTCTTCATTTTCAGTTTGTAAACTAGTTTCATAAATTACATATAAAAATCTCTTATTTATTTAGATTAGAATTTTATTCAGCAACACAACCTTACCATCAAGCATATCTTATTTATTTAGATTAGATTTTTTTTTTTTTTTTTTTTTACCATTTCTCAATTCTTTTCATTGTTTTCTCACTTCTTCATTGATGATTCCGTAAGACAATTCATGTTAGCCAACTTCAAATTATTTTGAGACTAATGGTCTGTTTGTTTGGGCTGAAATGAGGCTTTTGAATGACTCAAATTGCCATGAACAGAAGGCTTGCTGAAACCAGTCCTCAAAGAAGAGATGTGTGATTTAATTGTTTGTATAATGATTGTACCATATTAAAAACTAGGTAGTAGCCCCTCGATACTCGACGGGGCATATTATAATCAATTTATTTTAAATATATTCTTTACGTTCCGGGTAAGCTGCAACAATTTGGCATTTTGGGCATTCCACTTAAGTTGCAGCAATGCCAAATAAGGAAACTATTTATTACTTTTTATAATCTTCCACTCATTCTCTCTCTTCCTCCCAACCACTCATTATTCTCCACTCATTCTCTCTTTTCCTCCCAACCACTCATTATTCTCCTTTCTTAATTTTTGTGCTTCCCCTTCCATGTTGTAACTTACCCGGAACTGAGGGAGTATATATTAGTAAAATCGATTAATTACGAAATATAACTGAAATTGCCCTACTAAAATTCATTTAAAATTAATTGAGCAATACCATAAATATAGTTAGTTTTTTCTAATTATGTCTTATGCTCACAATGGTTTATCATAAAAACGACTTTCATCAAGTTTTCATTCAAAAATTATTAATTTCGTCGAACTGTACTGTGCCACAAATTTATGCATAATTTCTTGTAGGTTAATCCAAATTGACCTTAAAATTATATTGTAAATTTATTACTCCAATGTTTTCATAATATTTGACGTTTTAAGAAAAATAATAAATATATGTTTGATGCTATATATATTAGGAAATTCTAAAGTTTGAAAAATATATTTTAGGAATTTTTTAATTTTTAATTATGATGAATCAATTAAATACAATCAGCATAAACCTATTAGAAGATGTCACATGGAATTACACATCATAATCACCCTTGATATTCTTATTATAAATTCATGTAATCTTATAATGTAGTCGTAAAAAACGATTATTTTAGAAAGAGATTATAGCAAATTATATTAAATTGAACAACTATTTTTCAGATGATTTATAATAATAATAAAAATGATTGTTATTGTGTGCCGGGGGAGTAAATAAAATATCTTGGAATATTCATTAGTTATTATTTTCGCCTAACTTGTATTGCGCCACGTCATAAGTTTAATATGTATTGCGCCACATCATAAGATTTTGTAGGTTAATCCAAATTGGATGACCTTAGAAATATACATATGAATTTATGAATCCAATTCTTTTTACAGTATTTAACGCTTTAGACTTTTTCATTCATATTAAAAAAAAAAATAATGAATATTAAATGTTTAAGAGACTCAAATACTTTAAGAAATTTTTAATTTAGAAGCTTCATTTTTTAAATTTTTAAAAATTTCATGCTACATTTTAGGACATTATAAAATACGAAAAAAAATTTAGTAAATTTTAAATTATGAACTATGATAAATAAATCAAACATGATTTTAGCATAATGCCTATTAAACAATGTCACAAGAAATTTCAACCCAGTAATCAAGAGGGCTAATTTAGCTGCACAATGAGGGTTATTAATAAAACATAGGACATTTTTTCCAGAAAAAAAAACATAGGACATAATTTAAGTTCAAAATATATTTTTGGGGATTATCCTATAAAATATATGGCATTTAAAACTGGATTTATTTGATTTATGCATAAAATGAGATTTGTTTGCTTACTTTTCATTCTTATGTGCTTAAACCAATAGAATGATGTCACATAGAATTCCACATCATAATTCTATGTGGCGTGCCGTAGAAACAAATAAAGATTCTCATATATATATATATATATATATATATATATATATTAAAAGATAAATTTCTTAAATTTCAATTTTTAAAGATTAATAAATATAAAATTGTCATTTTAAAATGTATTAATTCAAGTTTGATTTTTAAATATATTTTGAGGAAGGTTTAAATGAGGAGTAAGTCTCTTGTAAAACGCGTTTTACACTAGGCTTAGTGTAAAACGTGTTTTATTAATAACGGCAAGTAGGGTTTAAGAGACGCGGTGGCATAAGTGTAAATATTTGAAACTTATGAAATCTCAGGAGACATATTTTAAAACTGCAGGAGGCATATTATGAAACTGAAGGAGGCATATTTTTGAAACTCCACATCAGGCACTTTGTAAAACTATAACAGGCATTTTTTTCAAAGAGGCACTTCTAAATTTTAAAGCAAGCATGTTTTAAAAACTGGAGGAGGCATATTTTCATACTGCAGGAGGCATATTTTTAAACTAGAGCAGGCATTTGTTTTCTTTAAAAAAGACAATGTTAAAAGTTCAAAAAAATCTCAGGAGACATGTTTTGAAACTGGAGGAGGCATGTTTTGAAACTGCAGGAGGCACATTTTTTAACTAGAGCAGGCACTTATTTTTTCTCAAAAAAGGCACTGTTAAAAGTTCAAAAAAAGTGCCTTCTCTAGAGTTAAAACATGCATGCTCTAAAAAAGTGTCTCCTCTAGAGTTAAAATGCCTGCTGTGAAGTATTGAAAAATGCCTCCTCTTGTTTTAAAATGTGTCTGCTGAGATTTTCATGAGTTCCACTTATTTACAAAATTGTCACCGCGTCCTTTAATCCCTCTTAAGCCGTTATTTGAAAAACACGTTTTACACTAGGCTTAGTGTAAAACACGTTTTTTACAAGATTTTGTGTTAAATGAGTCATTGTTTGGTGTTTGTTGGAACCAACTCCATTGTATTACGAATCCAATTTAAACTTCATACTCATACTCAATGTTAAGTCTATCGTCTCATACAAACACTTTAACAAATTAGTAGTGAATTTTATTTCCTAATAGTAGATAACTCTTTTTAATTTTTCGTTTTTAGTTGTTTCAGAAAACTACTCTTATTATTAAAATTAAAACTTTAAAAATCACTGAATTTCTAAAACTTAAAATGTAAATATTGAGAAAAGTTAAATGAGACTTTCATTTTAAATTTTAAGATAGAAAGAGTATGCACAAATCTACCTAATACTATACTCCAAATGATTGTGTTTAAAGGTACTCCCTCCGTCTCAAAAATAGATGTCGTTTTGAGAGTTAATTTTTGTCTCAAAATACATGTCGTTTTACTATTTTCAAGGCTATTTTGTTGTTGTATACCAACTTTACCCTTATTAATGATAGTAGACTATCTCTTAAACATTTATTTAATTGCCTAGGTAATTGAATTACTTTAGGGGTATATAAGACTTTTTCATCTTCATTAATTGTATTTCTTAATATCTGTGAAGTGGTTGAAACGACATCTATTTTGAGACGGGGGAGTACTTTTCAACCATGAAATTTTTACATGCACTAACATAAAAAACGTTGCTAATTAGAAATAAGCAAAGCCGAATAATATTTTCCTAAAATCAGAATGTAACTACACAAACTTGAATTGAATACAAAAATGAGGGAACTTATGTCAAAGCTGGTAGTAAAGTTTAACTCCCAATGCTTCATTTTAATTGGTATATCTTTGATAATTTAAAATATCATATTATAATTGAATTTGATTTGATATTATCTATAACATGAAACTTATTTTCTCTTTCCATATATATTTGCTTTAGCCTATAGGATGATAGGATGGAGCCACATGGAATGTGGAATCAAATAAAAACTCTCTTTTATTATATATTTTCCCCTTCCTACCTCACTTGAGACCTAAGAGGTGAACATAATAACTAAGGGAAAAAAAAATGTGTGGTAGAAAATAAAGAGAGAGAATGAGTGGGGTTAATAGTAGGTTGGTTGAATGAATTGTGAGGTGGAAAATGAAGAGAGCGAATAAGTGGGTGGGGTAGATTGATTATAAAATTATAAAAAGATTACTATTTTGGGGAGTCTCAAGTGAAGTGGGACGGACTAAAATGAAAATAAGTTTCAAGTGAGGTGGGACGGAGGGAGTATATATATAGATACTTTAAAATTATTTTTTTTAAATTTAAAATACAATATTTATTTTGAGATACTCCTTTCGTCCTATACTTATTGTTATTAAATGAGAATGCACGGGAATCAAGAAAGTATGTTGGAAAAGTAAGTATTGTGAGTGGGTAGAAGAGAGAAAATAAGTTAGTGGATAGTTGTTGTGAGTGCATATGAGAGAGAAAAGTGAATATTTTAGGTAATTAACAATAAGTATGGAACGCCCAAAATGAAAATAAGTATCGATAAGTATGAGACAGATAGATAGAGTTATTAATAGTAGAGTCATCTTAAAAGTGTGATTTCTGGTTGTGCTACATAATGGTAGGAAGTCAGACTATTTCCTTTCTGATGAATGCATCACATAACCTTCCCCCTCTTTTTAAAACAACCAATATTAATGCCTAGTTTTTATGAAGCAAATAGATGTAGGTGTAATGGGGGTAAAACTAATAGGAGTGTATAGGTGTAATAGTCAAAAAACCCAAATGGGCTTTTGGGGGTATTAGATTAGAATAGATTAGGGGTCTATTCTAATCTAAAGGCCTTCCTGTCATCATCAAATAATAGGTAATACTATCTCTGTCTCAAAATACTCGTAGTTCTAGCATTTTACATACATATTAAGAAAATCAATCAATAAATATCAAATAGACCAAGTTACCTTTTGAATAGTTCAACTACCTAGAAAATTAAATAATTTTACAGTCACAACTACCTGTAATAAATAAGAGCAGTTTAGAAAAAGTATATCAATGTTTTATGAGAACATGCAAAACTGCAAGTATTTTGAGACAAAATATTCATCCTACAACTACTACAAGGCGGAGTGAGTAGTAAGTAGCATCAAAAGTTGCCGTGCTTGGTTAAAAGTTTGGTGCAGTTTTGGAGGAAGATCTTATTCTTAACCTAAATTTGTCTTGTCCCATCATCTCCTTCCCTTATCACACAAACCAAATATATATATATATATATATATATATATATATATATATATATATATATATATATATATATATAATTACTTCCTCTTATGTTCTTTATTATTTGATAATTTGGCATTAAAAAACTGTTTTCAGTATTCACTAATATTCTATAATTATGTTTTAAGCATCCTTTTGTTACATACTTCTTTAGTCCCAACTCACTTAAGACTCCAAAAAATAGTCATATTTTTATAATTTTATATTCAATTTACCCTACCACTCATTCTCACTCTTCATTTTCCACCACTCAATTTATTTAACCAACACTACTATTCACCTACTCATTCAGTCTCTTCATTTTTCGCCACACATAAATTAGTTTTTCTTAATTCTTGTGCCCACCTCTTGGGTCTCAAGTAAGGTGGGATGGAGAGAGTATGTATCATTCTTTATATGCATTTAATTAATAAGAGAGAGAAAGAGTAATTTGAGAAGTTTTAAGAAGATTAATTGCTTTCTTGGTTTGTGTTATTTTGTCTAAAACTACAAATAAAAAAGAACTGAGTACTGTACTCCTTTCATTCCAGTTTAAAATGTTTTTTGTTTGACTGAGCATGTTTATTAAAAACTCAATGCAAAACGAGTCAACAATAATTGTGCTGAGGATATAGTGTCCAAAACACTATTGTTTATAAAACAAGTGTGTGGAAAGTAGGTTAGGTAAAAAAAATTTTTGTTATTCTATGAACTTGAAGAGTAAAATTTATATGCTTTCTAGTCCATCAGAGTAAATTTTCCTCTAAAATAATGGCAAATTAAAAAAATATTAGTATCTTAGGCATTTTATCTAGGGGTGGCAAATTTTACTCCTCCGTACCAACCAACCCGTATACCAACCGTACCAATTATAGTTGGTATAAATAAGTCGGTATACCAAACTTTTTGGTAGGTAGTCTCGTACCAATTTTGTCTAATTGGTTGGTATACGGTATACAATATCGACTTTGGGTTGTATACCATGTAACAACTATATATATATATATATATATATATATATATAACACGCGCGCCACACACACATATATAATACTCCGTTTAATTGTCTAGGTACTTGAAATATTCAAAGGGTAGTTTGGTCTATTTTATATTTATTGATTGTTTTTTCTAATACGTATTCTAAAACTACAAGTATTTTAGGATGAATGGACTGGAGTATCAAACATTAATTTCTTTTTTCTAACCTTAAGTTACTTTATTAAAATTTAGGGAAAAAATTCAAACTGCATTATTGTAATCTTTTGATTTTGGAGTCGTGGTGAATATTATTTAGAGTCATTGTATTATTTAGTTTGCAACACTTCAATTGTTCTATTTTTCTAACCTTAAGTTACTTTATTAAAATTTAGGGAAAAAATTCAAACTGCATTATTGTAATCTTTTGATTTTGGAGTCGTGGTGAATATTATTTAGAGTCACTGTATTATTTAGTTTGCAACACTTCAATTGTTCTACTTTTCTTTAGTTTCAGGACTTTATAATTTGTATTTGAGATCTATTTTATGTTATAATGTGTTTTTTTATACTAGACAAGAAAGTACAAAAAATACAAAAAAAAATGCAATTTTTTTTTTGTCTTCATTTACATTTGGTATATACTCCCTCTGTCCCATTTTAAGATTCAAAAAATGAGTAGGTTCAAGAATTAAGAAAAATGTGATGTGTTGTGAGTGTTGATAGTTGGGTAGGAGAGAAAAAGTGGGGTAGAGAAGAGTTAGTGAATAATTGTTGTGAGTATGACATGTAGGACCCACTTTCCATTTTAGGATTTTGACTCTTAAAACCGGACGCCCTTTTAGGAAATTTTTGACTCTTAAAATGGGACGGAGGGACCGTACCAACCGTACCAATAAACTTGGTATACCGACTTTTGTCGTTGGTACTGGTAAATATTTTTGTGTACCAGATTATACTTGGTTGGTACACGGTACAAGCAAAATACACTCGGTATACCTACCAATCCACCCTTAATTTTATCCTTACAAAATTGCTATGTTTACAAAAAAAATAAAAAAAATAAAAAAAATAAAAAATAATGTCGAGTCCTTTTACCTACTTTCAACATTTTAAAAGTTTTTTAAAATCCAAATTTATTTTGAGAGAAATTTTTGTATTTTAAACTAAATTTTGAGTAAAGAAAGCCTGTAAAAAAAATATTAAAAATATAGTAAATACCATAAAGAATGACACTTTCCCTTAATTATTTATTATCCATGCCTTTTGTTGCATGCTATGGGGAGCCACAAACCGTACGGACATGGCTAAAAAAGAAAGCAGTCATAGGCTCACCTGGTCTCTTCTTTTAACACGAGAGCTTAGCTTAGCTTAGCTTGATTTGAAATTTTGATATGAAACCCAAAATTACAAGTAAAAGACAGAATAGAATATAATCAAACCTTGGAATTAGGGAAAGAGATATCACACACACACACACACACACTTGGGGATTGAGAGATGATGAGATCTTGTCTTTTGTTATTATGATATAATCAACTTTGTAAAGTTAATTAGCATGTGATTATGTGTTAATAATTTTTACTTCAAATTGAAAACATTCCTAACGTTAATACAAAGTCTAATCTTGGAGGGTGGACCCCTTTAATTAGCTTTTTAATCTTTGTTTAAAAGCTTTACACACAAGGCTAAGTTTGGTTGTTTTTAACTTGTTTGCTTTGCTTAGGAGTTAAGAGTGAAGGCATTTGAAAAATGTGGTATACTCTCTCTCTCTCTCTCTCTCTCATTTGATTTTCTTTGGTCAATATAAATGAACATTGATCGAACATTAATTTCGATTTAATCATTTTAATAAAATTCTAAACTTGTACACCCTTTTGCCTCAAAATAAATGTCGGATACGTTTGTACAAATAAACTTTGAGCTAGATGGGTCAAGATAATGGGTTGACATAAGAGGGTTGAAGGTGGGTTGACTTAGATGGGTCAAGATGATGGGTTGACCTGATGGGTCAAGAAGATGGGTTGATCCAAGCAGGATCAAGACGATGAGTTGATCTAGATAGGTCAAAATGATGGGTTTGATCTCGACATGTCATAATGTTGGGGTTGACCTAGACGGATCAAAATGGTGGGTTTGACCTAGACAAGTCAAGGTGATGGGTTAAAGAATGGGTAGATGGGTCCATGCAACAAGCCTTAATTTTAGAATGGGAACCGTGATGTTTTATGAAGTCGGTCAAGCTGACCGGTCAAAGGAGTATACCTAGGTATGCAATGTAGTGTGGGTTAGACACATGTACGGCTAAGGTCCCCACCACTCGCAAGCGTACATGGTGAGTGGGATAACCAAGTGACGCGAAAGAGGGTAAAAATATCACCACCGATTTCTGCATATCGAAGTCTTTCAAGGGTTGAGGCGTAAATGTGCAGTGTTGACACGGATTGTGGTGATGTGCGATAAAGGCTAGTTTATCATGGGAGGATTATAAATATAGGACATCATAACTAAAGCATAGTAATAACGTGATTAAAGACGTATCTAATATAACGTATATCTAGTTTAGAGTTTGCCTCTTGGCATGCAAGTTTCCGATCACGATTCTGTATATACTAATCTAGATTTTATGAGAAACTCTTTTAAGGTCTTTTTTAAGTTTTTAAATGCGTAGGAAGTCTTTGTGTTCTGATACACGCAATTAACTTATTTTTTCGACCGGTACTAACAAAAGTATACAATTGTAAATCAAAAAGAATTCTTGATATCCTTACTACCTACTCTTACATTTGCTCTTAAGCTAATGTTAATTTGATTCAATTTCCAAAAAAAAAAAAAAAAAAAAAGAAGTCTATTATTGATCTCCTAAAAACTGTCATATATTCTTTCATTTAATAATCTCAAGAATACATGGTCCCATTTTTAATAAAGAGGTGGTCTCCCATGAAAACAATGGGATCCGTCTCATGCATGAGACGGGTCGCCCCATGACTCATGTGCCGAACCCGCCACGTGGCAACCCACCATTGGCCGGAAAATTTTTTTTTTTTTTTTTTTTGAGTTTGTATATTTTTTTTTCGGCTTTTCAGTGGTTTAGCAAAAAATAATAGTTACCATCTCTTAAAGTAACATTGTTCATAAGTAAACGTAATACTTGTTTTAAAAAAACAAAAGCTCGTTTTTACCCATTTGAAAAGTAATAACTTATGTATATGAATGTAATAGTAAGTTTATACAAGTAAATGTAACACTTTGATTGACGAAATTGTAACAGATTTCTATAGGTAATGTAATACTTTTACATGTATCATGATAATTTGACCCCATTGTAACTTATTGTTTGAAAACATATAGATATCTATACATATGTATTACAATTATGTACAAATACTATTACATATAAATAACACGTTTGTGACATTTTAGTTATAATAAGTATTACTTTGGCAAACGAAGAAAACATAGGAATAACACTATTACTTTAAGAGATGGTAACTATTACTTTTCACAAACCGAAAAAAAACCAAAAAAAAAAATTTTAAAAAAAGCAAAAAAAATAAAAAAATAAAAAAATTGGGCCAATGAGGGACTGCCACGTGGCAGGGTCCCCCATGGGTCCTGGAGCAGGGTTGTGGGTCGGGTAATGGGTCAAAAAAATGACCCGTCTCACCCATGAGACGGGTTGGAGTGTTCTCACACAAGTTTTTGTCTTTAATAAAAACAGCTATTGAAGGATATCTCTTGCAGAGTACTAAGGAAAACATGATTTGTGAAAATAATATCTTTCAAAAATGATTTTATTTTTGGGATAATTGAAATATTCTCTTTTGTGCCATCAATTATTTAGGGGGCAATTGTGTTAATATGCTAATAAGTCCATCAAAACTTAGTTATTTGTAGTGGATAAATATATTTTATTGTGGAAACAACTTCTTCCTTAAAAATATATTTTTAATAAAAACAAAACGGATTTTAATTTAAAACGATGAGAGTAATAGTACTTTGTATTTCAAGAAGAAGGGATTCTTTCAAAAAAAAAAAAAAGAAGGGATATATCTTGTCATCTCTTATGGACTCACTGATGCAAAAGCCATCCTTCAAGGCTGCTTTACAGCATTAAAAAAACAAAAGTAAATACTTTTTTCGTCCCAAAAAATTATATTCACATTTTTTTTTTATGTTATTACGAAAAAACTTTGAGTAATGATTTTAGGATGATGTAATTATCTTAATAAAAATCTAAAACTTGTTATTGATAGTATTGTTGATGGTGTGTCAATAACAAGTTTTAGGTTTTTATTAGTATAGTTGAGTCAACTTTAAATTATCGCTCAAAGAAATTTCGTAGTAACAACAAAAAAAAAAAGTAGAAATATCATTTTGAGACCGAAGGAATATACGAAACGAGGAAAAAGACAAGAATTAAAACCCTTTTTTTTCCTTTCCCAAATGATCAGATCCTGATGAAGACAATCTGTTGAGAGGACTCCTATGAACAACGGGAGAAACTTTAGGGGCAAAAGTGTCCTTTAAATTAAAGAGAGCATCTGGCTGTTTTGTTTCAATCGTACGCCACACAAAGACAGGAAATATCTTATAAAGGTCTGTTTGCCTGAATCAAGGTTCCAACATCATTTGTTTTATGCATTGTAATTAAAACTAATTACTCCCTCCGTCCCAGTTTAAGATTCTTACTTTCATTTTTGGTATGTCCCAGTTTAAGGTTCTTAGTTGATTTATTCTTTAAACGGCAAAGGATGAATAGTGTTTTGGACACTTTTGTCCTCATAAAGTTCATACTCCCCCCGTTTCACTCGAATTAGGACAAATTTCCATTTTGGGCGTCTCATTCGAATTAGGACAACCCAAAAATGGAAGTGTTTTATTTAATGGGATCCACATTCACACTAACAACAATTTTCCACTCATTATTCCATACCCCACTTTCTCCCTCATACTTCACTTTTCATACTCACAACACCTACTCCACTAACACTTTTTCCTTAATCCCCGTGTCCAACCTAAAAATCCTAATTCGGGTGGGACGGAGGGAGTATATTACAAAAAGCCCATCACTTACCCATTTTTCTTTCACCCACTTGCTTTATGAATGGACAATTATATCCTCCACCCACTACTATTCTTGACTCAAGTTTGCCTTGATTTCTTAATAAGCGTGCAAAGTCAAACAAATTAAGAACCTTGAACCGAGACGGAGGGAGTACTAATTTTATCTTTAAAAAAACCAAGAGTTGTATTTATCAAAAATAAAATAAAAGTATAAATTGGTGCGATTTATAAAGATGTACTTCCTTTGTTTAGAAGATATCTTCATTTTTTTTTGTTAATATGAATGAAATTACTTAATATATTTAGTTTAATTTAATAATTTTAATAAAATATAAAATTATTATTGATGTACCATTATAAATACTCTTAATACTCTTTTTGTTCCAGAATAAGTGTCATACTTTTGATTTTCGTTTGTCAACAAATAAATCCAATATCTTATTACGAATAATTCCGACAACTTCGGGAGAAAAAGAGGCATTTAGCTATTACAGAGATGGTGCGATTTGATTCTTTTTTTTTTATTATTAGAAGTCCGATTGACTCTAAGATGGATGAATAATTAGTTGATATTATCAAAGAAATACGTGTATATGTTCTATTATCTAGTTAGATTCTTCGTAGTCAGACGAGAAAGACATACATTTGGGATCGGAATTCAAAGAAAAAGAAATCTACGCTTATTGACGGTAAAGTTTGGAAATAGAACAACTCCTTCTGTTGTGTATCCTCAATTAATGCAGCCTCAGATTTGAATTCCGCTTTTAAGTTAGACCATTTTAATTGAGCTTTTAAGTTAGACCATCTCCTCTTAGATAAAGTGTAGTGAGAATGACCTCTTAACCAGTTTTTCCATGGATTCGTTCGAAAATTTCGAAGTTTCTTATTCTTTAATTCGGTCTTATTCTTTAATTCGGTCTTATTCTTTAATTCGGAATGAAAGATTCCTTGTCTTTCAAAAGACTCCTTTATTGCAGTCTTAAGAAAAAAGACGTTCCGCGATATTGAAGAACAGATCTTAACTTATCACTAACTTGGCTTTGTGATAATTTGTAAAATACATAGGCTTGTGACAGGGAAGATAAATCTGGCGAGTCAAAAAATTTCCAAAATCCTTACCCAAACGAAGTCTTTTTTTATTTTTTTCATTATTGTCAAAGCTGAATTTCTTGTCATAACCTGCATTTTTCAACAAATGGATCTATTTAAACCATGATCATGAGCAAGTGCATAAATATACTCCTGAAAGATAAGTGGATATAAGAAGTGATGTTGTTGAAATCTATCGAGCTCTAAAGCGCTTTGAAATTCCGCCATTTGAAAGTCTATTTGAACCAAAGGTTGAGGATTTTGAGGGTTCTCAAATGATACAGAGTGCGATCCAGTCAAAACAAGGTATTTATTATAATAAGAAAATAATACCTCGGAGCCCGTTGCATGTCCCAAGACGCTTTCATCTTGTTATACACACTTCTGGGAACCAACCGAAGGGTTGGATCGCTCTTGAGAATGGGGTTAATGGGAAGTCTTTTGACAGTCTCTTCATGAGTAAAGCTATCCCATTGCTCCACAGAGCGCTGCCAGTACTGGATGTATTCAGCAATAACTTGACCCTCCAAGTCTTTGCCTATCACGTTCATGCCTTGGACATCAGGAAATAAGCTAGCCAGTGAGAGAGCAGGAGTATTGAAAAGTGGAGTTTGAAAGAAGTAAGTCCCTGTCTCAATAGTACCCCTTCCAGTAATTCCCTTGAATGGATTCGGGGGCAAGACCCGTGCTGGCTTCGCTTTGCTGAAGAAATTGGAGCGGATCAGAGGATTTACCTCTGGTCATCCTGTCTCTGCCTTGGTAAGAGCTGTTGGAGGACTAGCATTTCTTTTTTTTTTTCTTTATCCGCTCGGGAAAGGGGAGTATAAAGAAAGGCTTCTCTTGCTTAAGAGATCGTTCGTGAGCTCCTTCCGCCTCCTTTAGGAAATATAGACGACTGAGGAAAAGCGAGTCATTCCCATGGTCTGTTTCAACGGTTGACTTAGTTTTTTAGTAAGCCTTTAACACGCGACCATATTTACCGATCAGTCGGTTCCTTCCTTCTGAGCTACTTTTTTGGTGGAACTAGGACTCGGAACTACGAAAATCTATCTATAAAGAAGTTGGGAAGTGGACTCATTTCCGGTTGGAGTGCAGTAGTTGCTTGAGAAGATTCAATAGTTGCGACTGGATATTTTGGCAGCCTTTCGAGTAACTCCTCAACCCGGAGTTCCCCAGGAAGAAGCAGGGGCCGCAGTAGCTGCCGAATCGTCTACTGGTACATGGACAACTGTGTGAACCGATGGGCTTACGAGCCTTGATCATTACAAAGGGAGATGCTATCACATTGAGCCCGTTGCCGGAGAAGAAACTCAATTTATTTCTTATGTAGTTTACCCATTAGACCTTTTTGAAGAATGTTCTGTTACTAACATGTTTACTTCCATTGTGGGTAATGTATTTGGATTTAAAGCACTGCGTGCTCTACGTCTAGAAGATTTGCGAATCCCACCTGCGTATATTAAAACATTCCAAGGCCCGCCACACGGCATCCAAGTTGTGAGAGATAAATTGAACAAGTATGGTCGTCCCCTGTTGGGATGTACTATTAAACCAAAATTAGGGTTATCCGCTAAAAACTAGAACCACCGAAAGTTCCAACTAAAAATGAAATGATTTTTGATTATCTCAATTGCAATTGAAGTAATAGGCCTCCCAATAATGGGAGGTCCATTACTTCCACTAGTCCCCATGTTCCTCAAACGGATCCCTTAGTTGTTGAGAAGGTTGCCCAAAAGCGGGCTCGAGAAGGAATACCAAAACCTAGTTCACTCGCTGAGTCTCTTTGCATCCATGGCGGAATGGTTTAAGCGCTCAACCAGCCTCGTAGGTTCGATTCCTGCTGGATGCACTTGGAACGTTCAGTTCAATCGCTGCTCACGGAATTCTTACATACATATAATATAGCTCGCCCTTATAGCTTATGGGGCACTTCACTTGCTCAACACTCGGTTCAAAACATCCACTCCTTCTTCACTCGCTAGGGAAAGAGAAAGGATAGATGACTGAAAATCCTGCTTAGAGATCACAAAACTAGGATCTTTATTGGTCACGTGCCGAGACAAGACTTAAAGAAGGGCAGTATGCCGTCTTGGCTCTTTTATATGAAATGGAAAAGAAAGCTGTTGAAATTCTATCTATGTAAAAAAAGCTGTTGAAACTAAATCTTCTGCCCGTCGCTGTTCAATCTTATACTACTTCAGCCCCGTAGTGCCTTGTACTACTTCAGCCTCGTAGCGCCTTGTACTACTTCAGCGCCCTATTGCCTTGTACTCGAACATTGGCTCGAGGCATTTTCTCTACCCTTCTTACCCTTACCCTAAAAAGCAGGGTCACCTTACGTCCTTGAACCTATAAACCATCTTTCGGCTAACCTAGCCTCCTCCGTCCCTCGGGACCAACAAGGGTAGTCGAAGGTATCGCGAGACAGCCTGAGGCGGAGGGAAAAATACGAGGTACTTTATTGTTGAGTCTAGCTTTTATGGAAGCTTTAACAATTTATGGCTTGGTTGTAGCATTAGCACTTTTATTTGCGAATCCTTTTGTTTAATCTTCGAAATTTACATTTTTTTCTCAAAGGGATGAAATATAAAAGGATACTCTGAATCATAACTTCGAAGATGGAATTCAAAGGGATGAAATAGAAAAGGATACTCTGAATCATAGAATTCCAAGGAAATATACGATCAACCAACATTTATCGATTTTTTTTTTTGAAAAGGGTCCATGGTTCGCTGATCTTCATCGTTTTGATAGATCCATGCGTCGGGCTGCAGAAAGATACACAGACACATTCACTTGGACAGTCATCACCCAGAAAGATTTCGTTTCTGAGCAACTGGATGATGATTTCGTTTCTGAGCAACTGGATAATTCAGCAGCTTTTTGTTCAATTTCCCACGGAGTCAAATTCTCATCAGTACGGGTCAATGGAAGCGCTCCCTGTCCTCTGATATCCATAGAAAGGACACGACGAGCAGAAAGACCCTCTTTAACTTCTATTCGGATGATTTTGATTTAATAACGTATGGATAGTTCCTTGATTTTGGTTAAGGGGTTCTTGAATCCTTGCCCTGGAATAAGAATAAATGGAATAAAAGGGATTGGTATTGGTGCGATCTGATCCAGGCTCAGAGATCAACCCGGAACCCGATAACTCATTTCTTTTTATGGTATAGGAAATAGTCGGGTTTTCGAAATCGATTCTTAGAAAATCTTTAATCAAAGCATTTGTCGGGGGCGGATGTAGCCAAGTGGACAAGGCAGTGGATTGTGAATCCACCATTCAAGGGTTCGATTCCCTTCGTTCGCCCATCCTTTTTCTTTGAAAAGAGAAGGAGGAAGAAAGAATTCGATTGTCTCTCCTATTTACTACGGCGACGAAGAACCCAATTTTCACTAATTTTTTCTTTCGCTAGTTCTTCTTCCAAGTGCAGGGCGGACGATTTTCAAGTAGACTCCCTATTCATTAGATCGGGAAGATGTCTAAGATTTCGTGATCCGCTGCCGACCTTATTGCCTCGGATCGAGTCGGTATATCATTACCGATTCGATTCGAGTGGGCATTATTCACTTGTTACACAACAACCCCTTAGAGGCCGGGCCAAGCAAGGAGGACAACGGGTCGGAGAAATGGAGGTTTGGGCTCTAGAGGGATTTGGTGTTGCTCATATTTTACAAGAGATTTACCCCATCTATTTTCTAGATGGGTAAAGAGTTTATTAGACAAAGTCTCTAAAAAGTCGATTCTATTTTCTATTCTTTTTTCTTCTTTTTATCCTCTCCATCAAAAAGAATGGTATTAATTTTATTGTATTCCTCCACATAGAACATGGCCATATATGGCTACCGCCATTATCTCTAGAAAGATCTCCGGTGTGAATCTCCCAAGAAATCTATCTGTCTATGTAGATATCCCACCTTGAACCTGCAGTAGATTTAGGGATAATCAGTCTCGAACTGATGACTTCCACAGATAATATATATGGGCTTGTCTATAATAATAGCTAAAGGAAAGATTTTCTCAAGATTATTCTTCCGCTCCTTGAGATTTTGAGAATGGGTTGATTGAATTTGAAAATGTTGTATGTAAACCCAGAGCAATAGCATGATGAACCAAAAAGTCTCCAGGCCCTATTGTTAAGAATAGTGAATTACTATTCTCATTAATAGCATTTAACCAGCCTGGCAACCATATGCTTCGACCGGCATTGAATGACGGGCCCCTCGTTGAAGATAAAAGTACATCGAAGCCATATGCAGTTTTACCGTGAGCAGATTGTATCCATTGAGCAAATATAGGTTCGATCAATATTTGTTTCTCCGGAGTACCAAAGTGTTGGTAGTGGTGCCCTAGGCACGTTTAATAAACGTTGTAATTGTTATCATTTATTTCATATCAATAAAGAGATGTTTTGATTATTATTGTTGTTCATGTTTACTTATAATAATTGATAGATTAGTATTTACATATATAATCTCTATGTTCATGTGCTTTTTATTGACTTTTGATATAATTTAGAACATTATTGATGTAATTGTGATCTATTTTGTATAAGGAACTTTGTAAGGATTTGAATGTTGTAAAACACTTTTTAGTGTTATTTTGATATTTTGCAAAGGCCTGGATGCTCAAAAGTGTGGAGATCAATGATTGCTCGAGTCAACATCAATGGTCAACAGCGGTCAACCGAGTCAAGGACGGGAATAAGAAGAAAATCAACCTGTCAGATAACTGTGCGGCCGCACAAAACATATCGTGAGATCGCCCAATTCATACCCATTCCATGACCAAATCAATTCAGAAAGATGTGCGGTCGCACACGCCATTTTGGGCGGTCGCACAGCCTACCCGACAGGAAAATGCAGTTTTTCAACAGCTTGATATCCTCTTCTTGTGTTCCCATTGTGTAACCCTAGCTTGATCCTAGTATAAATACATCTCTTCCACACAGCAGCCATGTATTCAGATCTAGAATAGATAGTTTTTACTTCCTTCAAACATTGTAGAGAAAGATTGAGAGGTTTTTCATTGTTCCAAATATTTTCACTTCTTCAAGTTTTATGTTGAATATTGAAGCTTTGTTGAAGATGAATATGTGTATGCTTGGCTAATCTCTTCATTCTATGGATTGGAGGTAACATGTATGAAATTATTATGTTTTAATTGATAGTATTGTTATTCATTTTGTTGGGTTTTTCAAGAAGTATTTTTATAAGAGTTTTTCTAGTTACAATCTAATGTTTAGATTAGCTTGGTTCTTAAACTAATTTGTGTATAAGGATTTCAAGTGATTGATTGAGATATACAAAGTCCGACTTTTGAAATAATATAATTTTGATTTGTAAAGTGATTTCTTATCAAAATTATAGATTTAAGATTCCTAAGATTTTAATGAGTTCTTTGAATATCATATGGCATTTGCAGAAAATATGATATTGAAAGAACACTAGATTGAAGATGTGTGAGCATTCAATCTTACTTAAGAGAATAAATCCCCAACAAGGAATGATGATATTATTAGTTATATATATTAATGAAATACATGTGAAACCAATCCATAGATCTTCCTCTCATTGCTGAAATTCCGGTAAACTCATTCTATTTTGTTTAATTGCTATCTTAGTTTAATTTAAGTGTTTTTGTAGTATTAAAATCAAAACAAAACCAGTCATTTTAATTTCTTGTTTATACTGCTGAAAATCGAATCGTGAAATACACAAGTCTCTGTGGATCGACCCTCGCATAGCGTATTACTACTACGGTGACTAGTACACTTGCTAGGTATTTTTATTACAAGTGGAGTTTTTCTCTATCACGTTTTTGGCGCCGTTGCCGGGGACTTGTTCTGTATTTCACAGTTTAATTTTCAATAGCGTATGTTTGGTCGACGTTCACTGAACCCCCAGTTGGTTCCGTTGAACGAAGAAATAGATAATCTCGAGGAAAATACTCTCATTTTCAATTTATTTGAATCTGAATCTGAGACTTCTGTCACCGGGACAGAAGAAGATCTAAGTGGAACCGAACTTCCACCACTGAGGTAGAAGTAAACTTAAACATGGTGAGGTTCGTCATATGAAGGATTTTTTCCGTCCTAAAATCGATGATGCATCTTCATGTATTAATTTGCCGGCCGCGACAAAGGATATGAGCTTAAAGGGCAATACTTTAATTTGTTGCCTACTTTCCATGGTTTAACTAATGAGGATCCGCTTAATTTCATCCGTGAATACCTAGCCAATGTGCAAACATTCCCTATCACTGCTGGTATCACGGAGGACCAGTTAAAGTTGCGTTGTTTTCCTCTTTGTATTAAGGGTGCAGCTCAAACGTGGTTCATGACTTTGCCTCCCAATAGCATAGACACATGGGAAAAGATGTACCAAGCTTTCTTTCAAAGATATTATTCGCATCCCTCATTATCAGCATTAAGAAAGAAAATCATAGGTTTTCAACAAGAACCGGGTGAGGCATTTCACGAAACATGGGATCGTTTTAAAATGCTTTTAGTTCAATGCCCTCACCATGACTTTTCCCTTCCACATTTGAATCAAGCATTTTATGATGGGTTAAGTCATTTGTATCAAAACACTGTTGATAATGCTGCGGGAGGGTCAATAGGTGAGAAAACTCCGGAAGAAGCTAGGGACATTTTTGAGATGTTAGGTGCAAATTCTCAGCAGAGAGGAGTGAGAGGAAATCAAAAGGGAATTTATGAAGTTCAATCTAACGAGAAGGTAGATAAATTGGAAAATGCTCTTATCCATATGTCTAACCAAATTTCTACGTTCACAAATCTTGTTTCACCTCTCATTGCTAACAAAGTTCAAGAGTTTGTACTACTTGTGGTTTAAGTTCTCATGCTACTAATGCTTGTCCATCTAGTGCACAATTTTCAGAATTTTCTGAACAGGCACAAGCAGCAAATGGATTCAACCAGGCAACCATACAACAATCCATACTCCAACACATACAATCCAGGGTGGAGGCATCACCCAAATCTTTCATGGAGTAACAATCAACCACTCCACCCGGTGCAACAACAACCACAACCACAACATCAAGCACAACAACCTCCAAAACCTTCCGTCGAAACAATCTTGGAGCAGATGAGGTTGGAAATGATGCAAGAAAGGAAGAACAATGAAGCTGCCATCAACAAGCTTGAGACCCAGGTGAGTCAAATGGCGGAAGTGTTGCGAGCTACCAAACCGGGAACCTTCCCTAGCCAAGGGGAGCACTCAGCCAATCATCATCACACTGAGAAATGGTAAGGTCGTCGGTGAGGAGGTAAGTATTCCCTCCACTTCTTCTAATAATAATGTTGAGGAAAAGTCTGAAAATTTGAAGGAAAATGGTACTAATGACTTGGGAGACAAGCAAAATGTAACTTCTCCAATGCCCAAGCCATGTGTACCGCCCATGCCTTTTCCTGGTCGATATATGAGGCCAAAAGATGGAAAAACAATTTTCTGAAATTTATGACATGTTTTCAAAGTAAACATCAATTTACCATTGTTTGATGTCATCAAAAATATTCCATCTATGCAAGTTTTCAAAGATCTAATACCCGGAAACCAAGATGGGAAAAGGTGAGAATGTGATCATGTCTGAGAATGTGAGTGCCGTGCTTCAAACCCACTTTCCACCAAAACTTAAGGATCCGGTAGTTTTAACATTGCAAATCACTTTGGGGGATTCTAAGTCGGTGAAGGCGATGTTGGATCTGGGCGCTAGCATTAATTTGATGCCTTTTTCTATATATAAACAATTGGGATTGGGTGAGCTTAAAACCTACCACAATGACCCTTCAGTTAGCCGATCACTCGGTCAACGCCCTATGGGAGTTGTGGAGGACATTTTGGTGCAAGTAGAAAAAGCTCATCATTCCTGTTGATTTGTTGTAATAGACATGGAACAAAGGTTTAGTAAGTGTCGTGAAACCACCCATTCTCCTTGGGCGCGCCCGTTCATGGCAACTACCGACACCCAACATCAATGTTAAAATGGGAAATTGACCATGCATGTTCTCGATGAAAAGGTAGAAATCTCAGTTTTTGATGTCATGAAAGAACCACAAATTTTGATGATTCATGTTGTTATATATATGATATTGATGAATGTGTTCATGAGCAGTTATGGGATGAGGTGAAAAATAAA